>JALAZF010000107.1:10162500-10732500 GCA_022829125.1 Lathyrus tuberosus | reverse complement strand
TTACCCAGAATATCAAAGGTTTGTAGATATATTGGGGTAAACTCAACGAAGCTATGAGGATCAAAAGCCATATGTCAGGAGGCTCTACATATTCTATGTTGTGTGTAAGGAAAGCTTTAAGTTGTGAAGGTATGTAATATATCTAGATGGGTGCTTTCTCAAGGGGTTGTGTGGAGGGAAGATTCTGGCTGCCTTAGGGAGGGATCCTAATGACCAGATGCTTCCCATATCATATGCAGTTGTGGAGGGTGAAAACAAGGATAGCTGGACTTGGTTTTTAGAGCTATTAATAGATGACCTTGGAGGCAAAGATCAATGTCTGACTTATACCTTCATCTCAGACCAACAAAAGACAAGTTTTTCATTTATTCTTATGCTTTTATATTTTTTTGTTCTGTATACAAAGTATGATGTGCTATATTGTTATGTTACATCTTATGCTATTGCAGGGTCTGCTACCTACTATAGATGAGCTATTGCCAAGGTTGGAGCACAGGTTTTGTGTTAGGCACCTCTATAACAATTTTAGGAAGAGGTTTCCTGGAAAGATGTTGAAGAACATAATATGGAAGGCTGCAAGTCAACATACCCACAGGCATGGGAAAGAGAGATGAAGGGAATGAGGGCCATCAATGAAGAAGCATTTAAACATATGATGAAGACCCCACAAAAGTTTTGGAGTATATCTTACTTTAAGACTACAAAGAAATGTGATGTTGTTCTCAACAACATGTCTGAATCCTTTAATAGTGTCATTCTTGATGCAAGGGAAAACCCACTAATCACTATGTTAGAAGACATCAAAATATACATGATGGAGAGATGGGCAAATAACAAAATGAGATTTGGTACTTTGGATGAGAATGATATATTGCCTAATATTAGAAAGAAAGTTGATGTCACAAGCACATACACCAACAACTGGCTAGTAAGGTATGTAATATCAGCATACATTAATTCTTTAGGATGTCTGTAACATACAGTCCAAACATGTGATTGATATATTCTGTTTGTTTAATTCTTTAGGATGTCTGATGAACATATATTTGAAGTAAGGCACTTGGAAAATCAAGCTGATAAATTTGTTGTGAACCTGAAAGATCATATATGTTCATACAGAAGATGGGAACTCACAGGACTCCCATGTGTTCATGCTTTGTCTGCTATGAAGAGTAGGAATTTCAAATTGATAGTTACATTCCAGAGTTTTATAGGGTTTTAAGGTACAAGGCAGTTTATAAGCATGTGATCTACCATGTTAATGGATCAAACTTGTGGGTTAAGACACCATATCCAGATGTGCAACCACCAAAGTTCAGGAAGATGCCTGGTAGACCTAAAAAGAGGAGGAATATAGAACAAGGAGAAATTGATGGATCTGATCGCAAAATGAGAAGATCAGGTTTCGTGGTGAAGTGTAGTAGGTGTAAGAAAACAGGACACTACAAGTCTACTTGTAAGGACACAACAACACAGACTGCTCAACAATCAAGCCAGCCCTCTCAGACTCCAACTTAGATTGCTTAACAATCAAGTTAACCCTCTCAGACTCCAACTCAGTCTGCTCAATAATCAAGCCAACCCTCTCAGACTCCAACTCAGACTGCTCGACAATCAGACCTACCCTCTCAGAATTCTAAGGGAAAGACTACTCAAAAATCTAACCAAGCATCTCAGACTTCTAAGGGAAAGGTTGCTCAGAAGACACATGGACTTGCTAAGAGCAAGACCCAAAAGCTTCCTGTTAGGAAGCCAACAAGACCTTTTGTACCACCTGGGCCTACAACTAGGTTGAGTGCTGCCAAGAATGTTGTTGGCCCAGTAACAAGGAGGTCTACTCCAATAAAAAGGACCACGCCAAAGAAGAACCTCTAGATATAATTAGGCTATCATTTAATGTATTTTGTATTTTTTGGAAACGACTATCATGTTTAATTAGGCTATCAGCTTATCAGTTTGGAATGTATTTTCAGTTTGGAACCAGTTTATGTATTTAGTTGTTGTTTGGAATCACTTTATGTATTTTGTGGAACATGTGTATCAGTTTATGGACCTGTTATGAAATGGAACCACTTTATGTATTTTGTGGAAATGGAACCACTTTATGTACTTTATGTAGCTGTTATAAAATGGAACCAGATTGTATCATGACCTATTATGAAATGGAACCAGATTATGTCATAAACTGTGACAAAAATTGTGTCAAACATTGTGTGTTAAAAATCAGTGTTGAGCAAATAACACAAAATTACAGGTCATTCTCTTAAAAAACCAAATATTGCAAACATATTCAAATTATACAAATTCAACCCAACTATTGCATTCATGTTAAACTGATACAATCCAAAAGTTACAATCTTTAACAGAACTTAAAGTTAATTCTTAGAAACAAAAGTTAAGATAATTCATACAAACAAACCATAACATACTACTCCCAAACAAACCTTAATACCCTAACTCATTCTAACAACTAATATAATGATAATCATCACAAACATCAAATTCAAAATCTTTTTCCACTTCATGATATTCTTCATTTCACTTTCAAGTTTCATAAACTTTTTCCCTAATTATTCATTTTCCATTGTCACTTTTTCAATGTTCTTTTTTGCTTCAGCAGGTCCCTTAATTACCACATCCAGCCTATGCATCCAAGATTGCTCCTTCTCATCACCCACCTCCTCATAAAACCAACCAAGAAACCACACCCAACTTGCATACCTCTCTGAAATTTTCATTGTTTAGAGGTTACCTACAAAATGAATTTTAAACAGAACTTATTAACAAATTAAAAAAACCTGCATACCTTATAATTTGGACAACCACATAAAAGTTTTCCCATATTCTTAATAGTAGTTGCCCTTTGAAGAACATTCATGTCTCCACAATGGCATATGGGCTTCCATCGTGCCCTACTACAAACATTCGAATCTCCACTTTCCTGTTTCAACATCGAGGATGAACAACCAGATTTTATGCTTGCCAAAAACCCTAGGTTTGATTTTGCGATTTGGGATTGAGAGGAAGAAGAACGAAAAATACTTCTGTTACTGTATGGGAAGGAGAACGAAACAAGATGATGAAGTAAACTTGCCAAGTCATCTGCCACGTATTCACAATGAACAGACGTTTAAGGACAACTAACAATGAGGACTCAATTGACACCATTTTAAAAGTTAGAGGACCAACTTGCCACTTTTTATAGTTAAGGGACCAAACTGGACCCCGAGCTAAAGTTAAGGGACGAAAAGGGATATTTTTCCTATATATATATATATATATATATATATATATATGGGAAGGAGAACGAAACAAGATGATAAAGTAAACTTGCCAAGTCATCTGCCACGTATTCACAATGAACGGACGTTTAAGGACAACTAACAATGAGGACTCAATTGACACCATTTTAAAAGTTAGAGGACAAATTTGCCACTTTTTAAAGTTAAGGGACCAAACTGGACCCCGAGCTAAAGTTAAGGGACGAAAAGGGGTATTTTCCTATATATATATATATATATATATATATATATATATATATATATAGTGAGAATACTACTTTTATATGAGAATTGCAGGAATAATTATTAGCCCTTAGATTTAAAAATAAATAGTTGAGATATGTGTGTCTCTTTCATCATTTATGTCATGTTCAATTAAATGATGAAAGAGAAACACATGTTCATTAAATGAATATTTTAATCTCAACCATTTATTTTTAAAACTCATGGCTAATAATTATTTCTATCATTCTCACATAAAAGTAGTATTCTCACTAGAGATATATATATATTGTTGCGGTGAAAATCGGATAACAAATTATTAATTAATTTGCATCATTTTCTTTTACAACCGACTTTGATTTATCCAAAGGAAAGGTTCAAGATCGTTAAAAAACCTAAAGGGGGATATCTAAGGTTCGGGGGTTGGTTATACTAAGGGAAGGTATTAACACCCTTAATATCTGTAGTACTCTATGGGAACCTCTTGTTTAAGCTTGTATTATGTTATGTTTGTTTGCTAAGGGTAAGATATTGATGTTGTTAATGACTATGAGGTCAAAGGCTAGATGGCTATGAGACCAAGGTGATAATGAGCTATCTATGACTATGAGGTCAATAGAGAGACTTTGTGACTATGAGGTCAATGTTGGAAGGTGGCTATGAGGCCAATGGAGAGGGCCATGACTATGAGGTCAAAGTTTTGTTTATGATTATGAGGTTAAAGATGGTTCCATGACTATGAGGTCAAGAGAGAAAGTTCTATGACTATGAGGTCAAAGGATGGTAAATGAGCTTTCTATGACTATGAGGTCAATAGAGAGACTTTGACTATGAGGTCAAGGTTGGAGAATGGTTATGAGGCCAAAGTTTTGATTATGACTATGAGGTCAATGTTGAATAAATTGCTCTATGAATTATGAGTTCAAGAGGGGTCCTATTGGCTATGAGGTCAATGGGAGAAAGGTTGTCTAAAACTATGAAGTCTAGGTCATAATGAGCTTTCTATGATCTTGAAATCAATAGAAAGACTTTTCCTTTGGAAGGAAGGGGGAAGTAACATCTTATAAATAAGAGTTACAAACAGTTGAAAATATGATGGAACATAAGTTCAACAATTCCAAGCAGTAAGCAGTGATTTACATATGAAATGGAATTCCAAAATGAACATGGTAAACAGTGGTGATATGTGGTCAAATAACATGGCAAACATGGCAAAGAGGACATTCACAATTCAAACCAAATGCATATGCAATTTATCATCAAAGAACAAAACAAAAAGCATTGCATAATAAGATTTTGCTAAAGTCGGGAACGGAACTTTACAACCCAAGCATATTTCATAGAAACTCAATTTACAATCAGTGGTCACCTTATTAAATCATATGATTTCAAACAGAGAACAAAAACAACCAACATTCTCATGATAGGGTTTGGCTAAAGTCAATGACAGTGCTTTCAGGAATCATAGCAACGTTTCCAAAACTCTTTTAAAAACAGTGGACACATGCATCCACAAGTGTAGCAGAAAAGGTTTTCTTATAGTTTGAAAACAAATACATTTGGAATAACTTAATCAAACTGAAACCAAAAAACAAACAAACTTCATGGTGATACAGTTTCGTCTAAAGCCAGTGAATAATTCTCAAACAAACTTTCACAAATTTATAAAATGGTCATAAGAAAAATCCTCTAATCGTTTTTTAGAAAAATGACTCATTTAGGAAAAAGTGAGGATTAAGAAAAGTTTAGTCACATTTATTTTTATTGTTGTTAGGTAAAATGAAAAACAAATAACAAATAAAACCAAACAAAACAAAAAAACAAAAACAAAAAAAGAGAGAGTGGCGGGGGCCACATGAAGAGTGGCTGGCGCCGCCATTGTGAAAGGTGGCTTGCGCCACCTGTGTGTGCAAGGGGAAGGTGGCTTGCGCCACCCCTTGTGTGTGTGTGTGGGGTGTGGCTTGCGCCACCCCCTTGTGTGTGTGTGTGATTCTTTTTTTTTTTTACATAGTGTTTTCTTTTGTTTTATTTGCATGGCCTTTTATTTATTATATTTCTTTTAAAACAAAGTGGCGGACGCCACACATTCAACATGGCGAGAGCCACCACATCTTCTTATTTTATTTTTAGTTTTCGCGAATACGAACCAGTTATGGTTAACAGAATAATATGAAACAAGACATGTTAATGTTTTCTCACAGAAACAAACAATAAATCCAACGATAACAAAATCTCATTATGATAATATATGGAGTAGAATAATTACAACAACAAGCGTGATAACAGCATGGAACAGAATGTTCATGGATTCAGATAATAACATGGTGCAAACATAAAATGGAGACAGAAGTAGGTAAGGTAATACCTAGTGGAGAAAGTCCACTGCTTCTTCACAGGCGAGCGTTTCTGGAGATGGTGGATGCTTCCCTCCTTCAACTGCTACAGAGTCAACTTCTCAGCACGGAACGAGAACTTTTGGGTGGTTTAAAGTGTGGGAATTGTGAAATGTTTACGGGAAGGAACTGAAAATAGTAAGTTCTTGCTAGACTTGAAGGTGACTTGCAGAACTTAACAAGGATGAAAGGTGAAAAGGTTTTGATAAGTTTCTGGATATTTTCTAGGTGGTGATGTTTCTGTTGTGTTACGAAGGAAATGAAAACTAGTGAGTTTCTTGCAAGTTTTGGAGTGTTACTTGCAAGATTGTGGAGGGAGAAGTAGAGAGAAATTTTTGACAATTTCTGGTGTAGCCAACAAGGAAGAAATGAGCTCCTTTTATAGGCCAAGCAAAGTGGATCCGGGTCTTGGGTAGCTGGTTTGTCCACAGGATAAAGGATTAGGGTTTGTATGGTCTGCTGAGTAAAGAATTAGGGTTTGTGTGCATCAATCCTTAGCCGTTGATCTTAGTCAATCACCATGCTGGACAAGTGCAGCGGAGGAGGTGGTGGATTCAGTCTGTTACTTTCACTTTTTAGTGGTTATTCCAAAACCACTTTTGATGTGCCATGAGAGAGAAAGTAAAAAAGGAGTAATAATTTGAATTTGGAATACGTATTGTCTGCTCATGCATGCAGGTCTTCCGTGCTGAGCCTCTTTTATTTCACTAATTCAATATGGTATCTCAACGTCCTTTTGATCTCCACAGTAATGGGTGAGCTTAGAAGAGTAATACGTAGTGACTTCACAAGACTTGTTTCTGAAGCAAAGCATCTTCAGCATTTTCAACTAACAAATGGCACATGGGCTTAGCTAAATGTACAAGGCCTTGTTACTTAATCCATGCGGGAACACAACTTGGACTTTTCAACAACTTAAAGCCTTTGATCCAACTGACATCTTTTTGGGCCCAAAAGAAACTTGAGACATACCATATGCCCATGACCGAAAACACTTAGGATATTGCAAAATTAAATCCTCCCATGGCATCACTTTGGTATGTTACACCTTGATGAATATTTATCTCCATGAAAAATTATTGCACTTGAGAAACAAATCTTTAAGGCTAAAAAAAAATGCTTCCAAGGATGTTTGTTATCACATGGCATAATTTCTCAAAATTTGGGATCACACTTTGCTTGACATGAAAGGCAATGGTTGACTTGTCTTGGTGAAACATTTGATTTCTTGTTGAAAAAGTCTTCTCGGATGCATGCAGACTCAAATGGTCGCATTTGGCCAAAAAATGTCTTAGGGAGACCTTGCCGTCTTTGTTGTGTAAGTCCTACCTTCCACAATGAAAAGAAATAACTTGCAAACAAGAAATGGTTAGTTAACAATGCATACATGCTTGAGGTCTAAATGCGGATGCAAGAAAAATATGACATCTAAGGGGTAAAATTTGGGGTACAACAGTTGCCCCTATTTAAATAGTTTCACCGGATGGCACGAGGAATGGAAATCCTCGGGACGTCGAGGTTGAAGATATTTAAATATAGCAAACCGAAAATTTTCCCCTTAGATGGAATGCAGATGCTAAAGACAAACAACAAACATGCATATGCTGACATGCCATGAACTCTAATATGATGATATGACAGTGCAGACAAACGAGACACCAAAGAGCTACCAAACACAGGTGAGCTTTACTGGGGAAGGATGAAAGAAGTATCCACCAGAAAGACTCACTGGGGGATGCAAACTAACCAACAAAAGAGACTCACTGGAGAGATTCAAGGGAAGCGCTGGGGAATAGAGATATAAAGGGGAAAATCCCCGCAGATCCTCATTGAAAAATAGGAGCCAAAGAAGGGATTCTCCACTGGGGAAAGATCCAGGGAGATGGACGACAAGTGCAAAAATGACCGGACGACACTGGGGAAACAAAAACCAACTTTACTGGGCCTGAAACTAGAAAGAAGACATGATCTCCACTGGGATTAATTTGGAATAGAAGGATAGACAAACTACCAAGAATTTTCTGGGGATTCTTATGCTGAAGAGTTCAAACGGGATTTTCAAGAAAAACCAGAAAAAAAAGACAGAGACAAACTTCGGGTATCAGTATGAGCTGGATTTTTGGATAAGAAGGAATCCAATGACTATGAGGTCAAAGGTTAAAGAAGGCTATGACTATGAGGTCAAAGCTTACCTATGACTATGAGGCCAAAGGTGAATGAGGTGATTGGGTCTAAGGTACCAATATGAGTTGGTCGGGATAACAATAGGACTTGGTTTAGGAAGGATAATCAGTATGAGCTGAAATTGGGATACCAACGTGAATTGGATTTTGAATACCAGCATGAACTGGATTTTGGACACCAACATGAATTGGATTTTGGAATACCAGCATGAACTGGATTTTAGATACCAACATGAATTGGATTTTAGATACCAGCATGAACTGGATTTTAGATACCAACATGAATTGGATTTTGAATACCAGCATGAACTGGATTTTGGACACCAACATGAATTGGATTTTAGATACCAACATGAATTGGATTTTGAATACCAGCATGAACTGGATTTTAGATACCAGCATGAACTGGATTTTAGATACCAACATGAATTGGATTTTGGACACCAACATGAATTGGATTTTAGATACCAGCATGAACTGGATTTTAAATACCAGCATGAACTGGATTTGGGATACCAGCATGAACTGGATTTGGGATACCAACATGAATTGGATTTTAGAATATCCGGTAGTCAATACTGGGGTTTGAAGGCTAGACTTCCTGGGGAGTGGTGATCAAAGAGTCAACAATCTGGAGCACACAGGTAAAGACCGGACGCAACAAGATATAGACAAAAAGTCTGCAAACAAACAAAAGGAGGTTTCAGGAGATAAGGACCTAAAAAGCAAAGCACACAGATACGGAGTGCCGAATGATATGCAGGAAGCGGCCCCAACGAGACAACGGACTGGATAAGTGACTGGAAGCAAAGACACATCCACTACAAGGAGTCACACTGAAATATGGCCGTAGTCACTCTAGGAATGTCCTTACTTCACTGGGGAAATGAAATTTCACATTTAGCTGAGTTTGTAAAGATACAAGGGAGAATCCCTTTACATCGTGACATTGGGTCACTACTGAGATGTTGCAAATCCGGGAAATATTTGTCGGTCTTTCTTCAGTGACAAGCTGGGATGATTTATCAGTGTTTTCGTCCCAACCAGAGTTTTGAGGGACGCCATTGATTTCACTAGATAGTCCTTAACGCCGAAGCAAAAATTTGTATTTCATTATGTTTTCTCAAAAGGTTTTTTTTCAAAACATTTTTCGCTTTCAAAACCATTATTAATGAACAAGTGAAGTTTTGCATAACAAGGAAAATAACAGAACAATGATAAATATTAAACAAAGAAAGGCTCAAAAATTTGATTTTATTAGAATGGTAACTTGCCAATAGCGAAGTTCCATGGAACATTACAATTGAAAAACGGCAATTTGGAAAAGGGTTACATCGTATTCAGTGACCACTATCCTTCCTAATGACTAAGAGTCCTAAAATTTTTGCTGCTGATGAGAGTTAATGAAAATTGAACTTCTCCGAGAATTCTTGGAAATAGGTGACAACTTGGTATGACACAGTGAAACGCCTTTGTCCCTAACTTTTGCCTAGACTGCCCTCTCGGGTTTTTGGTCCACCGGGACGCTTTTTTTTGCCTAGGCCGCCCTTTCGGGTTTTCAACCTAGCAAACTCTTTCTTTTTTATTTGATCCCTAACTTTTGCCTGAGTCTCCTTCATAGGTTATGACCCACCGGGATACCCTTTTCTTGCCTAAGTCGCCATTTCTGGTTTTCGACTTAGCGGGTTTTTAGGCGTAATATTTTCGTCCTGAGTCGGCGTTCACAGGGTGTGTGAGTTGTTCACCATCCATCGTTGTGAGGAATAAGGAGCCTCCTGAGAACACAGTCTTTACTACAAATGGACCCTCATAGTTAGGTGCCCATTTTCCGCGAGCATCCCTTTGAGATGGCAGAATCTTCTTGAGTACCAGCTCTCCTTCTCGAAATTCTCAAACATGGACCTTCTTATCGAATGCCCTCTTCATTTTTTTCTGATACAAATACCCATGACACATAGCTGTCAGTCGCTTTTCATCAATGAGGTTCAATTGATCATATCTCTCTCTGGCCCACTCTACTTCATCAAGCTCAGTTTCCATCAGGATTCTCAGAGATGGTATTTCTACTTCAATGGGGAGGACAACATCCATTCCATATACCAGAGAAAAAGGCGTTGCTCCTGTCGAAGTTCGGACCGAAGTTCGGTATCCGTGCAGGGCAAATGGTAACATTTCATGCCAATCCTTATACGTTTTGACCATTTTCTGCAGGATCTTTTTTATATTCTTATTAGCAGCTTCAACAGCTCTATTCATCTTGGACGATAGGGTGAAGAATTGTGATGTTCAATCTTGAAATTGTCACATAATTCTTTCATTGTCTTGTTATTCAGATTTGTCCCATTGTCGGTTATGATCTTGTTGGGAATTCCATAACGACAGATGATATTATTTCTGATGAAACGGGCAACCACTTGCTTGGTCACATTGGCGTAGGAAGCAGCTTCAACCCACTTGGTAAAATAATCGATGGCCACTAGGATGAAACGATGACCATTAGAGGCTTTAGGCTCAATAGCTCCAATCATGTCGATGCCCCACATGGAAAAAGGCCACGGGGATGACAGAACATTCAGCAACGTCGGAGGAACGTGCATCTTGTCCGCATAAATTTGACATTTATGGCATTTTCTCGCGTACTGGATGCAATCAGTCTCCATAGTCAACCAATAGTATCCAGCCCTCAAAATCTTCTTAACCATGGCATGTCCATTGGCATGGGTGCCAAAATCTCCTTCATGGATATCATGAATCAGCAAGTCTGCTTCTCTCTTATCAACACATCTTAGCAGGACCATGTCGTGATTTCTCTTGTAAAGTACGTTATTGCTGAGGAAGAACTTGGATGATAATCTCCGTAAAGTTTTCTTATCAAGACTAGAAGCGTTGGCAGGATACTCTTGAGTCTTCAGATAATTCATGATGTCGTGAAACCACGGCTTCCCATCAACCTCTTCTTCAACTGACTGACAATAAGCTGGTTCGGTCTTGCGCTCAATACTGATGAGAGGTGCTTCGTTAATAAATTTGACTTGCCACATGGAAGCTAGTGTGGCTAAAGCATCAGCTACATGATTTTCAGTACGTGGTACATGTCGGAAAGTAATCTCATCAAAACACTTAATCAATTCCACAACATGAGCCTGGTAAGGGATAAGTTTCTCATCTTTGGTTTCCCATTCACCTCTGACTTGATAGATAACTAGAGATGAATCACCCATAACTTCGAGAAAGCAGATTCCCAAGTCAATTGCAGCTTCTAGACCCAAAATACACGCTTCATACTCAGCAATGTTGTTTGTACATTCGAAATCCAATCTAGCTGTGAAAGGGGTGTAGCCCCCTTCAGGATTAATCATAACAACACCTACCCCATGCCCCTTGTAATTGGACGAACCGTCGAACATCATCTTCCACCTGTACTCAGCCCTGGGATCTTCTTCAGAGCTTGACTCTTCACAATCTTTCACCGCCATAATATCCTCATCGGGGAAATCAAACTTGAGTGGTTCATAGTCTTCAACTGGTTGATCGACAAGATATTCTGCGAGAACACTTCCTTTAATGGCCTTTTGAGTGACGTACTGGATGTCATATTCTGACAACAGCATATGCCAACGAGCCAATCTTCCTGTTTGAGCAGGCTTATCAAAGATGTACTTTATTGTATCCATTTTCGAGATTAACAAAGTAGTATGACATATCAGATATTGCCTCAAACGTTTGGCGGCCCACGCTAAAGCACAACAGGTCTTTTCAATCAGTGAGTATCGACTCTCGCTATCAGTGAACTTTTTACTCAGATAATAAATTGCATGTTCTTTCCGGCCAGTCCCGTCATGCTGTCCCAAAACACAACCCATAGATTCTTCCAGGACAGTCAAATACATAAAGAGAGGTCTTCCGGGAACCGGGGGAACCAGAGCAGGAGGTTATTGGAGATAACTTTTGAGTTTCTCGAAAGCCTGTTGACAGTCGGCATTCCACTCTACTGGCTGATTCTTATGGAGCAACTTGAAAATTGGTTCACAAGTAGGAGTCATGTTGGAGATGAATCTAGAGATATAGTTCAAACGGCCAAAAAATCCTCTGACTTGAGACTCAGTCTGTGGAGCTGGCATCTCTTGAATAGCTCGCACCTTATCAGGGTCTACTTCAATCCCTCGTTGACTGACGATAAAACCAAGTAGCTTCCCTGATCTGACACCGAAAGTACATTTGGCAGGGTTCAATTTCAGCTGGTATTTCCGAAGTCTCTTGAATAATTTCAGAAGATGGTCCAGATGTTCCTCCTTACTTTGAGACTTAGTAATCATATCATCCACGTATACTTCAATTTCTTTATGTATCATATCGTGGAATAAAGTCACCATGGCTCTTTGATAAGTTGCCCCTGCGTTTTTCAAACCGAAGGGCATGACTTTGTAGCAATAGGTTCCCCATGGAGTGATGAACGTAGTTTTATCCATATCAGCCGGATCCATTCTGATCTGATTATAGCCTGAGAAGCCATCCATAAATGAGAAGATTGCAAATCGGGATGTATTATCCACAAGAGTGTCAATATGCGGAAGAGGGAAATCGTCCTTAGGACTGGCTTTGTTGAGATCCCTGTAGTCTACACACATTCGCACTTTACCGTTTTTCTTCATTACTGGCACAATGTTAGCCACCCATTCGGGATACTTCGAAACTGCTAAGAAACCTGCATCCAGTTGCCTTTTAACCTCATCTCTGATCTTGAGAGCCATGTCGGGTCTACTTCTGCGAAGTTTCTGCTTTACCGGAGGACAGTCGGGCTTGAGAGGTAGTTTATGCACTACTATATCCGTATCCAAACCAGGCATATCCTGATAAGACCAAGCGAACACGTCCACATATTCTTTCAAAAGCAGTATTAGCCGTTGTCTGACTTCTGCCCCAAGGGTTGCTCCAACCTTGACCTCTTTCTTCTCCTCTTCAGTACCATGATTGATGATGTCGACTTGTTCCTCATGTGGCTGAAGATCCGTATACTGATATTCACACATTTCTGCCAAGTCATCAGGGACCTCATAGTCCTTCTCATCCTCAGCTTGATAAATAGGTGAGTCAAAGTCAATAGTGAGATTAGGGTCACTGAATACGACAGGTTTGGGATTTATTCTGCATGATGGAGGGATTTATTTTATTAAAATGCACAAAACTCAAATGCAAACAGAAAATGTTTTTGTAGTTTTAAAAAGATTGCCATTTTTCTTAAGAAGCAAAAGAATAGTAAAATAAAGACAGGGAATTTTAACAAAACAATCACTTTCATTGATTAATAAGAGTTAAAAGCGGTGGCCCATACAAAATAATCCGATAGCCTCGGGAAAAGCTACGGAATTTGAAAACATCAAATAAAACAAACAAATTACTCTGGCGTAGGGTACAAAGTAGGGATCTCAATAGCTTCCCAATTACTCAAAGCAGCGTCACACTGAAAAACCAAATTATCGATATCTTCGTCTTCAGCATCTTCAATGATGGCGTGGACCTGTTGTCCTCCACTGACGAACATCTCTTGGATAGTCTTCAGTCTTCCTGTGGTCGGAGCAGATTTTTCCTCAAGAGTTGGTTTGTAACCCAGCCCTTGGTACTTTTCTCTCTCTTGGATCTCTACGACTTTGCCCCAGCCTTCTGGTATACCATTCTGTAGGGCGGATTGAATGCTCTTGAAGGAGGAAAAAGATGGATCATTGGAGGCCACTGGCTTGTTATCATCAATCATAACAGCGTTTACTATCTCAAGTGCTTGGAAAGAAGTTTCTAAAGCATCTTCATCGGCCTCAATGTACCGGAAGGAGGACAAGTTGCTGACCATTAAGTCTTCCTCGCCATGTAGGATAACCAATTTCTCTTCAGCTACAAATTTCATTTTTTGATGCAGAGTTGATGTTACGGCGCCGACCTCATGGATCCAGGCCTACCCAACAGACAACTATAGGTAGGGTTGATGTCCAAGACCTGGAAAAGGATGTTGAACACTTGAGGACCAATCAAAATAGGCAGCTCGATCTCTCCCATCACTTATCTCCTCGAGCCATCAAAAGCTTTAACAACAAGCGAAGTGGGCCTCATTACAGCTCCTCGATAGGTCAGTTTCTCAAGGGCTCTTTTTGGTAATACATTCAGGGATGAACCAGTGTCCACTAGAACTCTGGCCAAAGTATCTTCTTGACATTTCACTGACACATGTAAAACCAGGTTATGGTTCTTTCCTGCCCGGGGTAACTCCTCATTACTGAAACTGAGAGTGTTACAGGTTGTGATGTTGGCGATGACATGGTCAAATTGTCCTGCGGTTATATTGTGGGCCACGTGTGCCTAAGCCAGGACCTTTTGTAGGGCTGCTCGGTGGACAGGTGAATTCATTAGTAGAGACAAGATCGAAATCTTGGATGGGGTCTGATGAAGTTGGTCCACCACCTTATAGTCACTCCTCTTGATAATTCTTAGGAACTCCTCATCTTCTCCCTTATTAATTATCTCTTTTCCTCTATCTGTAGGGGGTACAGAAACAACGGTTTCTTTGGGCACAGTTTCTTTGAATAAAGGAGTGTACACTCTGCCACTTCGGGTTATCTTTCCCGTTCCGACTATGTTTGTCACCTCTTCGGTAGTTCCCACCTCATTCCTTGGAACTACTTCTTCAACAGCGGTTCCCACCTCATTCCTTGGAACCACTTCTTCGCGGGCTTTGTTTCCCATAATGTTCTCATAGATCCATGGCACAACTTTAGTTCCTCTGAACCTAAATGGAATAGGTTATCGGGTATCGTATTGCTTGGTGTGATTGGCGGAAATAGCAATAACAGTCTCCGGATTGTTGAAAACGGGTACAGGTTTGTTGAACACAGGCACCACAGAATCTGACCCAGGCATTTTGAACACAGGCACCTGCTCTCTTGGCTTTGGCAGGTTAAATACAGGCTCGATTACTGCGATTTCATCCCTCTTTTCTTTACTGAACACTTATAGAAATCCTTCATCAATCAGACTCTGAATGTCATTTTGGACCATCTGACAACCCTTGATGCTAGCATTACAACCCTCACAATTGCTATGACAAGTTCTGACCAACCCAGCTTCGAACAACTTAGCATGGAAGACCTTCATAGGGGTTCTTATCTTCGAAGCATATCTTAATAACACCTCATTATTCTCATTCTCCATAGCATTGGTGGCTCCATGTGTGGGCAGTGGATTGCTCTTCACATTCGGCGGATTATCCACAAAAGACAAGATCTTCTTCTCCACCAAACCCTTTACCACATACTTTAAAGCAAGGCAACCCTCCAGATCATGACCCGCTGCCCCTTGATGAAAGGCACACATAACATTCGGATTATGGAACCTCGTAGATTTCTCTGAGGATGGACCCATAGGTTTAGTGACAATCAAACCTTGTTGAACCAGGGAAGGATACAACTCGGTGTAAGTCATGGGTATGGGTGGGAATGAAGGCTTACCTCCTTTCCCTTTATAAGAAGTGTTTTGCTGAGGAACTTGCGGTCTCGGTTGCTGATATTATTGGGTATTTGGCACATGCTGATAGGCTGGCTGTTGGTAGACTGGCACCTGTTGTGCTACTTGGTGATTAAAGGTCGGTGTTACAGCCGCTATGTAAGGTTGCTGAGGATAATGAATCGGGTAGATCGGTTGCTGAGAGAAGTTAGGACTTGCCTGCTGTTGGTAGGTTAGTTGTTTCCATTTGGGATTTTTCTCTCTTCCTGCCATGATGGCGTTGGTTTCTCCTTCTTTCTTCCTGTGGAAGTTACTGGGAGCCTTCTTAACATTGTTGCCGGTCGAACTGCTTGCAGAACTTATCACTTTCCCATTTTTCAATCCAGCCTCTACTTTTACACCAACTGCAACGATGTTAGCGAAATTGGCATTGACGCTGCTAATCATCCTTTCGTAAAATTCTAGTTTCACAGTATCTATAAACCAGTCTGCCAGTTCTTTCTCGCTCAAAGGTGGTTCCACTTGAGAAGCAGTTTCCCTCCACCGCCGTGCATACTCCTTAAAGGATTCAGTGCTCCTTTGGGTCATGCCTAGCAATTGTCTTCGGTCAGGGGCCAGATCCAGATTGTACTTGTAATGTTTCACGAAAGCATCCATTACATCTTGGAAATAGTGGACCTGAGACTGATCCAGACTTAAGTACCACTTAGTAGCAGCGCCCTTCAGACTATCTTGAAAACAGTGTATCATCAGCTTGTCGTTACGCACATGGGCGGCCATTCTTCGGAAATACATGACCAAGTGTGATATGGGACAAGTAGCGCCCGAGTACAGCTCGAAGTTTGGCAGCTTGAATTTAGGAGGGATTACTAAGTCTGAGACTAGGCACATGTCCTTGACATCAGTACTGAAGGTGTTACTTCCTTCCATAGCCTTTATCTTCCTCTGCATGGTCTCGACACTCTCTCTTAACCTTTCATTTTGGTCGTCCCCATCTTCAGATACATCGACATAGTCATAAGGATGGTGATTATGGAAAACAGGATGAGCTTGTGTCTGCACCACTGGCGGAGCGAAGGTAGGAATAACCTGCTGAGCCTCATTAATCAGAGGTACTGTCTGCTGAGTAGATTGATAAGCTGTGGCTCGAATGAATTCGAATGGCATACCTAAAGTAGGGTTCACAATAGGAATGACGGGAGGTTCTACTGCAAGAGTGATGATCTCAGAGACCACAGTGGCCTGGGTATCCATCTTTGCTCTCAAAATGTTGACAGCTTCCAAAAGCTGCCCCATTCCACCTCGTATTTCTGTCAATTCATTGTTGACTCGATCCATTTCCCCATAAACTTCTGACATCTTCAGTCGAGCTTGGGCTCGAGTGTTGTATCCGTGCTTAGGATTCAGTGTGACGGTTCTGAGATAACAAGGCGACATCAGACAAAACCCAAGAGAAAAATGCACATGATATGAGATGATGCATATGAGAATGCACATGAAAATGCAAGCTAAACTATCAAGAGACCAAAGAAATTTTGCAAATAATATAGGCAATGGAACATTTTGTCAAAACATCTTCTTCATTAAGAAAATCTGGCAGTTGTTACATCAAGAGCAGAGTATCTTCATGCTCTGAATACAAAAAGTGGGGACACGCCCACAACAGAAAGGAAATAACAACATCATCGAAAAGAAACAACAAAGAAAGAAATGATAACATCAACTTTTAAAGGACTAGAAGTTGGATCCACTGGTGGCTGATTCCTCCTCTTCATTGATCTTCTTCATAAGCTCCTCAATGCGGCCCTTGATCCTTTCTCTTTCAAGAAACAAATCGGTCAGAGCATCCACCATCCTCTTTTTAATCTCTGGTGGTGCTTCGTGACGAGGATATGGTTTCCTCATCACTCGAGCTATGTCACGGGACCACTATAGGTGAGTCTCGGTGACGGAACATTCAGCCCTCCATAATTGCCTATTAATCTGGCGCCAAGCGCGTTCCAGTCGCATTTTCATTTCGAACCCTTCCCTTTCTTCGTAGTACATCATGTGCATCTCCTCATGTGTTGGAGGTCCTTCCTTCATGTGACCTAGCTGGCGGCGAGCAAAAACATGGTTGTAGTTGATACAACCATTCCTTCCCATTAGGGGTACATTGGGGCAATCCCCACAACTAACAATCATGGTAATTCCTTCATCCGTTGGGTCATACCATTCGATATCCGTGTGTTTCATCTCCATCAACCTCTTGGACCATATTTAACAGTCTTCAACATCCCAGAAAGCCGGAGTCTTTGGTAGGTAAGAGATGAACCATTTGTAGAAGAGGGTTGCGCAGAAATCGATTGGCCCACAGCTTCTTGAGTATCTGGTCTGGATCGAGTGATAAACATCCGCAAGCAAAGTAGGAACTGGATTGTTGATGGCGAATATCTGGATGGCTTTGACATCCACAAAATGTTTGGCATTTGGGAATAGAAACAAGCCGTAGATCATCAAAGCTAAAGTTGATTCAAACAAGGCTTCATTTCCTCGGTTCTTGAAATAAAGAGCTTTTGCTAGCAAGAACAAAACAGGGAGTCCGTGTCGCCCTCCTTTGACGGTCAAATTAGCTTGAATGTCCGATACTCTAATCTTTGTAGCCATGGAAATTTCTTTAACGGATGGCATTGCCTCAATCCCAGAGAAAATTGGGGCTTCCCTGATGGGGATCCTAATCATAGCAGAGAATTCTTCCAAGGTTGGAACTAGCTGGAATTCGGGGAACAGGAAGCAACGGTAGGCCGGATGGTATAACTGAACCAACACTTCAAGGGGCCCTTTGGTTACTGGCATTCTCATTAGTGGAAGAAGGCACCCATACTTATCAGCAAAATGGGAAGGGTCTGCAACTCTGTCACCCAACCACAACAACTGCTCGAGCTCAGGAAGCTCAAAAGAGTAAGGCCAAACATTCTTTCCTGAGGCGTCCATGTCTACAAAATCTGCAAAATAAGATTAGTACCTTGACAGTTTAGCAAGAAATGCAAAGATGCAAATGCGATTGGTTTTAAGGAACTTAAGAAAGACAATTTTCAAAACAAGCCTCATTTCATTAAATATTGAGAAGAGTTTACAACTTGGATAATACATCTCAAAAGGCTCAAAATACAATAAGACAAAAATAACAACTAGTCCTAGAAGAAAAAGCAACCCTATCTAGGAGTGTCCTGCTTCACGCCTTCTCTTCTGTCTCTTCAGCTCTTGATTCTCGAAGATCAGCTTATCAACAATCCCTTCCCAAGCGCCAGACGTAGGGGGAATACTGGCATACTCATGAGTGCTAGTAGTGGGCTTTGTGCTAGAGAAAAATAAATCCTCCTGCGCCAAAGGTTCATCAATAACGTGTTTTTCCAGCCACTCGATCAAGTCATCCTTCTCCTTCATCTTCTCCTTCATTTCTTCTTGCTCGATGCAGACGGTATGATATTTCCACTCCCATGTGTCCCTCTCAAGCTTCATCCTGGCTAGATTTTCTTGATATTCTTCCATGCGCTCAATAGGAATAACAGACGGAGATGCAATAGTCGGCTGCTGAAGTATCTTGGGAATATAGGGCATCTTGAGGTCACGGGCTCGAGATCGAACCCACTGAAGGTATGGCTCCAAAGACACACAGTTTCTCTTCCCCAACTCATCCTTGGTACTTTCGTGGAATTTATCCCAAGCACACCAAACTCCACTTTTGGTCTCATCATTGGCCTCTTTGTTAAGATAAAAGAAACCGGACACATGGATACTCTTAGGTTTTTCTTTCATCGCAAATCCAAATTGGCGTCTGGCCAGAACAGGACTGTAGTTAATCCCACCATGAATACCGAGGAGTGGCACGTTAGGAAATGGCCCACAACTATCAATGTATACATTCTTGTCATAAACCAGGTCATACCAAAAGATGTCGTGGTGAGTAAGAGAGATGATCCTCTGAGACCAACGAAGTTTGTCAGGGTTGTCTCGGAATTCAGACGTTCGAGGAAAATGAGTGATATACCACTGGTAAAGCAACGGTGCACAACACAAAATAGTCCCTTTTCCTCGAAGAGTCCTATGGTGAATGGAATGGAGAGCATCACCAAGTAATGTAGGCACAAGGTTTCTGCTAATGAAGATCCGGATAGCATTGATGTCGACAAAATCTTCCATATTAGCGAACAAGAACAGACCATAGACCAGTAGAGCAAAGGTTGCTTCAAAGGCGGCAATACTGTTTGCATTGAAAAATTGACAAGCTTTTTCATACAAGAACTTAGATGGGAGTCCTTTGATGCCATCCTTGGTGGTAATGTGGGGCTTGACCTCTGACGCATCCAAGTGAATACATTCGCCAATCTCTTTTGGGGTAGGAATTTTCTCTTGACCGCTGAAAGGTCTCTGTTTCTTCACAGGTAAGCCGATCCAATGAGAGTACTCTTCCAAGGTTGGAACAAGTTGGTAATCCGGGAAGGTGAAGCAATGATAGAGAGGATCATAAAATTGGACCAAAGTGTCAAGGATTCCTTCCTCCATTTTTGTGTTGAGAAGGCTAACCAATCTTCCATACCGCTTTCGGAAACTTTCATGTCCGGTCACCAAGGTTGCTAACTTCTTCAGCTTTGCCAATTTGGGCTTTTGAAAATTGAACTTCTTAGTGTTCCTCTTCTCAATATCCATGATGCCTATGATTTTCAAAGAAAAATATGACTGAGTTCCTTAAAACCAATGAGATGGATGCAATGAGATGTATGCAATGCGCAAACAAGAACAAACATATGTACACAATCATAGCACACAAGCCTTAGGTTTTGAGGTTTCTTGAATGGAGTCATGGTCTACCCATCCCAACAAGGTGTGGACTATAGGTTCATCAATTGCAGAACAAGGTTCTAAAAGTTCCCAGAGTCTACGTAAATCTTTTGGATATTATCAGCCCATGTAACTACTTACACGGGTTAATAATATTCTCAAGATAAACTCGTCTGAGTGTAGTATCGCGTGACAACTACTTGGGACTGGCTCCCTCATAGCCACCGCACTACATCTTAAAAGGCCAAGTGGGGTAAAGGTAACTACGGTCCTCAGAATCCCTGGCTCCCAATTGAAAAAGTAATATCAATGCGACTTCTCACATCAGACATCAACAATCCTAAAGGGCCTCATCTGAGTGTGGTCATCATATGCCATAGATTGTTAGTACTACTGCCAACAACCGACTATTGATTACATCACGATCTTATCATATTTGTGCACTCAAGTCCGGGTTAGGACTTATCTCATCACTCAATAGTTCCAGGCCCACAAAAGATCTCAACCAAGGCATATACAAGGAATATGTACAAATATAGAAAACAAGCATGAATAGCACAAGCAAAAGCAAGGTGGGTTTAACCCTCAAAATTGATTCTCCCCAGTGAAGTTGCCATTTCTGTTGCGGTGAAAATCGGATAACAAATTATTAATTAATTTGCATCATTTTCTTTTACAACTGACTTTGATTTATCCAAAGGAAAGGTTCAAGATCGTTAAAAAACCTAAAGGGGGAGATCTAAGGTTCGGGGGTTGGTTATACTAAGGGAAGGTATTAGCACCCTTAATATCCGTAGTACTCTACGGGAACCTCTTGTTTAAGCTTGTATTATGTTATGTTTGTTTGCTAAGGGTAAGATATTGATGTTGTTAATGACTATGAGGTCAAAGGCTAGATGGCTATGAGACCAAGGTGATAATGAGCTATTTATGACTATGAGGTCAATAGAGAGACTTTGTGACTATGAGGTCAATGTTGGAAGGTGGCTATGAGGCCAATGGAGAGGGCCATGACTATGAGGTCAAAGTTTTGTTTATGATTATGAGGTT
Source organism: Lathyrus tuberosus (assembly GCA_022829125.1). Classification (NCBI taxonomy): domain Eukaryota; kingdom Viridiplantae; phylum Streptophyta; class Magnoliopsida; order Fabales; family Fabaceae; genus Lathyrus; species Lathyrus tuberosus. The sequence continues at coordinate 10,711,062 of JALAZF010000107.1, read as the reverse complement.
AAAGATGGTTCCATGACTATGAGGTCAAGAGAGAAAGTCCTATGACTATGAGGTCAAAGGATGGTAAATGAGCTTTCTATGACTATGAGGTCAATAGAGAGACTTTGAATATGAGGTCAAGGTTGGAGAATGGCTATGAGGCCAAAGTTTTGATTATGACTATGAGGTCAATGTTGAATAAATTGCTCTATGAATTATGAGTTCAAGAGGGGTCCTATTGGCTATGAGGTCAATGGGAGAAAGGTTGTCTAAAACTATGAAGTCTAGGTCATAATGAGCTTTCTATGATCTTGAAATCAATAGAAAGACTTTTCCTTTGGAAGGAAGGGGGAAGTAACATCTTATAAATAAGAGTTACAAACAGTTGAAAATATGATGGAACATAAGTTCAATAATTCCAAGCAGTAAGCAGTGATTTACATATGAAATGGAATTCCAAAATGAACATGGTAAACAGTGGTGATATGTGGTCAAATAACATGGCAAACATGGCAAATAGGACATTCACAATTCAAACCAAATGCATATGCAATTTATCATCAAAGAACAAAACAAAAAGCATTGCATAATAAGATTTTGCTAAAGTCGGGAACAGAACTTTACAACCCAAGCATATTTCATAGAAACTCAATTTACAATCAGTGGTCACCTTATTAAATCATATGATTTCAAACAGAGAACAAAAACAACCAACATTCTCATGATAGGGTTTAGCTAAAGTCAACGACAGTGCTTTCAGGAATCACAACAACGTTTCCAAAACTCTTTTAAAAACAGTGGACACATGCATCCACAAGTGTAGCAGAAAAGGTTTTCTTATAGTTTGAAAACAAATACATTTGGAATAACTTAATCAAACTAAAACCAAAAAACAAACAAACTTCATGGTGATACAGTTTCGTCTAAAGCCAGTGAATAATTCTCAAACAAACTTTCACAAATTTATAAAATGGTCCTAAGAAAAATCCTCTAATCGTTTTTTAGAAAAATGACTCATTTAGGAAAAAGTGAGGATTAAGAAAAGTTTAGTCACATTTATTTTTATTGTTGTTAGGTAAAATGAAAAACAAATAACAAATAAAAAAAAACAAAACAAAAACAAAAAAAAAAAGAGTGGCGGGGGCCACATGAAGAGTGGCTGGCGCCACCATTGTGAAAGGTGGCTTGCGCCACCTGTGTGTGCAAGGGGAAGGTGGCTTGCGCCACCCTTTGTGAATGTGTGGGGTGTGGCTTGCGCCACCCCCTTGTGTGTGTGTGTGATTCTTTTTTTTTTTTTTTACATAGTGTTTTCTTTTGTTTTATTTGCATGGCCTTTTATTTATTATATTTCTTTTAAAACAAAGTGGCGAACGCCACACATTCAACATGGCGAGAGCCACCACATCTTATTTTATTTTTAGTTTTCGCGATTACGAACCAGTTATGGTTAACAGAATAATATGGAACAAGACATGTTAATGTTTTCTCACAGAAACAAACAATAAATCCAACGATAACAAAATCTCATTATGATAATATATGGAGTAGAATAATTACAACAACAAGCGTGATAACAGCATGGAATAGAATGTTCATGGATTCAGATAATAACATGGTGCAAACATAAAATGGAGACAGAAGTAGGTAAGGTAATACCTAGTGGAGAAAGTCCACTGCTTCTTCACAGGCGAGCATTTCTGGAGATGGTGGATGCTTCCCTCCTTCAACTGCTACAGAGTCAACTTCTCAGCACGGAACGAGAACTTTTGGGTGGTTTAAAGTGTGGGAATTGTGAAGTGTTTACGGGAAGGAACTGAAAATAGTAAGTTCTTGCAAGACTTGAAGGTGACTTGCAGAACTTAACAAGGATGAAAGGTGAAAAGTTTTTGATAAGTTTCTGGATATTTTCTAGGTGGTGATGTTTCTGTTGTGTTACGAAGGAAATGAAAACTAGTGAGTTTCTTGCAAGTTTTGGAGTGTTACTTGCAAGATTGTGGAGGGAGAAGTAGAGAGAAATTTTTGACAATTTTTGGTGTAGCCAACAAGGAAGAAATGAGCTCCTTTTATAGGCCAAGCAAAGTGGATCCGGGTCTTGGGTAGCTGGTTTGTCCACAGGATAAAGGATTAGGGTTTGTATGGTCTGCTGAGTAAAGAATTAGGGTTTGTGTGCATCAATCCTTAGCCGTTGATCTTGGTCAATCACCATGCTGGACAAGTGCAGCGGAGGAGGTGGTGGATTCAGTCTGTTACTTTCACTTTTTAGTGGTTATTCCAAAACCACTTTTGATGTGCCATGAGAGAGAAAGTAAAAAAGGAGTAATAATTTGAATTTGGAATACGTATTCTCTACTCATGCATGCAGGTCTTCCGTGCTGAGCCTCTTTTATTTCACTAATTCAATATGGTATCTCAACGTCCTTTTGATCTCCACAGTAATGGGTGAGCTTAGAAGAGTAATACGTAGTGACTTCACAAGACTTGTTTTTGAAGCAAAGCATCTTCAGCATTTTCAACTAACAAATGGCACATGGGCTTAGCTAAATGTACAAGGCCTTGTTACTTAATCCATGCAGGAACACAACTTGGACTTTTCAACAACTTAAAGCCTTTGATCCAACTGACATCTTTTTGGGCCCAAAAGAAACTTGAGACATACCATATGCCCATGACCGAAAACACTTAGGATATTGCAAAATTAAATCCTCCCATGGCATCACTTTGGTATGTTACACCTTGATGAATATTTATCTCCATGAAAAATTATTGCACTTGAGAAACAAATCATTAAGGCTAAAAAAAATGCTTCCAAGGATGTTTGTTATCACATGGCATAATTTCTCAAAATTTGGGATCACACTTTGCTTGACATGAAAGTCAATGGTTGACTTGTCTTGGTGAAACATTTTATTTCTTGTTGAAAAAGTCTTCTCGGATGCATGCAGACTCAAATGGTCACATTTGGCCAAAAAATGTCTTAGGGAGACCTTGCCGTCTTTGTTGTGTAAGTCCTACCTTCCACAATGAAAAGAAATAACTTGCAAACAAGAAATGGTTAGTTAACAATGCATACATGCTTGAGGTCTAAATGCGGATGCAAGAAAAATATGACATCTAAGGGGTAAAATTTGGGGTACAACATATATATATGCTAAATTACAATTTTGGTCTCCCTGTTTTAGTTTTTTCACGGTTTTAGTCCCCCTATTTTTTTTTTCAACATTTTTGGTCCCCCATCCCAATTTTGATCCAACTGTTCATGCACTGTTCATGTATGGTCATGCACAGTTCATGCACGGTCATGCACTGTTCATGTACGGTTTTTGATCAAAATTGGGATGGGAGACCAAAACTGTTTAAAAAAAAAAAGGGGGACTAAAACCGTGAAAAAATCAAAACAGGGGGACCAAAATTGTAATTTAGCCATATATATATATATATATATAGCTATTACCATTCATTAAGGTGATGTCCTAAACGATTAGGGTGCACTTTTACACTAATTAAATAAGTTGGATATAAGTGTTAATGTCAGTTCAAAAAATTATCCAAAACTTTTCTAACAGTTCTCAATTCATCTGACATGACTTCAAGGCATTTTTAGAAATATTTTCTTAGGAAAAAATGTTTTAAAACTTGTTTTAGTATGTGTGTGTGTGTGTGTGTGTGATTAGCCATATAACTTCATAAAGACCTTCTGCTTTTATAATATATCATTCACTCAGACGCATTAGGGTGAGCTTTCGCACACTTCAAGACTTGTCAGGTACTTCATTCATATAGACACTTGCTCGAGCTTTACTTACAGATGAGGCTTGAGTTATATTCCATTTAGATGATATCATCAAAGGATAAAACTCATCAAACCTTATTGCGTCTGCTTGTATCTTTAACTATTTTATACTTGACTTTGGTTGTTGTCATCAAAGACTAGTTATCATCATTAAAAGCATGTTCATCTTCAATACTTCTTTGATCATTATCCTACAAAACATGGTTCCACACACATCTCTCAGAGGGTGGTAAAAGAAACAACCAAATATGTTTGAAGTAATCAAACTCATCCTTAATTAAGTAGAGAGTATACTTCTCCCCCTTTGTCGAAATCAAAAAGGAGGGTAAAGATGTGATGCGATAATTTAAATATACAAACATATTGGAAAATAAACATTTAGAAAAGAAAAAAACATCACACTTTTATTAATTTAAAATTGCTAAAATTTAGAGTACAAAAATTGGGAAATTGCTGAATTTAAAGCAGATTTAAAACACATTGCAAAAAAATAAGAAACAAACAAACCTATAAACTAAAGCATATAAGTGAGATTATTCTTCATCAAAGTCATCATTCAAGAACAAATCTTGTGGTACTTGCGCAAATTCTAGGATAAAGTGATGAATTATGTAGTTTATTTTATCATTGATTATGTTAATCTTTCCAATCAAAACCGTGAACAAGTCATCAGTTGAGGGTAAATGTGGAATAGAGTAGTCAAAGTCGTCTAGGTCTATGGGTGTTTCTTGATTTTTTACCTTTCTGTTATTCTCATTTTAGGATTTTTCAGTCATTTTTCATTTATGATCTAATATTTCATTCTTACGAAGACTGATTTTCCTATTTTTGTCACATCTTCTATGTAATTTTCTTCTCCAAAATTGAATTTGGTGTATTATAGGATCTTTGTCAACATACTTCCACATGGTAGACATACTTCTTCTTTCTACTCCCCATCATGTATTTGATTACTTGATTTAGCCAATTGATTTTGATTTTGTTCTCTATTATCCATATGGACTCAACATCGACTTAGGTTATGAGATTAAAGGTGTTCTTCCTTGGGAAAGTTATATGGTTGATCATATAATGCATCTTACGACTATCAGGGCGAATATATCCAACAGTGAACGAATTTGGTATGGTGGGTGCTGGATTCTTCATCAGAGAAGATGCAACAATCTTGTGATTGTAGGTGTATCCTTTGTCTCCAGATTCTATGATGGTATCTTCATGAGGAAGATTTAAAATGTTTCCAAATTCTTCTAATGACAGAGATATCATATTCCTTTTTACTTCAGGCTGAACTATTCCATCAACGAAGCAAAGATTTGAGAATAACGTCTTCACTAATGACAGGTACACTCTTTTTGAGGTGATGTAGAGGACGGTGGGCAAGTTTAGCTTTTCAAAAGTTTTAATGAATTCACATTCTTTAAAGGCTTTTGAATTTAGGGTGTGAATTCTCATAAGGCTTTGGTCGACAAACTCTTGGATTAATCTCATTTCTTGTTGTTGAGTAGTGAAAGAATCATATAGGGGGTTGGAAGAGAAACTTAATCTTCTATGAGTTATGATTATTTTGAGAGAATAATCTCACGCTCACGCAAATTGAGAGAAAATATGAAATGCAAAATAGTGATATAGCATACATATTTATTGTGCGTCTTCTTATTTGATAGTGTATTTTTGGAAAGCAATCAATGGAAATTATGCTGATTGAAAATAAACTTAAAATCATTCTAAAATAGATGTGACAATCGATTGGCAAAGGGCTCCAATCAATTGGATAATAAGAATTTTCAGGATTTTGAGCTTTCATCATTAATGATGGGATTTGATTGCCTTAGAGCACACGTTTAGCTTGGATATCATCTGAAAATGTGAGCGTTAAACTTCTCAAATTGATTGCCTCAATGTGCCAGTCGATTGGGCTTTCATCAATTAGCCTCCTTGGTGCATTTTAGGTCTTGTTCTAAATTTTCTTTTGGCTATTACTTTTATGCACGCGTGCTTATCTTTAATTGCACCTCATTTATATAATGTAGTTAGAAACTCATCTTTTTTATTAGTAAACATGATTTATCGAGATGATCAAAATTAAATCCACTAATCTAAAAGTTCAATCAAAGTTTTCTAATCATTTCAACCTAAAAATAATGTACTACCTCTATTATCAAAATGCCTTGAAAAAACATCCATTAAATGGAGCACCAACATATTATGGTGTGTCATTCTCTACGTATTGTTGGATGCGAAAGTTAGCTTAAACAACGAGATAGGTAAGTCCATCAAAGACATATCCACTCAACCTACTAAGAGGGTAACTGATCACCAAGGATCATAAATTCTGAGATATCCTCAATGAAATATCTTGCTTTGATTGCCATCGTTGATATCCATTCTCATCTTTGGTCTGAGACTTCAAATATTGTATACTTGAAAGTATACACGACTAAATTTAATATTCTTTAAAGCTTTGAGTTGCAAAGTGTTCATGCAAAACATGATATGGTTTCACCTTTGGCACCCGTATTACCGTTAGACCTTTTCAATTTGTCAAAACAAAAGGGTTCTAAATGCCCAAATTTCTTACAGTGTGTGCATTTATAAACTAGATGATTCTTTTTCATATGATTTAACAGTTTACTAAATGTTCTAACCCTTTTGAATCCCAATTCATTTTTATTTTAGAAAGGTCTTTAACTTGATAAGCTCAAGTCAAGGTTTTCTTTCCCTTTGGTAAATTTACTTAGGGTTTCATGCAAGTCAATTACTTCCTTTTTCAAAGAGACATAAGTCTCACATGTTTCTTTTGAGTTTCTAGCATTAGTTATTTCTAACTTAAGCGATTTATTACTATCTTTGAGAAATCCTAAATATTCCTTAAAATATAAGTTGCATTTTATATGTTTGTCATTTTCTTCAACTAAATTAGCATTAATCTTAAACAATTGCTTATAAGAGGGTTTGGTTACCTCATTGTCATCTTCCTCGTATGATTCCTTTAAAAAAACTTTATCTCCTTTGTTGGAATAGGATTTTTCTAAGATTCTCCCCGAGGTTGACTATTCTTTGCTTGTGAATGCTTCACCTCTTCTTTAAAAAATTCTACTCGATGGTGCTTTTTCTTCACTGCTACTTATACACGAGGTTCCTTCATTTGATGTTGAATTCTCTAAAGATCATTCAACTACTGAGTAAGTTGTTTTGAAGGAAGCAATGGGAGATGTTTGATAAAAGTTTGATGAAGTTGATGATTCTTTATTTCTTGAGCGTGTACCTTCATCTTTATTTAATTGAACAATTTTGTTCAATTTTTCTATTATTACATCTTCCTTAGATTTTTCATGAAAATGAAAAACATTCCTATCTTTTGATTTAAGTATTGGATTATGTTTAAAATTCTTAATTCTTGTATATTGATTAGTGATAAAAGTTCCAATATAGTTTCTAACACTTCTAAACTTTGAAAAGTATTGATGAATAATATCCCCATCTTCTTTGCCTCATATGTTCATCTCCTTTTGTTCGATACTCAGAGAGACTTAATATATCATCTCAAGAGTATCAAACATTTCCTTGGCAGTTTTATAATTATATATAAAGAAGTTTACTATTGTAGTGTTATATGAGTGAGAGTCCCAAACAAGGGCGACTCTAGCATTCCTGCCTAAGGGTTATGTTGCCTCGGGGGCATCCTCACAGGATAGGGGGGTCTCCCTTAGGACTGATGACATGTATAATATTGTTGTCTCCCGTTAGTGAGAAAATAATGAGTCCTCCATGATTCCCTGGAGAATAGGTGGTCAATAATCTCCTTAGTCGTGAAGGAATAGTTGACGCCTATATGGGTTTCCCAAACCCTGGGCCCAAAAAGCCTTTATAAATACTCTTTCCCCAGGGGGAGAAAGACAAATCCTAACTCACACGCTTATACACTAGCACCCAACACATATAGAGAGTGTCTCACCTTACGCAAGCAGGTTCTCTTAAACCACCCAAAGCACCACCATGTGGGGTTTCACGCCACCGTGGGAAAGCTCTAACCATCATAGAACATAATATACCTACTAAGGTCTCTGTGTTAGAACAAGATTTGGTTATGCAAGATATCTCTTTGTTTTAATAATAACAAATTTGTATTTGTGTGAGAATAATTTTGGTTCTCTAACGCGTATTTTCTTAAGAATTGACAAACAGGTGCTGACTCTGATAAAGATAGCTCTGAATCTGATAGAGATCATGTGCTACGTCACTCTAAAATTCTCAATGATCGCTTCTGCGTCAAGAAGCAAGATTGCTTCTGATTTACTGTGCTTCAGAAAGACTCTAAGAAGATACTATGTTGTTGCTGCAATGTTCTCTTGGATTCTGGCTCTGAATTTAACTCTGATACTAATCTTCTGAAGACTAAGTGCTGAAGACTCTGGAGACAAGGTTCTGATGAACAACGTTATGAAGACTCTGAAGACTTAAGTTTCTGAAGACCAAGTTCTGAAGACTCTGACGACAAGGTTCTACTAAATAAGTTCGGAAGACTCTGAAGACTTATGTTTCTGATAACCAATGGTTCTGAAGAAGGAGTGCTAAAGACTCTGATGACAAGGTTCTGCTGAACAAGTTCTGAAGACTCAGAAGACTCAAGACTCTGAAGACCCAATGATTCATTCTTCTGATCATGCTTCAATCACATCAACTCAGAAGCCTCTAATGAACAGAAGAAGATGAAACGTTTGCGTGGGAAAATAGTACATAGTACAGATCAAACACGTTCTTTTCCAATACCATTCCTCTACCCTGATTTGGTGGTACAAAGGACAATTTCAGTGTACGATTTTCATCCCAGCATAACGACATTATTTCAAGTCGCCAGTATTTTTCTGATATTACTGATCTGCCCTTCAACGAATCTTTTTCTGGCTATATAAAGACTTGATCATTCAACGAATCATGTGTGACACCAAGTGTGAAAACGAGGAATATTCAAAACACTGATTCATATGAAAAAAGAACTCAAGAAATAGAGAAATTCATGAGTGAACAGTAAAGCACCACAATACAAAGAAGAAGATTGTTCTTACTGTGTAGATTCGCTCTAAGTTGGATTGAGATAGAAATAATGTTTATATCTACTTATGTAAGAAGCATTTCATTGTAAACATTTTATTTGATCAAACAGTTGTTTGAATTCCTTAAGGGACCAGTTGGGTCAGAAGCATTAAGAAGAGACAGTTAGTCTGTGTATTGATAGTCACTAGCAGTTTCTAGTGTAGTTGTAATCAATTTGGTTATAGTGGATTAAGTCCTTGTGTATAAGGCGAAATCACCTTGGCGGGTGGACTGGATTAACTTGATAGTTTTCAAGTGAACCAGGATATATCGTGTGTCTTTCTCTATTGTTAGTCTATTTGTGATCTTTGTTTGAGTTTCACAAAAAGCTTTCATTTTGAAAACCCAATTCAAACCCCTCTTTCTTGTGTTTTTCTCACACCTTCAATTAGCGTCAGAGCTCCGGTTCTGATTATGATAAATGTATTATCAACACTTAACAGTGTTCAGTACCGATCCAGTATTTGTGTGAGATATCATGGCAGCTCCTGCTAATACTACTACTGAAGAGAAATATCATTACAGTGCCAAACCACCAGTCTTTGATGGTGAAAAGTTTGACTACTGGAAAGAAAAAATAGAAAGTTTCTTTCTTGGTTATGATGTAGATCTTTGGGATTTGGTAGTCGATGGCCACACTCACCCAGTAGATGCTACAGGTGCTAAAATATCCAGAAGTGTTATGACCAACCAACAGAAGAAAGATTATAAGAATCATCGTAAGGCGAGAACCATATTGCTAAATGCTATCTCTTATACTGAGTATGGGAAGATAACAAATAGAGATACTGCCAAATCTATTTTTGATTATTTAAGAATAACTCATGAAGGTAATGCTCAAGTCAAGTAAACAAAGGCATTAGCCCTAATCCAAAAATATGAGGCATTTAGAATGGAGGATGATGAGACAGTTGAGACCATGTTTTCAAGGTTTCAAATGCTAGTCACAGGACTTAAAGTTCTGGATAAAGGTTACTCAACTGCTGATCATGTGAAAAAGATCATTAGAAGTCTTCCTAAGAAATAGAGACCTATGGTAACAGCTCTAAATCTATCCAAGGATCTTAACAACATATGTCTTGAAGAGCTTGTTAGTTCTTTAAGAAGTCATGAGATAGAGCTCGAAGAAGATGAACCTCAGAAGAAAAGCAAATCTATCGCTCTTAAGTCTAAACCAGAAAAGGCAAAGGCTTATCAAGCTGAGGAAGAATCAGAAGATTCTGGTGAAGAATCAGAAGATGAGTTGTCGCTAATCTCCAGAAGAATCAACAAAATCTGGAAGCATAGGCAAGGAAACTTCAGAGGATCTAGAAGAAACAAAGGTCGCTCTGAGTCATCATCTGGACAGAAGAAGCAGAACTCTGGAAAGGAAGTTATCTGCTACGAGTGTAATGAGCCAGGTCATTACAAGAACGAGTGTCCAAAGATCAAGAAAGACAAGAAGCCTAAGAAGAACTTCTCCAAAGCGAAGAAAGGACTAATGGCAACTTGGGACGACTCTGATTCTGAAGAAGAGGAATCTGATGAAGAACAAGCAAATGTTGCGCTAGTAGCAATAACTGGCGATGAAGTTTCTGGAGAACCAGATAACAGAATATCATCAGAACCAGAATCAGACTCAGACTCAGACTCAGAGGTATTATCTAAACTCTCTCGTTGTGAATTAGAGTCATGTTTGTCAGAAATACTGGAAAAATATCAAACATTTTAGAGTAAATGCAAAGATCTTAAAAAATCACTTGTAATTGCCTCTAAATAAAAAGATAAGCTTGAGCAGAATAATTGTTCTCTAAATGAAAACATTTTTTGCTTAAAAAATAGTAATTATGCCTTGAAAAGCAAAGTTGCTAAATTAGAAGAAGAATTAATCTCCAATGTCTCTGACACAAGCTGTATCAACAAGTATGATAGAGCATTCCAGTATTTTCTTGCTAAAAGCACAGATAGAAGCAAAATAGCTTCCATGATCTATGGAGTAAGCAGAAATGGTAAGAAAGGTTTGGGATGTACAGAATCACCTGATATTGACGAAAGTTAAATTATTAAACCAAAACTTCTCTATGACCATTTTGTGCCTTCTGACACTGAGATTGTTTGCTCTGAGCTTGCACAAAAACCACCACCGACACAGAAATCTGTTTCTAAAGTTAAATATCATGCACAAATTCCACTTGATTATCCTGTTGCACAAAAGCCCAAAGTTGTGAAACACTCTGGGAAAACTAACAAGAAAGGGCCCGAAAAGTGGGCACCTAAGGACAAGATAACCTATGTTGCAAATATCCTTAGTAGCTCAGTTGAAACGCCAGTCATGGTACCTAGATAGTGGTTGCTCGCGACACATGACGGGAAGAAGGCATATGTTCCAAAGTGTGGAACTTAAGTCTAGAGGCTTCGTTGGTTTCGGAGGAAACCATAAAGGAAAAATCATTGGCTCTGGAACCGTTGGTAATGGTAACCTTCCTTCTATTATTGATGTTCTTTTAGTCGATGGTTTGATGCATAACTTTTTGTCAATCGGTCAACATAGTAACAACGGTTATGATATCATCTTTAATCAAAAGTTCTGTAAGGCTGTAAGTCAGAAAGATGGTTCAATCCTATTTTTTGGAAAGAGGAAAAACAATATTTATAAGATTAGACTTTCTGATCTTCGTGAACAGAATGTCAAATGCTTAATGTCTGTTAATGAAGAGCAATGGGTATGGCATAGAAGTTTAGGCCATATTAGCACGAGGAGGATTTCTCAGCTAAATAAGCTTGAACTTGTCAGAGGCTTGCCAAATATGAAGTATTCTTCAGATGCTCTTTGTGAAGCATGTCAGAAAGGAAAGTTTTCTAAAACTTCCTTTAAAGCAAAGAATGTTGTATCCACCTCTAGACCGTTAGAACTTCTGCACATTGACTTGTTTGGACCAGTGAAAACTGTGTCAATCAGCAAAAAGAAGTATGGATTCGTTGATGATTATAGTTGTTGGACATGGGTAAAATTCTTGAAACACAAGGACGAGTCTCATTCTGTGTTCTCTACCTTTTGCTCTAAAGTGTAACAGAAAAGGATTGTAAAATAGTCAAAGTCAGAAGTGATCATGGCGGAGAATTTGAGAACAGATACTTTGAGAATCTGTTTGATTCTCATGGCATTTCCCATGATTTCTCCTGTCCCAGAACTCCACAACAAAATGGAGTAGTGGAAAGGAAGAATAGGACTTTGCAAGAAATGGCTCGAACCATGATCCAAGAAACTGGCATGGCTAAGCACTTCTGGGCAGAGGCAGTAAATATAGCATGTTACATTCAGAACAAGATTTCAATAAGATCTATTCTGGGTAAGAATCCTTATGAATTATGGAAGAATAGAAAACCCAAAATTTTATATTTTTATCCTTTTGGATGTGTTTGTTTTATGTTGAACACTAAAGAGAATCTTGGCAAGTTTGACTCCAAAGCTCAAAAGTGTTTACTTTTAGGATACTCTGAACGCTCTAAAGGCTACAGAATCTATAACACAGAAACACGAATTGTTGAGGAATCAATTCATGTCAGATTCAATGATATGCTTGACCCTGAAAAGTTAAAGCTAGTTGAAAAGTTTGCAGATCTGAAGATCACCTTATCAGAATCTAAAGAAGCAGAAGATTCAGGAGAAGCAGACAAAGATGCAAATTCTCCAGAGTCAGATACAACCTTACCAGAAACTGACAACAACCCATCTCAAGGAAAATGAGTGGATTCTGGCCATGCAAGAAGAACTAAATTAATTCACCAGAAATGATGTCTGAGATCTTGTTCAGAAACACAAAGGTGTCCACTTCATTGGAACTAAATGGGTATTCAGAAACAAGTTAGATGAGAAAGGTGAGGTCGTAAGAAATAAAGCACGACTGGTTGCACAAGGGTATAGTCAACAAGAAGGGATATACTATACAAAAACCTTTGCACCAGTTTCCAGGTTAGAATCTATTCGCATTTTAATCTCATTTGCTGTAAATCATACCATTACTTTATATCAGATGGATGTAAAGAGTGCATTTTTAAATGGATATATTTTTGAAGAAGTGTATGTGCACCAACCTCCTGGTTTTGAGAGTTCTGAAAACACAGATTTTGTTTTCAAACTTAAAAAATTGTTATATTGTCTGAAACAGGCTCCCAGAGCTTGGTATGAAAGGCTGGGTAACTTTCTTTTGGAAAATGAATTTACTAGAGGAAAAGTGGATACAACACTCTTTCGTAAAACCTTTAAAAATGACATTCTGATTATTCAAATCTACGTTGATGGTATTATATTTGGTTCTGCTAATATTTCCTTGTGCAAGGAATTTTCTAAGTTAATGCAGGTTGAATTTGAAATGAGTCTGATGGGAGAACTCAGATTCTTTCGGGGAATTCAAATTGATCAGTGATCAGATAGAACGTACATTCATCAGAGCAAGTATGCAAAAGAACTTCTGAAGAAATTCAACATGTCAGAAAGTAAACCTGCTAAGACTCCTATGCATCCGACATGCATTCTGGAGAAAGAAGAAGTAAGTAAAAAGGTTTGTCAAAAGCTCTATCGTGGTATGATAGGATCTCTTTTGTATTTGACAGCTTCTCGTCCAGATATTCTGTTCAGCGTATGTCTTTGTGCTCATTTCCAATCAGATCCAAGGGAAACTCACTTAACTGCTGTTAAGAGAATCCTAAGGTATCTTAAAGGAACAACTAACCATGGCTTGATGTATAAGAAAATATAAGAGTACAAGCTTTCTGGTTACTGTGATGCAGATTATGCTGGAGACAGATTGGAAAGAAAGAGTACTTCTGGAAACTGTCAGTTTCTGGGAAGTAACCTCATCTCATGGGCAAGCAAGAGACAATCAACAATTGCTCTCTCCACTGCAGAAGCAGAATACATATCAGCATATCTGTACAGTACTCAGATACTCTGGATGAAGAATTAACTTGAAGATTATCAGATACACGAGTGTAACATTCTTATCTTCTGTGATAATACTTCTGCCATTTGTTTATCTAAGAATCCTATTCTACATTCTAGGGTAAAACATATTGAAATAAAACATCACTTTTTGCGTGACTATGTTCAGAAGGGTACTTTTTTGTTAAAATTTATGGATACAGATCACCAGTGGGCTGATATTTTCACAAAACCCCTTGATGAAGATAGATTCGTATTCATTCTGGAAAACTTATTTATCAAACCTTGTCCAGAATGAGATGATAATATTTTTAATGTGTCAGGCTACCAGAACGTCTAATATAAGATTCTGAGGACTAAGCAAAATGTGTTAACTATTTGTTTATTAACTTTCTGATTCATGATACTTCTACAAGTTAGAAAATATCCTGATAAAAAATTAGTCCAGTCAGATACCTCTTGGTATTCTAGACGTTGGAAACATCAAAACGTGATCTCTTGAAAACAAACGGCTATGATTATTTGTGACACGTGTCCAAAATTAAATCATATCTACTGTTGAAGAGACACCTCGAGTATTGTGATTTTGTGAGACTAGGTTTCAAGTAATTATTTCCTATTACTCCCACCTTGTCATAATTATTATTTTTGTTATAAATACGCACTCTCTTACTTCACACACTACGCTACTCTCACTTCCCACACTTTTGTATTAGAAACCCTAAAACCCTCTTGTTCTCTGCTACTCCATCATCGTTGTCAATGGCAGCATCATCTCAAACCATCTCAAAAGCTAAGCTACTTGGATATTAGTGCACTATTCCTGAAGAATGTCCTATCTCTCTCAACACGCCGGTAAATGAACTTCGAGTTCTTAGTGAAACCATGGTTAACTTCACAAATCTATTGGATAATGGATGTGACCTTACTCAAACACTTGAATTTCAAGGATAGAATGGGTACTTTAACAGATTGCAAGGATCCTCTTTTCCAAACTTGGTTAAAGATTTCTGGATTCACGCAATCACCAGTAGAAATATCATTGTTTCCACTGTGTTTGGAAGAAGAATCATTATCACAGAAAAGACTATATGTGATTTAATCTCTCATGATAAAAAGGGACTAAGGATTGTCAATGTTCAACAAGATAAGCAAAGGGAAGCCAAGGTCACAGCCGTTATTTTTAAAGAAGGAACTATTCTGAATTATAAAAAGGATCCACCCTCGCCACTCTTGAAGGACACCCTAAGAGTTTGGTTCAAAATCATGATAGGGACTATGTATCATAAACCAACTCACTCAGATGATTGCATCAATCTATCACAAAAGTATGTTCTATACTCTCTATTGAAGGGAAAGAAAGTTCACCTTCCATGTATCTTGTCCAACTTTCTGAGAGACTCCATTGTTAACTCAAGGACTGGCTCCATCAAGAAGGGAAATCATATTCCTTACGGAAGACTCCTCTCTGATATTTTCATTGAGTCAGGCTTAGTTGAGGATTTATTGGTTGCTGGGTTCACAAAGGAACTTGACAAATCTTCTGGACAGACTTTTTGGGCTAAAAACTTAAAGAACATGAAGCTTCTTAAAAAGATCACCCATCGACCTTCTATTCCAAACCAGTTTGAACTTCATTCGATCTCTAATCTCTGGATTTCCACCCTTTTCTAAGCTCTACAATCCGGGAGAACTTGCAAACAATTTTGCTGGATGTGAAGAAGAACCTTTAAATGCATGGATTGATCTAGATAATCTGCAAGATACTCTTCCTGAACTCTTTCAGAGAAAGGGAAAAAGTAAGAAAAAGAAGAGTGATAATGAGGATGGACCATCAACAAAGAAAATGAAGATGGAATCTACATCAACTCATCTTGGACAATAAAGTAAGTCCCTTGAATCTCCATCTGTAACTGCATCTGTTTCTATTGACAGAAATTTGTCTTCATCTCTTCCCATTTCATCACCACCTCTTACAACCCAACCATTATTATCCACCTCTCCACCAATATTTTCCATCGTTGTCACCACATTTCCAACACCCGTTTCTAAATCTCTTACTGTAGAAACTCCAGTCTCTACACCTCTTTCACCACAGGCTCTTGAATTCACCTCAGCCCAACCAACCTCCATCATTTCTATCCAACCAATTCTTGTCACAACTGTTCCACCATCCCTAATCATTCAAATCATTGAAGAAATTCTCACTGAACATCCACAAATAACCATCTCAACATCTCCAACTCCAATTACTGCTCCACAACCTATTCCTGAATCAATAATTGATAATCCTGAATCTTCTCTAAACAATGATACCATCATTCTTGATGACTCTATTGAAGATGATCAACCTTTAACTGAAAATCAAACCTCTGACCTTCCTCCTACCCTAGATGAAGCAATATCTGTTTTTAAGGACGATGTAGTTATGAAATTCAGGACACTTTCTGATGAATCAAATACTAGTAAAGACCCCTCTATTTTGGGTGCTTCAAGGGATCAATTCAATCAGTGCATGTCTGAGGAATTTTAGAAGATTCAAAATCTTTATGTTAAGACAAAGGGTTATCTTGTTCAATAAGTTGAAAAGAGGTTGCAAGAGAAGAAGGAAGCTGAAGCTAGGGAAATGGCAGAAAGGTTAGCCAAAGAAGAAGCTGAAAGATTAGCCAAGGAGGCTAAAGATCAGACTGAAAGAAATGCTGCTGAAAACTCCTCTTCTGATTCAGTGTTGAAAACTCTGGCTACTCTTCAGAAGGAACATGAGTCATTCAAAGCAAGGATGGACAAGCAAGATGAATTTACTGTCACCATTCATAATGCTCTTGCACAGATTCTTCAGAGGCTCCCTCCTCCGTCTCAACCTTAGGCACTTCTTAGGCTACCCCGTAGTTTGTCTTTGACTGTTTGTTTATGGTTTGATGTACTCTTGGATTAAAACTTTTTGTTACCCTTTTTATTATGACAAAAAGGGGGAGTATTAATTTGGAAAAGTTATTTTGATAAATATTATGTCTCCAATCATAGCTCTAACATTCTAACACTTTAAATGTCATATCTTTTTAGAATGTTTTTCAGGAAAAATTATTATATTGGTAAAATGACTCTGATATCAATCAGGCTCTGATTTAAGTTAACCAAGCTCTATTATCAGAATGCATCACCACTATAATCAGGTTCTGATACGTTGGATCTATCTAAGATCTCTATAATCAGGCTCTATATCCCAAATCTTATAAGATTTTGTTAAGTCTTAGATTCAGGGGGAGCTTGACAAAGGGAAGTTTACTTTGAACTTATCTGAGTCAATTCTAATTATCTTCGTACAAAATTGTGTTATCAAAATACATTGTTTTGTCATTATCAAAAAGGGGGAGATTGTTAGAACAAGGTTTGGTTCTACAAGATATCTCTTTGTTTTGATAATAACAAAGTTGTATTTGTGTGAGAACAATTTTGGTACTCTAACGCGTATTTTCTTAAGAATTGACAAACAGGTGCTGACTCTGATAGAGATCATGTGCTACGTCACTCTAAAATTCTCAATGGTCGCTTCTGCGTTAAGAAGCAAGACTGCTTCTGATTTACTGTGCTTCAGAAAGACTCTAAGAAGACACCATGTTGCTGCTGCAATGTTCTCTTGGATTCTGGCTCTAAATTTAACTCTAATACTTATCTTCTGAAGACTAAGTGCTGAAGACTCTGAAGACAAGGTTTTGATGAACAGCGTTATGAAGACTTAAGTTTCTGAAGACCAAGTTCTGAAGACTCTGACGACAAGGTTCTACTGAACAAGTTCTGAAGACTCTGAAGACTTATGTTTATGATAACCAATGGTTCTGAAGAAGGAGTGCTGAAGACTCTGATGACAAGGTTTTGCTGAACAAGTTCTGAAGACTCTGAAGACTCAAGACTCTGAAGACCCAATGATTCATTTATCTGATCATGCTTCAATCACATTAACTCAGAAGCCTCTGATGAACAGAAGAAGATGAAACGTTTGCGTGGAAAAATAGTACATAGTACAGATCAAACACGTTCTTTTCCACTACCATTCCACTACCCTGATTTGGTGGTACAAAGGACAATTTCAGTGTACTATTTTCATCCCAACATAACGACATTATTTTAAGTCTCCAGTATTTTTCTGATATTACTGATCTGCCCTTCAACGGATCTTTTTCTGACTATATAAAGACTTGATCATTCAACGAACATGTGTGACACCAAGTGTGAAAAGAGGAATATTCAAAACACTGATTCATATGAAAAAAGAACTCAAGAAATAGAGAAATTCATGAGTGAACAGTAAAGCACCACAATACAAAGAAGAAGATTGTTCTTACTATGTAGATTCGCTCTAAGTTAGATTGAGCTAGAAATAGTGTTTATATCAGCTTATGTAAGAAGCATTTCATTGTAAACATTTTATTTGATCAAACAGTTGTTTGAATTCCTTAAGGGACCAGTTGGGTCAGAAGCCTTAAGAAGAGACAGTTAGTCTGTGTATTGTTAGTCACCAGCAGTTGCTAGTGCAGTTGTAATCAATTTGGTTATAGTGGATTAAGTCCTTGTGTATAAGGCGAAATTACCTTGGCGGGTGGACTGGATTAACTTGATAGTTTTCAAGTAAACCAGGATATATCGTGTGTCTTTCTCTATTGTTAGTCTATTTGTGATCTTTGTTTGAGTTTCACAGAAAGCTTTCATTTTGAAAACCCAATTCAAACCCCCATTTCTTGTGTTTTTCTCACACCTTCACTCTGAGCATCCTTGACCTTTGCAAGGGTGACATACACATCTGTAATGTTTGACTAGTACAATGGTGCCCACTGTGGGGCTCGGGTAAAATTAACATGTGCCACACCTTCTTCATTACCATCACCCTACTCAGTGTTACCATTCACTTCTACATCTAGCCATTCTCGGTCATTGTTAACGTGAGGCCCCATCTTCTATTCTAGAATTTATAATCGACAATGGTGATGCTAATGCTCTGGTGGAGATGCATACTACCATGAACGAATTATATCGTCATAATCAAACACTGAAGAAAGATGTCCACAATATTAGACAACTATAGAAGGAGTGTAATCCTCCATAGGATATGGAGGTGTTGGATCCCTATCCGCTCTCAGACGAGATATGGGGAGTGCTTGTCTCTAAGGGATTCAAACCTCCCTCTTTGGCACAGTTTTATGGGCATAGTGACCCCTATGAGCATGTCGCCTCCATCAACATACAGATGACCATCATAGGAATGTCTGACTCCCTGGAGTGCATATTACTATCTGGCACTTTCAAGGATGCCTCCCTATGATGGTATATGGGTATACCACATGCCTTCATGGCCAGATATTAGGAGCTGGTAAAGAAACTTGTACACCAGTTAGTATCCAACTATCATAGGAAAATGTCCACCACCAGCTCGTTCAACATACAACAAGGTCCATCAGAGTCGCGGAAGGACTACCTCGCCCAGTTTAACGAAGCCACCATCAGGGTCTGTGAAGACAATCTTCCAAAGTTGTATTATGTTTTAATGAAGACAAAGTATCAAGATCAAATGCATTATCAAAAGAAGGAACAAGTTCTAAGTTCAAAGGAATCTATGATGATAAGACTTGGAAATCAAACAATCTTCAAAATGATATTGGACTTTGATGGATTGATCATAAGAATAAGGTAATAGTTACAATTGAGCTTTGTATATTACCATAGTACTCAGAACAAACTTGCATCTTTCATCTCTAAGAATACAAATATGTTTTAAAAAAAACTTATTTGAAAACATGTGGTTACAAGCGGATTTTTGGATTTTCAAACAGCTATAACTAGTTACATGAACACAAAAATCAGTATTTTTGGAAAACATAACATATGTAACTGGTTAAACAAACCTTGTAATAGGTTACAACCACAAAAAAATTTTAAAATGTTTTTTCAGCTACACCTGTAATCGGTTACACTAATGTGTTAAGCAGTTACCACTAAATCAATGGCCTTTTTTCATTCTCATTTCGATTCTAACAATTGCCAAAGTTCATCTATCAATCATGGCAATGATTCATGATATTATACTCTTACCAAAAGGTATAATTCAAGTATAAATAGATGTGGATTCAGATTTTCAAATTTCACTTCTTCCTAACAATTCAAATACATATATTTCTCAATTTTCATCTAAGTTCCTTGAGCAAAAAATTTAGTGAAACTTTATGTATAAACTTTTACAGCATCATTGAAGCTTCATTATCAAGTTCTGGGCACTTAAGTATTATTACATTGTGAATTGTTTAGTTGGAAAGGAAGATCAAATCTCATAATTGATACAAGTACAAATTCTTCTTCATTATTTATTCAAATTCTACATTCTTCAATAAGTGTTAGTGATCATTATATCCAAGTGAAAGTTGTGTGCTTTCTCTTATATGTTGTAAAATCAAAAGGTAGTGTTCCTTTGTGATTGTGTTAGATAGTTAAGAGAGTTAAGTTGATCGATTGTAATGTATCTGACATAGTGAAATCTCTCACGGGGTGTGAGGGGACTGGAGTACCCTTGTTTGTAAAGGGGAACCAAGATATATCTTGGTGCTCTTTACTTTATGCATTTATTTTTTAGCATCTTAACTTTTATATCAGTTTTGAAAAATTAAGAACATCATCGCTAACTATCATAATCGAGAAAAATTCAATAATACCGGTTAATCTAATTCACCCCCTCTTAGATTACATTTCATACTTACGAGGTCGTCCTAGAAAACTAAGAAATGTTTTTGGGGGTGTTCTAAAATGGGATTTAGGCGGGACACTTCAACGAGTCTCTTGCTCAGAAGCCAACGCTTTCATTAGCAGAAGTGGTCACCAGAGCATAATGTTATACAAAAGAAGAGGAGAGCAACGCCGAAAATAAGGTGCGTGATGTCAAGGAGCGTGTTCCCAAGGCTAAGGTTCACACTACTAGAGGAAAAGTAATTATACCTCTCTTATAAAATACGATACTGCGTTCAAGAGAGTAGGCATGGTGATAGAGAACTTCACATCCTTCTTCACCTGCACAACATCCCTATGTTGCCCGCTCTAAAGGCAAATATAATGGATCCTGAACTAGGAAGATGGTGCAAGTTCCATATAGTCAAGGGACACCATATGAAGATTGTTACTAACTCAATAAAGAAGTTGAAAGAATAATCTAGGAGGGACATACAATTCCAACTTGCAAGGGTGAGATAACGTGGGAATCCCCAAGCCCAACAAAGCAAAAGAAGCATTCCAGGGCGATGGAAGTAAAGTTATGCATCACACGATCAACACCATAGCAGGAGGATTTGAAATACATTTTGTAATGGAGGGCATTTGAAAGACTTCGCCTTAACCTAGAAGACTTAAAACCTTTCAAAGGTTTACTGGTCGGATTCTCTAGGGAGAAGTTACAAGAGAAATGATACATTACGTTGAAGATCACCTTTGAAGAGCAGGACCAGGCCAAAGAAATAAAATTTGGGTATTTGGTTATTGACAACCCCTCTTCTTATAACATGATTATAGGGCAACCAAATTTTAATTAGTTGGGCACTGCTTTATCCACTTTGTATTTATGCATGAAGTATCCATTCTCTAATGGGCGACTAGGAGTTATCCGAAGAGATCAGGAGATCTCCATAAATGTTATGTGAAGAGACTCAAACTAAAAAGGGTATGCATTTGTGCGTAAGATCTAAGAAAGCAGGCTCATGAATAAAGTCGCCATGAGGAATATGCAAAGGAAAGGAAGCTCCACCTCCCACTAGTGATAAGATCAAAGATTTAAGGCCCATAAGGAAATCCCTTTGGAGCCACCTGCATTGTTGTCGTTTATTTGTTTTTCTGTAATGCTATTTAGCTATTTTGTCATTGATTTTTATATGTGAGTACTACATCTCTTCCAATTATAAGAATAAGTTATCTTATGGCGTGCACTCTTTTCCCTAAACGTTTTTCATAGGACGAGGTTTTTTAATGAGGAAACTCATTTTGTTATCTTGGAAAATATGTGTTTGCTGGCTATTCCATTCTTTGCAGAAAACCTATCAGCTTGAGATAAGGTTGCTCTATGAAGCAATCAATATGTTGGATCCCTAAGTGGGGTCCTTGCTACCCATAGAGGCGACCAGAATGCAAGATCCCCATGTGAGATCCTTGTCGCCCATAGAGGCGATCAAAATGTTGTATCCATATATGGGATCCTTGTTGCCCATAGTGGCAATCAAAATGTTAGATCCCTAAGTGGGATCATTTCCACCCATAATGGCAATCAAAATGTTGGTTCCCTAAGTGGGATCAATGTCGTCCATAGAGGCAATCAAAACACTGGATCCCTAAGTTGGATCCTTACTACCCATATAGGCGATTAAAATATTGGATCCCTACGTGAGATCCTTGTCGCCTATAGTGGCAATCAAAATGTTGGATCCCTATGTGGGATCCTTGCCGCCCATAGAGGCGATCAAAACACTGGATCCCTAAGTTGGATCCTTTCCATCCATAGAGGCGATCAGAATGTTGGATCCCTATGTGAGATCCTTGCCGCCAATAATGGTGATCAATATGTTGGATCCCTAAGTGGGATCTTGTCGCCCATAGAAACAATAAAAATGGCAAATACCTAAAGAAGATCCTTTCCACCTCCTGGGCGAGATGAACCGTTGGGTCCCCTTGGAGTTCTTAAAGGAAGTTAAATTATTGCAAGGGGAGCGATGATAACAGACACCCTCAACAAAGGGCCAAAGGATTGATCATACATAAATAACTACGAAAAAGAATAACAATAAAGGCAATTAGCATAAAAGGCGCCTTTAATGGGCATCATTGTTCCTACAATGACAAAAAGCCCCCAAATGGGCGAAGAATTACCACAAAAAAGCCACTAAGATCCAAGAAACACTATAACCAAACCATCAATTCTCCTTCCGATTCGTCTCCTTCCTGATAGCATTTTGTGGCTAAGGGACTCGAGATTCACTGCCTTATGTCGCCTCGCCCTTGTTATGGGTTTCCTCGAGGGGAGCAGGACTTTTAGGCTCTCGGTAGACCATCGCCTCCTCATTCACCAGCTGGCCACCACAGAAGAATATGAGGAAATCCATTTGACTCAGACATAGATCTGGGTAGAGGAAGGAATTCTGCTTTTTTCTGAAACACAACACATAATACTTCATAAAACCACAAAAGTGCATGAATTTACTCTAAAATAAGTGTGGACCGAGCTAATTAAATGGTGCAATTTACATGTTATCACAAACCTTTGAAATCTTAAGAAAATCTTCAAAGAAACATTAAACATAATAACAAAATATCCTTAACAATCACAAATATCCAAAGACGATATTTATATTCACATGAAAATGGAATTAAAATAAGGTATAAGATGAAATAAATTATTTGCAAGCACTCAAGAAAGATTCAAAACCCTTTTTGAAAATGAGTGAACAAGTGGGCTGTGAGTTTTTAAATCAACATTGGAAGTGTATGTTTTCTAACATTATGAGAGGTTTTGAGAGAGAAAATCTTTTATATGTGTTGGAGATCTAACAGAAAAATGAGTGAAAATGGTGTATGTTTTAAGTCATAAGCAAGAGGTATGACTGGAGTTAGAAAACCAAGTGATTTGAATCAAGAAGAAAAACTATATGTGAACCCATTTGTGTGATTCAACTTACAAAACCTATGATTCGAATCACATGATTCTAGTCATGAAAAATGGTGATTCGAAGAAGAGTTCCAAAACAAACCATAAATTTTTTTTAGTTCAGTGTGATTCGGATCAAGCATTCTTGTAATTCAAATCAGTGTGTTATGATTCGAATCATGAAGTGTGTGATTCGAATCATGAACACTGGAAAATGATCCTTGAGCTCCCTCTAAGTTTGATTCGAGTCATGTGAATAATGTTATTCGAATCACACTACCAGAATCTCATTTTTGCAAGATTTAATATGATTTTTGAGATTCTACGATGGTCATGACTTAAACTATTATCACATATTGTTCTTGATCCAAAAACTCAATAGATTTACTTGAATCATATTGCTTAATTTATAGCAAAACATTTTGATTTATGCATGCTAAAAAAGAATTTAAAAATCAACCCAGAAATGTGCAACCGATGAAGAGACTCAATAGCTAAATAAACCAAACCAAAAGCTTAATAGACAAGCAATCAAATTTTTTAACCCATGAAGCGGAGAAATGCAACATGTAACTTCAAAGCTTAGTTGAAATTTGTCTTTTCACATAAACTTTGCAATCCCAAATCTTCATGTAAACTCCATATCTTATATGGCGTCTTATAAACCTTTTTAGATGGAACACAGTTAAGTGTGTAAGCTGCAGTCACAGGAGCATATCCCCAAAAGGAGTTTGGAAGATCGGGGTGACTCATTATGGATCAGACCATGTCTAACAAGGTCCGATTTCTTTTCTCAAAATACACCATTCCAATGTGGTGTTCCAAGAGGAGTAAGTTGGGATAAAATACTACACTCTTTTAGATGGTCACTAAATTTTAGGCTTAAATACTCACCACCTTGATTTGATCGAAGGATTTTAATATTCTTACTTAGTTGGTTTTGTACTTAATTTTTGAATTCCTTAAACTTTTCAAAGGATTCAGATTTGTGTTTAATTAAATACATATAACCATATCTACTGTTATCACCAATAAATGTGATGAAGTGTGGAAAACCTCCTTTGGCTGGTGTGTTCAATGATCCACATACATCAGTATGTATGATGACTTTGTCATATTTCCAATTATAAAAGATATGCATGTCTCATATGATTCGTATTCAAAAGAGTCTAAGAGTCCATCTTTATGGAGTTTAGAAATGTATTTTTTCATTTATGTGGCCTAAGTAACAATGCCAATGGTAAGTTGGATTTAACTCGTTAAGTTTCATCATTTTAGTATTAATGTTATAAATTAGCATTTTAAGATAAATGACATACAATCAATTGTTCATTTATGCATTATCATAAATTATATCATTTAAGTAAATAGAGTAACAATTTTTTTTTTATCATAAATGAAAAACAAAAGTTGTCCAAACAAGAAACACATCTAATATTCTTACTAATTGCAAGTACATGATATACGTTATCTGACTGGAATATTTAATCACTAGGTAGTGTCAATACATAAGTTCCTACAACTAAAGCAACAACCTTTGCTCCACTTCCAACTCGTAGGTCAACTTCACCTTTTTACCGATTCTCTACTCCTTTTTAGCCCATGCACATTAGTAAAAATGTGAGAAGCACATCCAATATCCAATACTAATGATGCAGAAGTAGATAAATTTATTTTTATAACAAAAATACGTGAAGTTGAAGTCTCTAATCCATTCCAATGTCCGCAGTAGAAGTAAGTGTCCTCGTTAGCTATATCTTTATTAGGCTTTAAAACACAACTATTAGGCTTGGGCCTGGTAACTTCCTCGACTTTTCCTTTATCACACTGCTTATTGGGCCTTTTATTATGCTTCTTTTCATTATTTACCATAATAATGATCTTCCCTTTTGATTTCAAATTCAGCTCAACAGTTCTCAACATGCATAGCAGGTCTGACTGAGTTTTGTCCATATAATTCATATTAAAATTAAAGATAAACTGACTAAATCTCTTTAGCAAAGATTGTATGATCAATTAGGAACAAGCTTTTCCGAAGAGAATACCCAACCTTTACAAGTTCTTCACATACCCAATCATCTTGAGTACATGGGGACCTACATGGGTTCCCTCAGCTAGCTCTTCTTGAAAAAGGGCTTTGGAAACTTCAAACCTCTCATGCTTTGTCTGCTCTTGATAGAGCATCTTTAGATGTTCAATCATATATAACACTATCATGTTCTCATGTTGCTTTTGCAATTCAGAGTTTATGGTAGCCAGCATGAGGCAAAGAGTAATTGTGGCATCATCAACTTACTTTTTATAAGAATCTCTTTCAGCCTTAGAAGCAGAGCTAAAAGTCTCTTCTTTAGGAACATGTGTATCTAAGATAATCTTTAATGGTGGGAACTTAGTAATTCCTTATCCATAAGTTTTGTTGCTTATTTTTTTTATACAATTGGAGTGTGATGATGTGGTAACACGGGTTCCTTAAATTTAAGGGATGGAGCTTGCTGAAGCAACTTGAAAAGTGGAGAAGTTAACATTAAATATTATTATTTTTGAACCAATATAGTTTAAAAATGGTTATTAAAATTTAGTACAAATAAAATAATATAAATTGGTGGGATCAAGTATATGTTTCTTATGTACCATTACCAATGGAGCAAAAATAGTTGAAATTGCTTAAAGATTGCTTAAATGCAATGTGGAAATTTGGACCCATAAAATATGACACAAGCAACCAATTTTTCCCCATTGGAGATGCTCTAAGGCATACAACTTTTTCTCATGTTTGAGAACAAACCAAAAGTGTCGGTGTCAATCTAGAAATTTTGTCCCAAACAATATTTTCTTGTCAAGGATTGATCGCAAAATGTTATTTGAAGTGTTTATTGACTTGATAATATACATATAAAAATTGTGAAGATATAAGTATCATTAGAAAAACATATTCAATCATGCATCTAATTAAATATGCTCCCATCATTTTACTCAAATAAAATGACCCTTAACATTTGATTCAGAAAATCTCGTTGAAAGATTTTCTAGTAGATCAAGATCCACATTTCACTTTATTTTAAGTTAGCGTTAGATTGGTTACATAAAACTCAGTTGTTTAGATAGGAACTCATTTTAATTGTATCTAATACAATTCTCAAATAATATCAGTTGGATGAATAACTCCTTATTTTAATCCATCATATGGATTGTTCCTAACTATTGCTTCTAAGCATATATAATCTTATTATAATTAGTTTATTTAAGTTAGACTCAATGTTTTAGCAATTGGATATTACATTTATCCCATCGAACCTTACTAATATATAACGTGGAACTCATGTTGAGCGAAACATACATTATTCGATATTAGTCTTGATGAGTGCTAAATATTTGAAAGCTTAAACTTAATATTTGTTTTGAGGGAGTTTGCAATTAATTTGATCTCACCAACTTATTTATCGTATCAATCGTCTCTCACATGCATTAACATACATTCATACGCACCAACATACCTATAATAAAATGACGCGGTTATGGCCCCTTGTGCAATTGTTCCCTCAAGCTAATAAAAGAACCTAACCTAAACATACTAATAATCTATTCTTCTCCAAGCCAGATCTCCAGGGTTATCCTCATTTATTCTTGTCTTTTTCTCTTTCTTCATTATATTATATAAAATAATACTCATTTTACATACGAGGGAATGAGATGAGAAAATAAGTTACATATAGAGATTAAAGAGAAAGACACACCACACAAGTCATATTTAAAATTACAAAAACAAAATAAAAGAAAAGTAAGGTTTTAAGTGCTCACCACACATCAATAATAATAAAAAAAACTATTATTATTATTATTATTTTTATTATTATTATTATAGAATTATCTCAATTAAATAAATTTAAATTAAATTTTGGCGATTTATCACACTACACAGAGTTAGCTGGGAGTTCCACTGCCTAGTCAGCCGAAGGTGGTTCTACGGGGTTTTCAGGGCAGCGTCCCGGAAGCTAATTTAAAATGAACATTTCCCTTTGAATCGACATCATATTTCACATCAACCCTTGACACTTTTTGAAAACCCTAAAGGCATAACTCTTGTACCGTCAACCCTAATTTTATAACTCTTAACAACATAACTCTTGTGCCATCAGAAATCTTGATGCAACACATTCATACCATTAAAAATATAATGATTGAATATTCAATATGAATGATAGAATTCTATTGCGTCACCATACAAATGTCGGATTCTAAAGTTGAATAAACACCAATAATTCAAATGCATAACAACTATTAGACTAATTGAATGGATGAAATAAAACATCATATCAAATAGAGTTTCGTCACACAAAATTATTTATATCTTATATAAATTGATCAATCATATTTGTATCAATTATAGATGATCAAAGGATTGCTACTTCATCATACATACGTCGGATTTTGAAGCATAGTTAACAACATACATCCAAATTATATAAAACATGATGCCAATATTTAATTTCTTATTATTATTTAGTTCATTTTGTGTTTTTGTTGAATTAAGACAAAAAGTACAGAAAATAAACAGCTATCTGATACATGGTTTCATAAGTAGATATAATACCACTGAAGGGAAATCACAAAAATAAAACATAGCGTAAAACACAAATCTCCCTTAAATTGATCCTTATAAATGAGCATGACCGGTGATAGATCGGTTACCTCTTATGGTTATTAACACCTTTGATGCAAAACCAGTAGATCAATCTCAAACGTTGAACAAAGAACAACGCCCCTACTCTACCCACACGAACAAATGTCTTTAATCTCATTGCTAACTGTTCTGAATGAAGACCTTGAGAGAAAATATAGCTAGGGTCCAAAAGCCGAATGTCATCAAGTGTAAAAGCTTATGCATAAAGGTTTTATTTATAGAACCACTTGTGTGGCTTGCAAACTTAAAAAGCCCACTTAAGATCATCGTACCTTACAGTGTACTATATTTCACTTAAGTACATGGTACCTTACGGTATTACGTATTCCACTTAATGCATCATACAATACAATGTTATATAATTCACTTAAGTGCATCGTACGTTACATTGTTTTGTATTCACTTGAGCACATCATACCTTACGATGTTATGTAATTATCTTAAGTACACAGTACCTTATGGTGTTCCACATTTCACTTATTCATTCTATCTCTCATCGATCTATCCTTTTGTGTGTAACCATGTAGGTTCTTGTGACGTTGACAATTATACCAAATCACACATTTAATGTATTAAACAATGAGTGGTATCTAGTAGCACATCACTATTACCCAAGTCACAAAAATTTCATGTGATCTGATAAAACCTTTATGTGATAATGTTTGTGTGTATAATTATCCTTTTGCCCTCATGTCTATATTGACAAGGCATAGACTGTGTCATCCTTATTCATTTCAATATTGGGCCCATAAACATTTATCCTCTTACGCAAGATGAAGAAATTTCATCTAGGTTACTCATGTCCCTCAACATAATTTGTGGAGTACCCATCAACCATCTTTATGGTCATCTTATTACAGACAATGTTTGATGGACAATAAAGTACTCAACTTCACATCTAGGGTCCATAGTGGTTTTAGGTCAAAGGGTGGTATAAATCAATATCACAATGAGAATAACTTATTACACTTACAAAACATTCCATGTAGTATTTTTGTAACGGGCCAATCCATTATTGAAATTCTGGCATGCAGATACCAGATGTTGAGACAGATATCACAACATTGGGATCAAAATAGCTTGATCACACAAATAAATATGCAGAAACTTAAATGACAGAAAAGTAAAATAACAACAGTAGTTATTAACCCAGTTCAGTGTAACTCACCTACATTTGGGGGCTACCAAGCCAGGAAGGAAATTCACTATGATAGTATTAATTCAAAGCTAAACTCCCTTATTTACAACTTCTCGCCTAATCACTACCTTGTGCAACTTCTGCCTAGACACGCTCTAGATATGAGATCCCCCTCTCACTTCCCATCAATCACAAACCCGTGACAATTCAACAACATTCCAAAATAGAAGAACACTCTTCCAATAACAATACTTAGTTTTGCTTAAAAGCCTTAAACCACGGACAATACACTCTTGCTTAAAAGCTTTAGAGCGGACAATTAACAATGAACATCAGTCAACTCAATGCATCAAACCTGATACAAGAGTGACATACAAACAAAAACACACTAAACCCTAAAGACCTACCAAGACACGAATAATCCTTATGCTTCAAACTTTACGCAATGTCCTCCTTACAATAGGGTTAGATCGTCTCTTTAAATAAGCTTCTGTCCACTTGGGCTTGGGTTCTTGAGGCGCAAAACCACTAGGAATCAACTTTAAATCATAACCATAATCTCCTGCACAATAATAGGAACAAAATACAAAGTTTCCTAAAAAGGATAAATGATCCTTTTTAAGAAAAACAATCAAATCTGTCACAACAGAAGTTCCCACAATATCCCTCCTTGGATAACGCAAACGTGTGAATTAAAATCCACTCAAAAATCACACTAAAAATAGCAAAACACTTATGCCCTAACTTTCTGGTATAACATGTCCTGGCATATGTCACAACATCATACTGAACATGATGTCTGACTGTCATAGCAGAACATCTGGCTTAACATCTTGCTGACAGCATATTATTTTACCAAAATGTTACCAATCCAAAAACCACAGAACTTACAATCTCCCCCTTTGGCAAATTTTGGCTAAAACAACTTTAGCATAAATCAGAGGCATGCACAACGAAATTAAAACAGAAACACCAGACAGCAAGAACCACAAACCCAAAAACTGTCAAGGCAGTAGAGCACACCTGACAGCACAATGTCTGTTGCACCCCAAAATTTGCCCTCCTTACTCTTTTACTAACTGGCTTATGTTTCATTTCATTATCATGTATGCATATCATTAGCATGGGGTCAAGGTGCTTGAGACAATTCAAGAAAGTCCTATCTGGTCCACTACATCATCAGGGGTTCACAGGTGGCAAGGGATCTCAAGTGGATTACTCCCTCCTGACCAGTGCATGAATTAGGGTTTTGAAATTCTTGGGTTTATTGCTCCAAAGGGCAAGCTCCTTGGGTTCTTATCATCAAAAAATGGCATATCTAATCTTTGTTGGAGAGGATACGCATCATATTCAGAGGAATTTGGATTTGGAGACTGTGTTATTTCCTCCTAGACTGAGGGTGCCACAAACTAGGGTTTGCTATAAAGTCAGTTTATTTCTGATTTTTTGGGCAAGACCTGATTCCACGGTATTTCTTGGGTCCCTAAGTATCTAGGAGTGGAAGGTTTTCCATCAGTTTGATTTAGGAGAAGTTCAATTGGCCAATGGATTGAAAATCAGTTAACTTGGTCAAAAAGTCAACTGTGGTCAACACAAAGTCAAACCTCAAGATTTTTGGTCAACATCAAGATTATGGGGTGAAATTCATCATTTGATCAAGGGTTGATCATGATTCATCAAGGAAACCTCAGAATAATCAAGAATCGGGAGTTGCTAAATTAGGGTTTTGTAGTAAAAGTCAACTGTACTTTGACCAGGCCTAACTTCCACATACTTCATCAAAAATTCCTCAACCAAAGCCCATCTTGGAGGAAATTTAATTTCCTACAACTTTGTGTCTCACAAGCCAAGTCCAGAAATGCTTCATTTGGGAGATATGAGCCAAGACATTATAGGTCATTTTGAAAGTCAACAAAAGTCAACCTTTTTCAAAAGCTCATAACTTGAACATGGAAGATCAAATTGACATGGGACCAAAAGGGTTGGTTAGAGGACATCTTGAGGTTTCTAAAAAGTATTAGTTTGCATTAAGGAGCTAAAAATTGAAGGAGCTATGCTTAGTCAAAGTTGGGCAATTTTGAGGAGGTGCACAAAGCAAACTATGCCTAAAATCCAAATTTTGACAAATGGGCCATAAGTTTCTTAAACCAAACTCAAACATCAAGCCATGCACGACCCAAAGAGCATATATTTGGTTTTTCCTCATTTTATTTTATTTTTATTGGATTTAATTAGTTAAAATTCAATATTAAATGAAATAATTCAAAAAATAATTAAACAATGGATTATTCAGGCCCAACTCATCATCAGAAGAATAACCCTAAGTATTTAAAACCTATTCATGCATTGGTTAGGGTTAGAGACACGTGACATTTAGAGGATTGGAGCATTTGAACCCTAAAGCTTTATTTCAACAAAACTCACGGTCCACAAGGAGTTTCCCCAGAATTCTTCCACAAAGCTTCTCTTGGTAGTCCATAGAGTACAGATCAACCTCCATTCGCAGCCAAAAGCAAAGTTTGAAGGTATGCCATCTCCGGTTTGAAGGATTGTGAAGGATCCTAAAACTCCAATTTTTTATGTGAATATTGTTGTGTTTTCATCACTGATCATTCTGATATAATTATTTTTAATTATGGATGCATGTATGGCTTGCTATGATGATTTAAAGTTTGATGCCCTAACATAATTCCATGCGTTTTTTATTATACACTAATAATTTGTGATTTTTAAGGCCATATTTGGATTCCTTGCGAAATTCTGGGTCGGATAGTGTACCCATACGCATTTTCTGGGCAGGTTGGGTGGTTGCAGGTGGCGGCCGGCGGTGGAGCTCCGGCGAGGCGTGGTGGCCGGCCGGCTAAGGGTTCAAGGGAAGAAGATGATGTTTCAGTCGTCGATCCTCTTGATCTAACGCATCACGTGCTGCCACGTGTTATTTCTTTTATGTTTTATTTTAATGATTGTGTGTTTCTCGTTCCATGGAGTCCACCATACATCCAGTAATCACGACCATTGTTTTCTTTTTATTTATGATCATGCGGAGGGGACGGTGACAACACATAAATGAGCCATGTGCGCGGCACATGGAGGGATTATCGTGTTCCCCTTTTTATTTTTGGTTTATTGAACAATTAATTAGGCCAGGGTTGCTATGCGCACCCCCAACCTCTGGCCCAACCATCATTTTTAGCGTGCTTTTTTTCCTTAACGCACCCCCCAGGCTTTATCTTATTTTGTTTTATTGTTTCATTTTTCTGACGGGCCATGCGCTGTTCGCACCCCACCTCCAGGCCCATTCCAGTTATCCCAATACCTTTGGGCTCCTCCTTGCACCCCCCATATGAATTTGCTTTCTATTTATTTTATATTCATTACATTTTCATATTTTAATTTTTAAAAATAGTAAATGGCATCTAAAAAATCCTGAAAAATTCATACATCATCTTTAACATCTTATAAAATTTTTACAAATTTTATTTTTCATTTTTATTTTATTTTATCATTTAAAATTAATTGTTTAATTCAATCTCCTTTTTAAATTCATTCATCATCATTTTTATTTTATTTTAGCATCCTTGAACTTCTTCATTTTATTTCTCTTCATCTACAAAACATTTTTCACTCGTTCTTTTTGCATTCATTCATCAACATTCTAAATTGCATAAAAATATTTTTCTTTCATTTTTAAATATTTTTCATGTGGCATTTAGGTCCTTCTCTTTGGCGTGATTGAAACCTATCCCTTACTTGAATTTGTATGATTATTTGAATAGCTAACGTTTTAGATTTTTGCAGGGACCTTTTATATGTTGTTTGCCTCTGGTTGAGGAACTTTAATGATTAATTTGGGAATTTTAGGAATCATTTTTCTAATCATCGGAGTTATTTTCACTTGAGATTTTCTTGCAGGCGCGTCTTTGACCTTGTGTGATTATCTGTTTGAAAAGGCATTTGTGCCATTTGCTTTAGGGTTGTCCTTTGTTTCTTTGAGTTCATGTTTGGTTTATTATCATTGTTGTTTACCTTTGCTTGATTTTCTTTCACCTCATCTCCCTTACTTATGTCTATTCTCACTAACCTCTTATGCAGGATCAAGGTAAGTTCCTTAAGGGTATGGATAAGTATCCATGGTCACCCTTACTTTTTCCTTCCCTCATCTTCCTCCTTTAGGATTTAGGTTGTCTTCAAGCCTCACTAACCGTAGGTCACCAATGCATGATAACTTTAGGATTCATAGTCCCCTTTAGAGTTACCCTTGTGTCTTCTCTCTTCTCATCTCAAATTTCTTTAAAACACTTAATAATAATAAGGTGTATTGCGCATGAGCCTTAAGTATGGGGAATGAGAAATGAGGGGCTTCCTCTCATCTTTCTAGAGTGCTTAGCGAGCGTCCTGTCTTGGGACGATGCGTTAAGTATTCGCCCATGTGCCCTAGACTTTGGTACAATACAACTAGGGAACTAACTTAAGCCACTTCTGTCCTAAAAAGCACAAACCAACTTCAAACCTTTTTGTCCTTCGGGACCTTCAAACTAAAGGCTATTTTCAAAAAGGGCACGTTACCCTCCGTCTGAGACGTAAACAGGCATCGACCCTAACTGCCGGACGCGAGCTTAACGTCGCTCATAAAAAACACAAAAAGAACTTGGTCCGAACTACGTTGACTCTGAATTCCCCATTGCACAAAGGGGGTACGTAGGCCCAGGACGTCGACGTCCTACCGAGTCGGTCTTTGTCTTTCCTTCCCCGTCTTAGTACAGCCCTAAATGATAGTATAACTCACCCTTAGAATAGACAGCAAGCGGGGATCCCATCGAGTACGTTGGACGCGTGGGGTGCTAATACCTTCCCCTCGCGTAACCGACTCCCGAACCCAGGCTATGGTTGCGATGACCATTCCTTTCCCCCTTCCTAAGGTTTATGCGGTGTTCCCTTTCCCTCTCTTGGGATAAATTTACACAGCTGGCGACTTTGTTTTTCCGCGCCACTCTCGCGTTTGTACCTGGATGAAAATCCCGGGAGCGATAATGTCAAGACATCTAGCCTGACATCACAAATCAAATAGATAAACACAAGCTACATGAGAACATGTAAGCTTTGTACAAACTGTAACTTTGCAGCTATAGATTAGACAAGTACAAAGCTCCCTCTGTCATACTTAACTAGTACTCCCCCTGAAGGGGAAAACCAAAATCACAAGAAAAATACACATGAACTCTTGCAAGTTCATACAATAGAACCAAACTTAAAAAACACCAAACACAACCACACTCCCCCTAAACATCACAACTTTCTCCAGAGAAAATGAATTCTCCCAGACAAGACACGCCCTTAATCATCCTTACAAACAACCTCAGAGGCACAAGAGAGATCAAAACAATGAGTCTGACATCTACTCTTGTACACCCTCAGCAGTGGATCTTTCCTTTCAGCACCAACATGATAGAATACAACCTACCCCCCCTAAATAGTTACATAAACATGACATGAATTCATGACATCTGATCCAACATCAGAAACAGCAGAGTAAGCATACTAACACTTTACTCCCCCCTTTTAGCCAAAACTTGACAAAAATCGAGTAAATGTAAACAAGCATAAATGGAATCACACATATGGAAGCAAACAGTAGTAATGGAAACACAAAAAAATGCATAGAGCATAAACACAGATGGAAACATACAAGCATAAATCAACCACATAAATGGAAGCACAACTATACTACTAACATTGCTCTCCCTTTAAAGACGAAAATATTAAAGAAGTACAAACCATGCACTCAAGGTGCCAAAATAATCTTAGGCAATGCCCCAACAAAACAAACATAAACAACCATCAGTTGCTAGTGGAATCATCTGAACTAGTAGAAATAAGACTTGCATCATCATCATCATCACCATTTTCCTCCTCATTATTACTAACGGCAGTATGAACTTCTTCAGTCAGAGATCTTATCATCCTTTCAAACATGAGCTTGCTTTCTATGCTTGCACGAATAACATCATCCAGCTCCTTGCAAGCTTCTTTCAGCTCATCTATAATCTCAGCCTTTGAAGTTAAATGCCCAACCTCCTTTGCAGATGTCAGAACAATGTCTGGGACATGTGTTCCTACAAACAGTTTATAGTGGATAGACAAGGTAGATTCCCTTTTGCAAGCACTGTCAGCACTAGTCAAGATACCATGATACTGATTTAGAATGATACCACAGATTAGAGATGGAAAGGCTATTGGCATTTTTACATCACATGTTCCAGCATGCTTTAAGGTTTAATAAAAAATGTAGGCCCCATAATCAAAACTGGTTTGGGTTCCAACAGCATAGATGAACCTACCCAACCCCGTTGAGATAGTTGAGGTGTGGTTGGTGGGCATCCAATTAACGGCTCCAATTCTATGCAGAATGGCATACTTCACACTAAGTTTCCTAGCAGAGAGTTTCCCTTTCATAGGCCAATGTTCAACCTAATTTGCAGTTATTTCCTTGCAAATCTTGTTATCTGATTCTTCAAGCTCAACCCGAGGAACTTCACTTCTACCCAAGTACCTGTTAATTATGGAGGGAGAGAAATCTACACACTTTCCTCTAACAAACACTTTTCTGAAGTTTTTACTCCTCCTATCAGCACACTCAAAAGGGACATTCACCACAAATTCTTTCACCAGAACCTTATAACATTTTGCAAAACTAGTTACTGATCTGATCGACCCAGCATGTTCTATAAGCCCCATGACTTCCTTGCACTCCAAGGCATCCTTTCCTAACTCTCGTTCCAGAGCTATCCTCCTTTGATACACATACTTCCATCTCTCCACATTTTCAACAGAGTTAAAGGAGATGTTGTCCAAGGGTTCATCAGGTACATTCACAGAGGTTATCTTGACTCACTAGCAGAGACAACCTTTCTCTTCCTAGAGGGAGTAGCGACTTTACTCCAAGATTTTGCAGGGACACCAATGAATTTCTTCTTAACACTCCTTGTAGGTGTGTTCTCAACAACAACAACTTTACCTTTCCTGATCTTAAGCCTTTTGGTAATACCAGGGGCAAGATTTTTTGTAATGACTTCTTCATCAGATAACATTTCATCAATGTTGACAACAACAGTAGGAACATCCTTTCTCCTACTTGTAATCTTCTCTTTTTTAGACACACTTTGATTCTTAACACAATTTGGGGCCTGATTTTTAGAAGAACCAGACACATCACCAATACAACTAATGATGGGAGTAACAACAGTAGCCTTTTCTTGTGCCAAAGATGTTTTAACATCTTGCACATCTTTTGACCTAACTTCTTTCAACACCAAAGCAACCAACCTACAAATGTTTCTATCAATAACCCTTTTCTCAGACTCATCTAGATTAGGGTTTTCAGTCACAGGTTCAGAGATTTTCTTAACATTAGACTTAGTGGTACCAGTTTTAATTAGGTCAATATATAGGCTAGACATGGTGTGAACCTTCTTAACAACCGAGGAAGATTTAGAAGACTTACTCTTTGCATGGGTCTTGGAATAGGGGTTCTATCTTTCTTTTGCATGTTCTCAGAGCAAGGTACCATTAACAGTGGCATGACATCAAACACTTCCTCATTGGTAGTTCCCATAGCAGAGAGAGGATCAACCATATCCTTTGAAGAAGACAAATCAACTTTCTCTCCAGGAGCATTTGTTGGAGATGAAATGTGATGTTGAGACATCTTAAAAGATAGTTGAACGAAGATGTTGTGGAGAGGATAGAAAAAGATAACCTTGTTGAGTTGGAAGATGAATGGACTAGAGAGTAGAAAAGCAGAGGAGAGATAACAAGGAGGAGAACAAATTTGGAATGTTTGAAATGATTTCCTTAGATAGACGTGTGCCACTTGATTGAAGAAAGAGAAAACTTTATTGGCACGCTTGATCAACATTAATTGATATAGATCTTCAAACATGCATATTCCTAATTTACCCCTTAGTTTTTCAAACTAATTAGCATCCAACGCTTTAGTGAAAATGTCTGCCAGTTGCTGACTAGCCATCACGTGTTCAAAGGCACCAATCTTGTCCTCTACAAGTTCTCTTATGAAATGATGACAAATATTAGTGTTGTGCTGAATGCGAATTTTGGAGATGTTTATGGCACTTAGATTGACATAATATAATGTCATGACATCTTGCTTGACATTATATTCGGTCAACATCTGTTTCATCCATACCAACTTAGAACGACTATTTCCTATGTACTCAACCTCAACAGTGGACAAAGTGACACAATTTTGCTTCTTGTTGAACCAATATATAAGATTATTCCCTAAAAAGAAACAGCTTCCTGATGTGCTCTTCCTATCATAAGCACTACATACCCAATTTGCATCACAATATCCTATCATCTTTTTCAATCTTGAGTTTTGGAATGCCTCCGATAGCTTCCTTAGAGATGATCTTCTTCATACTTTTCAGATGCAAGCGGCCAAGTTTTTGGTGCCACAGTTTAACTTTATCTTCTTTGGATAGAAGACATGTGGAGAGACAGCTTGTTTCTTGAGGAACCCACAAGTAGCAATTGTCCTTAGATCTGACTCTCTTCATAAGTACTCCATTCTCCTCATTTTTACTAAGCATTCAGACTTAGTAAAGTTGAATTTGATACCTTAATCACATAGTTGACTGATGCTAACTAGATTGGCTGTCAACCCTTTAACAAGAAGAACATCATCAAGGTTAGGAATCCCTGAGAAATCCAGCTTTCCAACTCCCTTGATCTCCCCTTTAGCCCCATCACCAAAAGTGACATAGCTAGTAGAGTAAGATCTAATGTCTACCAAACATTTCTTGTCACCTGTCATATGCCTGGAGAATCCACTGTCAAAGTACCAGTCTTCTTTAGCTGAGACTCTGAGAGAAGTGTTAGCTATAAGAGCATTTGTAGCAGCCTTGGGAATCCACTGTTTAGTAGTATCCTGTTTAGGCCAGGGTTGAGGAGCAGGCTTAGGATATCCATACAAATTGAAGCAGAAGGCCCTTATGTGACCAAATAAACCATCGTAATGACATCTCCAGCGATGGAATTTTCCTATAGAGTGGTTTCTACTATGTTGTTAAGACATTTGATTCAACATCCTTGATTCAGGTTTAGAAGGAATAAAGTTTATAGCAGGAGTTTTTCCTTTTATTGATTTGGGTTTGATTATAAAAACTTATTCCATTCATGTCTCTAGCCACTTTTCCAGCCTGAAGAATTTCATCTAATGTGTTAGTACAACTGTTCAACATTCTAATAGACTTGGTAATGTTGTCAAGTTTTGAAGATAGCAAGGTTACTTCATTTTCCAGCTCAGAGATAGTTAACATGTGCTTTTCCTTTTCAGTCTGCAATTTGGATATGATTTTCTTTTGTCTTTCTACCATTTGACAGATTTTTTCACTTCTGATACATAATTCCTTGTATGAAGCAGCTAACGCATCATAAGACACTTATTCATCACAAGAGTCTTCATCAGAATCACATCTTCCAGTCAAGGCAGTTACATGCTTGGCATACTCTTTATCAACCTCACTTTCAGAGTCATCATCAGGCCAAGATACAGACAACCCTTTCTCCTGTTCTTTGAGGTGTGTAGGGCATTCAGTTTTAATGTGACCAAATCCTTTACATCCATGACACTGAATCCCTTTGCCTTTAATGGATTTTTCTTCAGTTCTTGCATTGTCCATAGTACCAGAATACAAACTCCCTAGAGCTCACCCAAAAAAAATAGAACTGGGTGACCAGCTCTGATGCCAATTGAAATTCTGCCACGTAGATACCAGATGTCGAGACAGATGTCACAATACTGAGATCAAAACAGCTTGATCACGCAAATAAATATGCAGAAACTTAAATGACAAAAAAGTAAAATAACACCAGTAATTGTTAACCTAGTTCAGTGCAACTCACCTACATCTGGGGCTACCAAGCCAAGAAGGTAATTCACTATGATAGTATTAGTTCAAAGCTAAACTCCCCCGTGTACAACTTCTCACCTAAACACTACCTTGTGCAAATTCTACCTAGACACCTAGATATGAGATCCCCTCTCACTTTCTATCAGTCACAAACCAGTGACAATTCAACAACAACCAAAAATGGAAGAACACTCTTCCAAGAACAATACTTAGTTTTTTTTAAAAGCTTTAAACTAAGGATAATACACTATTGCTTAAAAGGTTTAGAATAGACAATTAACAATGAACAATCAGTCAACTCAATGCATCAAACCTGATACAAAAGTGACATACAAACAAAAACACACTTAACCCTAAAGACCTACCAAAACACGGCTAATCCTTATGCTTCAAACTTTACGCAATGTCCTCCTTACAATAAGGTTGGGTCTTCTCTTTAAATAGCCTTCTGTCCATTTGGGCTTGGGCTCTTGAGACGCAAAACCACCAGGAATCAACTTTAAATCCTAAGCATATCTCCTGCACAATAATAGGAACAAAATACAAAGTTTCCCAAAAATGCTCAACGATCCTTTTTAAGAAAAACAATCAAATCTCTCAACATGTGAATTAAAACACACTAAAAAATCACACTAAAAATACCAAAACAGTCATGCCCTAACTTTCTGGTATAACATGTCCTGGCACATGTCACAACATCACACTGAACATGATGCCTGACTGTCATAGCAGAACATCTGGCTTAACATCTTGCTGGCAATATATTGTTTTACCAAAATGTTGCCAATCCAAAAACCACAGAACTTACAATTATAAATATTACTACTAATATTCACGCATATGTGAAGACTTGATAACTCTTTATCAGTGATATGCGAGAAGTGATCATCAGTCTATTCACATAATAATCTTAATGCTTTAATGTTATCACGCTTCACTATAAATCTCGACTAGGGATACTTCATGAATAATGTTCTTATGTTTAATGGGATCTCATGATTAAGCCACACTTAATATTTAATTAAACATACTATCTATTCTAGGGACTTTATTATTTTAGTAAAACAAACATAACAAAGAAATGACTTTTATTATGAATAAATAATTCGATATAAGTAGTAATTTCTAATAAAACTATTGGCCTTTAGGGCTTACACCAACAAAAACTAGTAAAATTGATGATTAATCACAACCTCTAACTTAACATGTTACTTGTCCTCAATTAAATCTTTAAAACAATTTTTTCTAATGTACAAACTTTATTAGAATATGAATTATTGGTTTCTTACCCCGCTTACTCTTTTGTGATCTTCTCTTACCAATACTTCAAGCTTCACAGTTTCACATAGTTCAATCACTAGTACGAATAAGTGATATTACCTCAGTTGGTAAAGGGATATCACATTGGTTTCATATGCAAGGTAAAGAAGAGTATCATGGAAAGAGCGTAACATTTCCCCTCAGTTGTTTTTTAACCAATGGGAAATCTAGGAATGGTCATGTGTTCGATCCCTAGAAATAACATTTTATTCTTTTCAAGTGCGCCCTACTTTTCCCCTCGGTTAGATTTCTTAACTGAGAGAATAAGTTGAGACTATTTACCTTAGTTATTAGTTATAATCGAGGTTAAATCCCCTTTTTATTATTATTTTTTAATTTTTACAAGATTTTCATTTTAACCGGTAGTTTTCTGAAAAAAAACTGAACCTAAATTATTTTGAAATATAACATAATAGACATTTTGAAACATAACACATCATGAGCATAACCTAAATAGAATAAAACTAAAAAGCTTATACAAATGATTAACCAACTAAGTCAAAAACCCAAAGTGCAAATTCTCCAACAGACGTCCTAAAGTCTTCATCTTTGAATGGTATCCAGTCGTAAAATACATATAATTTGAACTACATATGAAACCAATTAAGATAACATAACAACGACAACATTAAAACTTCAATAACAACAACATTAATAATTCAATCTCAAAAATATACATTACCAAGTAATATAAAATACTTACTTGTTAGTTTTTTTTCCGTATACTTTCTTGATGAATATAATGAAAAGCATGCACATTATTTGAATCATTTTATTCATATGAGATACGTATGTGTATTGCGATAGAAGGGGGTCTCCGAAATATCAAGAGTTAAATCTCGATTTTTATCACTACCTTGAATATGTTTTCTTTTTAGAATAATTAACCATCTATTGTTATAAAGGTTAGTGACATAAAAGACTTGTTTTGCTTGGGATGCCATGATGAAGGGTTTATTTATACAAGTTGCCTTGCGAAGGTCAACCCGTGTGAATCTTAATTCATTTTTTTGTACACAAGTGTTGTTGTCAATCCAGTTGCACTTAAACAATGGCACTTTAAAAATAACATAATCAATCTCGGGAATCTCTTCAATGATCCCAAAGTATGGTCTAAATTCCATTACATGATTCTTATCTTTGGAACTAGAGAAGTACATGGATTCAACCTCAACCATAACCCTACTATTTTACATGGTACTGCGATCATCATTAGATTTCATATAAGATGAAAATTTACTAATGCCGTATGCACTTCAAGTTATTACATTAAACTTAGGCATATATTACTACATCCATTTAATTGTCTCGGATGCACCACTATATTTAGAAACCTTTTCATTAAACCAATTTATGAAACATTTGTTAGGCTCTGTTAACAATCATTTTTCCCTCATCTGAGAGAATTTTTCCTTGATAAGTATTTTGTGAGGGGATAAGTACGGTTGAACTTCATCAAAATTATTCAATATATACAAATGTGCTTGAAGAACTACATCTTGCACATGGATTCGTGAAATAATGGGGTAATTGAAAAATCGATCGACGAAATTCAATAGAAGAATCCATTGTGCACCAGGATTTTGGAAAGAAAAATACCCAAATCCATAGAGAAACCGCCCAAGTTATGGGAGAACGATGGAAAGGGAGATTGATACGAGCACGTACAACTTATCAATTACTGACTAAACTATTTTAGCACCGACG
Source organism: Lathyrus tuberosus (assembly GCA_022829125.1). Classification (NCBI taxonomy): domain Eukaryota; kingdom Viridiplantae; phylum Streptophyta; class Magnoliopsida; order Fabales; family Fabaceae; genus Lathyrus; species Lathyrus tuberosus. The sequence continues at coordinate 10,668,836 of JALAZF010000107.1, read as the reverse complement.
AAGCCCCCAAATGTAAGTTGTTTGTATTAATCTGGGTCGGCCCGACCAGATTGTGGTTCAATGATTTTTTTGAGTGTTTCTCCACGCATTTTACTGCTCGGAAGAGACTGAAGGTGACTATAAATGCCTTGAATAAGATCATTCAAGGGATGAAAGCAATCTTGTGGTCTTACATTGACCGTTTTGCACAAGTTGTTATTGAGGTGGAGGGAGATGAAAATAGGCTTGAACTAGTGGATCTTTGAGAATGACCACATATGTGATCATCCCTTCAGGATGAATATCAAAAGGAAGAAGGTGAGAAACATCCAGAAGACATTGAGCATGGCTCAACCATAGATATCTTGGAGGAAAAGCTGAACACACACTTCGATAACTCTGCCTCTACTAACATCAACTCCATTTTTCCGACAGAATTCAGGAAAGGCGAAATTTGACCCCCTTTCCCTATTTAAGAGACATCTAAGACTAACAAGTTAAAGTACTGCCATTTTCATAAAGGTCACAACCATAACATCTTTGAACATCTCTTGAGAAAATATTTACCAATACTATGCCAATACAAAATTCAGGAAAGGCAAAATTTGACCCCCTTTCCCTATTTAAGAGACATCTGAGACTAACAAGTTAAAGTACTGCCATTTTCATAAAGGTCACAACCATAACATCGACGATTTCATCCAACTTAAGGATGCCATTAAAGAATTGAATAAGAGGGTCGACTAACCGAGTACGTGAAAAGGGGAAAAAGAGAACGAGATGAGCCACCTAAGGGAAAATATCCCTCGAAGATTGCACATGTCGGGATTAGTGGCGAGAGAGAGGAGGCTAGCAAAGGGAAACACCCATGTGTCTCTATTATCATAGGATGAGGATCCTAGGACCATGAAATGGAAGATAGTTGAGATACTAGCCATCCAAAAAAATATGGAAGCACATCGGTGAAGACTCCGACCGACCTATGTTAGGATTTCGGGACTCTGAGAAGGGGGGTGACATCTCTAATGAAATTCCCCTAGTGATCGCAGCCACTATCAGGAAGTTTGCATCTCCCGCATATTGATTTAACGTGACATCTCTGGTGAAATAATGTATTCAAGAATGTTTGAAAAGATGGACCTCAAAAGAGGAAGCTTTTACCTTATGAAGGATCGAATTTATAGGCATTCAATGGGATAATCACTCGTCCATGGGGATATGTTGAGCTGATGGTATCAACGGGTAATGAGAATGACATACATACATTCATTTCAAAATCCCTTGTTGTCCCTTGCAGAAGTGTCTAATATTACATTCTACGACGACCATTCGTCACCATGCTAGAAACGATAGCCTCGTCGATCCACCTCAAACTCAAGTATCACAATCTTCAAGAAGAGTCAGTCATCATCAGTGCCAATCTCGAGAAGAACAAAAAAAGTTATATCAATCGTTCCAAAATAGACCAAGGAGAAGGTGTAGCTATGGAGACAAATTTGAACTCTCTAACCGGCCAGCTCATCATCATGGACATTTGTCCCCTAGAAGTGGCTAGACAAACAAAGACAGATAGGGAAAATAAGTAGCAGCTAGCCCGCTCAATTATGTTTTCTTTCTTGTTTTATACTAAAAATTATATGTTTGTATAATCATTCTCCTCATGTATATGAGCAATTCCCAATTATGAATGAAATGTACTAGTTTCTAAAATATTCGTTTATTTGTGATTGTTTATATTATTAGCAAGCCTGGGAAACGACTGACGAGATTGAAGCCTGACACAAAGGAATTCAAGTTTGTTATCACAAAGGCTTTGCATGTGTGACTATAATAATCAATTCCGCACAACACAAAGCATACACTAAGAAGTCAGGGGTATTGTCGCATATGCTTTGCTCATGCGACTACAACAATCAAATCCCCACCGAAAGGTAGAGGTGTTGTCGTATACACTTTCCCCTCGTGCGACTAAAGGAATCAATTCCCCACCAAACGTCAGGGATTTTATCGTAGACGCTTTGCTCATGCGGAGCCGCAGGGCCACGACGACATCAAAAGAGATGAAATAAAAGGGTCACAAAAGGATTTCCTTTCAAATATTCACACCAATATTGATAGACCTTCCCATACACTGAACTTGTTGGATGAAGTTATGAAGGAGCCATCACTAGATGCTTAAGAACTTCTATCTCAAAGGCATGCGAAGAGCTAGAACTAAGAAGGTGTACTTATAAAGGGAATGGCGCAATCACCATATTTTTTTGCATATCATTTCATCCTCAGATGGAGTCAAAGAAACCCAATTCGATAATGGACCAAATTCAAGAAAGACTCTATCAAGACTACCATTTCTGGAAAAAAATAGAAACGTTGGAAGAGTAGACAGAATCCAACCAAGAAGATTGAGCATTCTTCTAGGATTTGTGAGCACTCTTTTAACCTTTTTACCTATAAAGTGTTAGACGAAGGCAACTTATCTAGAGGGGGAGGGTAAATAGATCCCAAAAAAATTGCTTTAAAAAAATTTTGTTTTAAAAAACGATGGCTAGTGGAAGTGAATTGGATCGATTTATCTAAACCGAACTGCTATCGAAAAGCACAAATATGTGTATATGAAAACCAATCAAAGATAATGATGAGTTATTCAATTAATAAGCTTTAATCACAATCTCTTAAAGGCTACTCAATAAGCAATGCTATATCCAATGATAAATCACACAAAAATACTATTGAGGCAAATTATCAAACACCATGTGTGTAATCGATTTTGTTTGGAAATTTTTATAGTATTTTTGATCTTAAAATCCAACCACAATCTAAAGGATTGTGATCAACTCAACAAAAAGATTATCAAATCATTTTCAAAAGAATTTACCAAATGAATTAATTGCACAAATGATGAACTCAATAATTTACAAACGAAGTGTAAAAGATATATATATATATATATATATATATATATATATATATATATATATATATATATATATATATATATAGAGAGAGAGAGAGAGAGAGAGAGAAAGAGAGAGAGAGAGAGAGTACACAAGGATTTGTTTAGGTAGTTCCCCAATTGGCCTCGCCATGGGTACGTCTTCCCTCAATTCGAACTCGAGTTGAGATAGTGAGATTAACCTTACTTTGTAAATTTTAGTTTACAAGAGAAATGTAGCAATGCAACCCTACAAACCTTATGTTTGTTGTTGATCCTAACACTCTCTCTTCCCTTGATTTGAGCTTGATCAAGTCACCCAACAATACCAATTTGATTCAGCATCTCACGCTACTCCTTTACAAGAACCACAACCCTTCAAAGCCTTCACTCGATCGAATCCAAATTGTGAATTGTTGCAACCCTAGATTTAGCAAGATGATCCACCATATCATGCTACTCCTTTGCAAGAACCGCGATTCTTCAAAGCCTTCACTCGATTGAGTCCAACTTGAGTAATCTTGTCGAAAACCTTCAAATCCACACTTTGATATTGAAGGGAAAACCCACCTTTGTTTTCTTATTTGAAACCCCCCTAAGATCTCAACCTAGTTTACAATACCACAAGCTAAATTTGACGTTATTAACTTTATTCTAGATGGCACCCAAATAATGAATGATTATATGTACTTTGTTTGTGTGTGTGCATAAAACCAAAGTTGAAAATGAAGAAGACTCTTAGTATGTTACAAGTTTTATTTATGATTTTACCAAAATCATTGAAAATAAATGATGCATGTAATAGGTATATATATGTGAGCAAGTATGAAGCAAAAAGAATGCAAAAGGAATGGAAAACAATGCAAAATTTCAAGATTTTTAATGTATAGGTCAACCTATGCAAGTCATGTGTCGACCTATAGAGGCGACACATCTAAAAGAGCCTACATGCTTTAAAACTGCAGCATATGAGTCGACCTATACAACGGATGTGTCGACACATAGACAACTTTTTCTTCTATGTGCCGATCTGAAACACAGGTGTGTCGACACATAGAGATATTTTTATTCTATATGTAGACCTGAAGTATGTATGTGTTGACACATAGCTCATTTCTCATAAAAATGAGTTTTTGATGCATAAATCCATTTCTTGATGCATGAATCTTTTCTAAACCTTTTCCAACATGTTGTCGTGCTCCTTAATGCTAAAATGAAAAACTAGACTCAGATGATACCGTCCAATGTACATAAACGCTAAAGTATCTTAGTTTTGACATCATTCAAAATACTTATAATCGGAAAGTTGCACTCACACACTCCCCCTTTTTTATGATGGGAAAACTTGAGACGATGTGTTTCGTGTCCATGAAGGCTCCCCTTGAATGTATGCATCATAACTTTATAGTTTCATATGCTTCTCCCCCTTTGACAACATGAAAAAGAGACAAACAAAGTCATTAGAAATATCACATAGATACAATGTAACACATATGCAATATACTATACAGAGGCGTTTGCAAAGATAAGAATATGCAGTCCCATATACGCAACATATATGAAATACACAATAGAAATCAACTCAACATAAATAGAAAGGCAAAATAACAACATTACATAATATTCATCCAAGGGAATACACATAGTAAAACTATTTGTTGTTTCTTGGATTGGCTAGAATTTTTGGTAAAACAAAGTATGTTCAATGTTGATGTCAAGGTGGTGATGTTGCAATATTGAGTCTTAACACTGGGCTGTGTTAAGTAGTGAAGTTGTTCAATGTTTGATGTCATATGGGTGATGTCATAACATTGAGTCTTAGCATTGGATTATGTTGAGAGTTAAGTTGGATGTCTGATGTCACAAGCGATGTTGTGACATTAGATCTGCAGAATTAATAACATCAGGTTTTGTGATGTTGTTAGGGTTTGCGTGTTAGCTGGATTTGTGGAGAGCAGGTAGTCTCATTGGATGAGAATATCTTGGGTTAGATATTCTTCGCTGCATAGGAGATCTGGTGCAGATTTGTAGGAGATTTAAAAGGTTGAAGATTTGAAAAGATTTTAGGAGAAAATCTGTTTTGAAGATTCAGTTTTAAATAACAAATCAAGTCAGATATTGTAGCAGTCCAAGCCCAATTCAGATAGCTATATAAAGCGCATCTGTAATGAAGGAAAAGTAACGAAGAAATAGAGCTAAAGACTGTGAGTCGTTTGAGTCTTCGTGTTTTGTAAACCATTCGAGTGTGAATTGGTATTGTTGTTTTGAGTTGTTCTTGATCAAAGCTGTGAAGCAGAATCAAGTAGTGTTATTCAAAGTGTGTGATCTTTGAGTTATATCACTGAAGTGTTTTAGGGATTGAGTAGTGTTCTCATATCTAAGTGGTTTCTTAGGTAGAAAGTCACTAGTAGGAATTAAGATTAGGAGATTGTCAACTGGGTTGTTGAGTCTGTAATTTAATTCTACAAGTAGTGAATTTCATCCCTGGCTTGGTATCCCCCAGACGTAGGTAGTTAGACCGAACTGGGTGAATAATTCATTGTGTTGATTTATTGCTGTTATTGTATTGTCCATTGCAGAGTGTGTTGTTGTGACATCGCACTTAACATCACACATCTGGTACCAGAATTTCAATTGGTATCAGAGCAGGCATCCTGTCTGTCTCTGGGTGAGATCTAGGGAAGTTACTTTCTGGTGTAAAGATGGACAAAGAAGTTGGAGGATTTGTCAATAGACCCCCTATTTTGGATGGCTCGAATTATGATTATTGGAAGCCAAGGATGGTCACCTTTTTGAAATCCTTGGACAGCAGGGCTTGGAAGGCCATCATTAAAGAATGGAAAACACCTGTTGTGTTTGAAAAAGGTGATGCTGGAAAAGATAAAGAGGGCACCTCAAAGCCGAAGCCTGAAGAAGAATGGACCAAGGAAGAAGATGAGCTTGCCCTTGGGAATTCCAAAGCTCTGAATGCAATCTTCAATGGAGTGGATAAAAACATATTCAGGTTGATCAATACCTTTGAAGTTGCTAAGGAAGCTTGGGATATTTTGAAGGCTACACATGAAGGAACATCTAGAGTTAAGATGTCAAGACTTCAGCTTCTAACATCAAAGTTTGAAAGTCTGAAGATGAAGGAAGATGAGACTATCCATGACTTCCATATGAGTGTGCTTGAGCTGGCTAATGCATCCAGTGCTCTTGGTGAAAAGATGTCAGATGAAAAGCTTGTAAGGAAGATCCTTATGTCCCTTCCTAAGAGGTACAAGATGAAGGTGACTGCAATTGAAGAAGCTCAAGACATCAGCAAGATGAGGGTTGATGAACTCATTGGATCTCTTCAAACTTTTGATCTTGGTTTGAATGAGGAAGAACCAGAAAAGAAGCCCAAGAGTATAGCTTTGGTCTCCACTCCTGCAGAAGCTAAGAAAGTTACAGATGATGATTCTCAGGTGGATTTATCTCAGGCCATAGCTATGTTGGGAAGGCAGTTCAACAAGGTGTTCAAGAGGATGAACAATAACTCCAGGCCCAATGTCAAGAACATCTCTTCTGACATCAGCAAGTCAAAAGAGAAGGATGATAAGAAGACTGCCCAAGATAAAGGAATTCAGTGCTTTGAATGTGAAGGGTATGGACATGTCAAGAAAGAGTGTCCTACATTCTTGAAGAAGCAGAAGAAGGGCATGACAGTTTCCTGGTCTGACTCTGATAGTGAAAGTGAAAGTGAGTCAGCAAAGCATGTCAGAGCTTTGATAGGAACTGTTGTTTCTAATGATGATTCTAGTGTTGGGGAAATAACTTTTGAAGAGCTAGCTTCTACTTATCAAGAGCTTTGTCTGAAGAGTGCTGAAATCTGTCAAGAAAACAAGAGTCAAAAGAAACAGATTGCTCAGCTTGAGATTGCTAAAGCTGATTTGGAAAATGAAGTCTCACTAGTCAAATCTCATCTTGATCATATGACCAAATCTGTTAGGATGCTGAACTGTGGTACTGACACACTTGATAAGATTCTCCAGTCAGAGAAAGCTGCTGGAGATAAATTAGGTATAGGATATGTGGTTGAGGAAAAGGGTTCTACAGAAGCAAGCACTTCAGGAACAAAGAAGGAGGTGTCCTAACCAATGTCTCAACATCAAACAAAGAGACAGGATCCTACACCTGAGAAGGGTGTTCATTCACAACCTCAGAATGGTGAGAAGAAGAATGGTCCTCATAAAAGGAAGATGCAGCCCCAAGGAGCTAGTCAGTATATGCCTCCCCAATATCACAAGAGCATGCAAGCTGCCAGGTTCAAACAAAACATGTCTCATCAGATGTCTCAACATCAGGGAAACTGGTATGGATATGGATATGGATACAACAATGTTGTGCCTCATAGGAAGCCTCATCACCATAGGAGACAACCTAGGAGACATCATCCTCAGTACAGGAGAAGACAACCGCACCATAGAAGACAGACCAACTATGGTAGAAGGAGACATCATTATGGGTGGCAACACCAACTGTATCATCATCAAAGTGGCAGAAGAAATAACCACTTCAGAGATGATAGAGTCAGATGCTTCTATTGTGGAAGGTTTGGACATATGCAGTACTCTTGTTTTAAACTGCATGGTTATCCACAATCTGCTCCTCAAAGAAAACTAAAGGAGGTCAGGCCCAAAGTTGTTAAACAATGGGTTCCTAAAGCTCAGGTCACATGTCTATTGGCTCACACATCAGAGGGACATTTTACTATGGATGCATGGTACTTTGACAGTGGATGTTCAAAGCACATGACTGGATCTAAGAAGCATTTGGTTGAGTTTAATCCTTGCCACGCAAATGATGTTATTTTTGGCAATGGTGAAAAAGGAGTAGTAGAAGGAGTTGGAAGAGTGAAGAATCATGATGGTCTTACTCTTGATAATGTGCTCCTTGTTCAAGGGTTGAGTGCTAATTTAATTAGCATAAGTCAACTTTGTGATGAAGGTTACAAGGTAAGCTACACCAAAGATGAATGTGTGGTAGCTGATGAGCAGAATGAGGTAGTGATGAAGGGAGTAAGATCCAAAGATAATTGCTATCAGTGGATACCTCAAGTGGACAGCTTATCTAGTGATGTTAAGGTTGATGTTGTAACATCAGATGGTGACATCAAGTGTGAAAGTATGGTGAAAAGTCAACCTGGGTTAATGACTTATGGTGCTGTTACTCCTAAGTTGGATGATGTGTTAAAAGCCAACTTGAGTAGTCAGTTATGTGAGCAAGATGAAGGAGTCAACAATGCTGATGGAAGGATCAAAAGCTGTGACCTTAAGAAGTGTTGGGAGCTGAATACTTGCAAGGCCAAGAAAGATGACAACCTGACTAATGACTCCTATAGTCCAGAAGAAAAATTTCACAAGTTAACAATCCTTAGGTTGGAAGATGCAGATGTTAGAGCTGATGTTAAAACATCTCAAGTCAAGAAAGGTACTTCTAGCCTTAAAATAAAGAAGAGTGGTGATGAACTAATTGCAAAAGTGGTTCCTGGGGTTGCTAAACGACTGAAATCAAGGAAGAGGAAAACTATTGAGTCACCTCCAAAGATGAGAACTGATAAGCAGAAGATCTATGTGGATGGTACTACAAAATCCAGGAGTAAAGTGTTCATCTCTTCCAGAAATAGGAAGATCGGAGATAAGTCTGATAATAATGTCCAGGATATCTCTCAAATGAAGGAAGCCATTGTTGTTAGAACTTCTGAGAAAATTCAAAAGGCCGTACTAGATAACATTCCTGTGCTTTTCATAAAATGGTGGAAGTATGTTCTGGAAAAAGAATTTGGTATAGATTCTCAGGATATGGTTGAGTTTGCTAGGATATGGTTCAGAGAGGGTGTGGGAACTTATGGTATTCAGGTGTGTATAAATAAGTTGCTCTGACTGTGTTTTATTGGGAGCTTCTTGAAGGACTTCTTTGTGCAATGATTCCTTTGAATGGTGATGAGAAGCTGATGTCCCAAAAGATGTTATGTTTGCTGGTGGTTATATCTGGAAGATGATTAAGATTGAACATGTGGAGTTGGATGCTCTAGCATTTTTGGTTAGAAGAGGTGGAGATTTGGTCACGTGTTTAGTAGTTTGTTCTGGCAAAGCATGACTACTGTCTTTGAAGACTTCACCAGTTTCAACAACTACTGGTGGATGTAAGGATAGAGGAATTGTGATCTCTTGAAGAGACTGGATCTCAGTAAAGCTTATAAGTAAGCTGAGAATTTGTGGAGTTTGTGACACAATGTTGGGATTGGATTACTTTACTGATAGTAAATCCAGTGGTGGAGCATATGTAATACCATGGTGTATGGTGTCAAGAGTGTCCTAACTGATGTTAGAACATTTTCTGTGTTGGTTATCCTTGGTGAAGGATGTCTTTGTTCTGGATCTGAAGCTTAGTGCTTACATTATATCTAAGGAGCATCTACATAGTCATACGGGAGAATGATGAAGTAGAAGGTTTGCCTTGGATGGTGAAGATGAATTGTCTGATAGCCTTTGGAGAAAGGGACAGTGGTACCAAAATGCATGTACTCAGAAAATGTGCTCAAATGTTCATCTCCATCTAGAGCATTTGTTAATCATGACAGGGGAGTACTTGTCTATGGATTTTGCAGCAAAGGTGCATTTATTGTGAAGATTGCATGCTGATCAAGCTTGTGGAGATTGGTTTCCTCTTATGAGGATATAATGTCAGATAGCATGTTATGACATTAGGCTGTTGATTGGTGTTTTGGTGTGGCCTTGAATGGTTCTAGTCATATGAAGCAAATTGTTTGAATCTTGTGCGCACATGCTTCTGAGGAGATGTCTGAAGACAAGATTGAATCATGGCCTTGAATAGATTGTACACTTGTCTTGGTGTGTGTTATTCTAAGTGTGAGGAGTTGACTTAGAGTTCAGTGGAAGGCATTGTGTGTGTGTTTCAGATCTTGTGGATGATTGTGTGAAGCCTTCATAACTGGATGGATGAAGACTATGTCTGGATTTTCAAAATGTGGATATTACTGACAGAAGAAGTATGGTTTTGTACAGGGTGTCATAGGACTTACTTGTTGAGGTTTGTCCAATTGTGGCTAAAAAGGGGGAGAAATAGTCAAGAGTCAGTCAAGATGCAAGAGGTGCTGCAATGACAAGGAGTGCTGCTAGTTGTGATGCAGAAGTGCAGATATTGAGGGGGAGAGTTGTTGAACAGCTGGTATGTTGGTTCATGATTGAGGGGGAGCACCATTTTGGTTGTTGCCAAGGTGCTGATGAAGATGGTGCTGCAGCAGAGTTGTTGAGAGGCTGTTTGAAGTTGTTGTTGCTGCTGATGTTTGAAGTTTCAAAATTATTGAAGTGTTTTTTTCCGCTGCTGAAGTCTCTGATGGTGCAGAGATTGTTTTAGCCAAAATTAGCCAAAGGGGGAGATTGTTGTTTCTTGGATTGGCTGGAATTTTGGTAAAACAAAGTATGTTCAATGTTGATGTCAAGATGGTGATGCTGCAACATTGAGTCTTAACACTAGGTTGTGTTAAGTAGTGAAGCTGTTCAATGCTTGATGTCATATGGGTGATGTCATAACATTGAGTCTTAGCATTGGATTATGTTGAGAGTTAAGTTGGATGTCTGATGTCACAAGCGATATTGTGACATTAGATCTGCAGAATTAATAACATCAGGTTTTGTGATGTTGTTAGGGTTTGCGTGTTAGCTGGATTTGTGGAGAGTAGGTAGTCTCATTGGATGAGAATATCTTGGGTTAGATATTCTTCGCTGCATAGGAGATCTGGTGCAGATTTGTAGGAGATTTAAAAGGTTGAAGATTTGAAAAGATTTTAGGAGAAAATCTGTTTTGAAGATTCAGTTTTAAATAACAAATCAAGTCAGATATTGTAGCAGTCCAAGCCCAATTCAGATAGCTATATAAAGCGCATCTGTAATGAAGGAAAAGTAACGAAGAAATAGAGCTAAAGGCTGTGAGTCGTTTGAGTCTTCGTGTTTTGTAAACCATTCGAGTGTGAATTGGTATTGTTGTTTTGAGTTGTTCTTGATCAAAGCTGTGAAGCAGAATCAAGTAGTGTTATTTAAAGTGTGTGATCTTTGAGTTATATCACTGAAGTGTTTTAGGGATTGAGTAGTGTTCTCATATCTAAGTGGCTTCTTAGGTAGAAAGTCACTAGTAGAAATTAAGATTAGGAGATTGTCAACTGGGTTGTTGAGTCTGTAATTTAATTCTACAAGTAGTGAATTTCATCCCTGGCTTGGTAGCCCCCAGACGTAGGTAGTTAGACCGAACTGGGTGAACAATTCATTGTGTTGATTTATTGCTGTTATTGCATTGTCCATTGAAGAGTGTGTTGTTGTGACATCGCACTTAACATCACACATCTGGTACCAGAATTTCACTATTGTCTCTTATTAAAATTAGTAGTAACATTGCCAATATATAACCTAAAATCAAACACAAACCAAAAAAAAAAAACATAAAATGTACGATGACTTAGACTATAAAATGCATGACTTAAATTATAAAGGACTGAAAGACTCAACACTTTAGCGTCCTCCACGACCTTTAGGCATTGGCCGCACTCCACGGTGCTAACCTTGTCCTTCATTTTCAAATTGATAATCCAAGAAGTCACACACCTCCTGGTAGAATTGAGCATAGTGGTGGCGGTTCTCATTTTAAGTAGCAATCATGTGATTGATCCTAGCAATTGTGGCAGCATGATTGGCATATATCCCACTCCGCATAAAAACCAACCTTTCAATCACATATGAGGAAAAATCATCAAAATTGGCATCTTGTGATGTCATGTGCTCTTGCATGAGACGAAACTGTTCCATTTGAGCTGCTTCAAAAACATCGCGCTTCTGACACTCCTCCTCATACTGCTCATCTTGCTTAATTTGCATATTTTGAAGCATAGCCATAATGAAGGATTGATCTCCAAATTCATCACCCACTTGACCATCCTCATGTTCAACATCTTGCATAAATTCATCACCTTGAGAAACACCATGAGAAACTCCAATAGGTTGATCACCAATCACACGTGGCTCGACAGCTATATCAGCAAACTAAGAAGGGTCATCAAAGTTGTAAATTTTCTTACCATGCCTGCCCATACGGAAGTAATACACCCTACATTTTTAATCCCAAAAGTAACCCATGTTGGTTAAGGTGCATTGGGAGAACTCCAGAACCTGGCCAGGAGATTTAAAAAGAAGATTGGCCATTCTTATGTCAAAGTTGTTTAGGATTTTAGAAATCATGGAGGTGTAACAAAATGAGGTTCCTCTATTGCATTCCTTGATGGAAAACATCTGGGAAACAAAATAATTTGCCCAATTGATCTGAATCTTGTTCAGAAGAATGTAGACAAGATGAACTTCAACATTTTCTATTCTTGAGAACCAGCCATTCTTTGGGCGCAAGACATGAGAAACTAGCCACATCAAAATCCTAGGAACGATCTTCAATTGGCTAACAACTAAGGTGTCATAGCATTCATCTAACTGGGGAGCCTTAATCATCTCATTCAAATGAGTGTTCCACTTAAACTCTTGATGAAAATTGACATCCGTTACAAATGGTTCAATATTAACACTAACAATGATAATTCCAAACAGAGACTTCCACAGTTCATCAGTAAAATCATAAACTTTGTTACCAATTGTGAATTCGAAAGAAGAGCCACATCTATCGTTCATCCTGGAGTAAAACACACGAATGAGGTCTTCATTGTAATCCCGCGAGAGCTTTAAGAAAAGTTGATTTGCTTATGTTCGACAATATGAACAACATCAGGAATGTCCAAACAACCATCAACAACCGATTTCCACACATGTTCCTTCATAATATGACGATGTTTATGTTTCTCTTCAAACCTGTTAATACAATCAGAAGAGACCAATGCAAAAGCAGTTTCTGAAGTAGCATAGGATGTGGTAGCCTTACCTTTGTCTTTGGAATCACCTTTGGTTTTTGTAAGCTTAGGTGCCATTGACAATTTTCCAAACAAATTTCGCACACTAGGTGTTTGAGGGAGCGTGTGAATGAGAAGTAGAGAAGTTTGAGGGACATATCATTACCTACAAACCTAAATCAAAGCTAAAGATTCTATAACACACAAAAATGATAATGAACACTAAGAATGAATTGAAATTCAGAGTCTTGTAGACTTGGGTGTGATTTGAAATATAAGGATAAAGAGGTATTTATAGAAGATGAAGAATGATGATTAAATGATGAGATTTAATGATATTTTGGAAAATGTAAAGATGAATGATTTGTATTGGATGAATCTAAGAGAAATAATGGAGAGATTTATGACACTTTGAAGAGTTACAAGACTCAAGGGGAAATGGAAGATGTGGAGATAAGTTCATGAATGAGAAATGAATGAAAAGTGAGGTGAATGGCCATTCAATGCGTTATGAATCGACCTACTGTAAGCATGGGTCGGCCTCTTGGAAGCATGTGTCGATCTAAAAAGGTTATGAGTCAACACAAATTGAAGCGTATTTACAATATTTCAAAAATTAATCTTATGTGTCAACCTATACAAGCATGTGTCGACACATACTTAACCAATTTTGAAAAAACCAAAAGGTTATTTTCATATGCCAACCTATACGACATGAGTCGACCTATGAAGTCCAAAACTTAAAATAATTTGACATATCTGACTTTGGGATGACTTTGGAAGACTCAACTTGACTTATGCATAACTAATTGATGAGAGACACATGCATATGATTATTTTTCATGATTTGTCAGCCAATAACATGCAAACACACAAATGTAAGCATGATATAATAAAATATATAGATCACATGTGAAGATATTATGAATGAGGCCATTATAAACATATTAAATGAAACACACAATGGTTACACTTGAATTTTTTTGGAAATAAACACTCATAACATGTATCATACACAACATATATCACATACCTTCGAGAAATAAATAGGTAAAAGATAGAAACTTACTTACACAGCGAAAATTAAAACGATATTACCTCACCGTAAGAATGACAGAGGATGCACATGCATTCCACAAGGAACTCTCGAATGAAAGTTGGAATAAATGCAAAACGTGCCACAAACCAATAACAACAATAATCATACCACCTTTCACTTTGACAAAGTATCCAATAGTGTAATTTGCAATGAATCCATGAAAGAAAAATTATTGATTTGATGATCATCCCTTTTGATTGGACTTTCAATCTCGTCTCTTTCATCATAGCTATCTTACTCCTCCTCAAGCTTCATCTTCTTAGGTTGATCAATCCCTTATTCAATATTCCTGAGTATGTCTCTTGAAGATAAGACTTTTACATGAAATGAAATACCTTTTCTACATTTATTGGATGGAAGCATTACAAGTAGTCTACACACTTTTACCAATTAAAGAACACTGGTTGTTGACTCCATTGGTAACACAACCTTTCTTTCTTGCCACAAAGTCAAAGAACTAAGGATATGTCACTCGTATCATGTCTTGAGCATCCAAAAATGAGATCCCATACTTTCTTCATAGAGTCAATACATTTATCCTGCAAAATCAACAAGAAATCTAGGTTCCCAATCTTCATTGGGTCATTGAGGGTGAGTGAAACCTTGGTTGCAATGGTATGAACCTTCTTGCAACAAAAGTGACAAGTTAAATGATGAGAAGAGTAACCTTTTCTCTTTTGATCCTTTTCAACAAAGCCATGCCTTTTATAAAGATTATGAGAAGGCATCTTATACTTGGTAGTATCAATAGAAAAAGTGACATTTTGTTGTAATGCCTTGTCCAACATAGCTTTAAGAGTATTTACCTTCTTTTTCCATATGTGACAAGTTTCACATCTGAACCATGAAGGTTCTTCATCCTCATATTTAACATTTTGAATATCTACCATAGATTGCTTAAGAGCTTCCATATTATTTCCAAATTTTAAAACTTTAGCTTCTTAATGTGCAAAAATTCTTTTGTTTGAAGCTAAATTTTTGAAAGCGTCTACGGCTTCTCTATGTAGATTTTCAAAAGCTTTTTGCAACTCGAAATAAGACAATTCAACATCATGTTCATGTTTAGAGTGACTTACATTCTTTTTCTTCTACGATAATACGTCGAGAGACAAATATTTGTCGATTCTTCTTCATCACTTGAGCTTTCATCACCCGAGGAATCGATGTCGCTTTCCCATGCAATACAAGATCTTCTAGACTTGCTAAATTTCTTGTGATGGCCTTTCTGTTTTTCTTTCTCTATCAATGGACACTCCAACTTGTAATGGTCGGCTTTACCACAATTATAACATGAACGTCTTGATCTTCCTTTTTTGTCATCGGCTCCTTTGATGAGTTTGATTGTCTTCTGAATTTGATGAGGTTTTTGTTGAAGAAATTTACACCATTTCTTTTGATGTACTTGTTGAATCTTTTCACAAAAAGTCTCATATCTTCATCATACAAATTCTTGTCATCTCTTGTTTCATAATCACCTTGCTCATTAGTTGAGAACTTTAAACTTGAAGCCCTAATAGAAATAGACTTATTTTCACCTCTTTGTCTTTACCTTTCTCCTTCTTCATCTTCTTCTCATACTTTTTCTCATGTTTTTCCAAGCAAGTGAGTTCTTTCTCATGTTCTTCTAGCTTACCAAATAAAGTTGTGAGATCAAGTGTTTTAAGATTATTCGCTTCTTTGATCGCGGCGACCTTGGGTTGCCATTCCCTATTAAGACATCTCAAAACTTTATTAGCAGCTATATCATTGGAGATAGGATTACCTAGAGCCTTCAAGCGAATTACAAGATGTATGAACCTTTTTTTGCATTTCAGCAATGGTTTCACCATGCTTCATGCGAAATAGTTCAAACTCTTAATTTAACGTATTGATCCTAGCTTGTTTGACCAACAACTTCTAATACGCCCCACATGTCCTTGGCAATCTCACACTGAGAGACACGGTAATATTCATCAACCCTAAGTGCGGATGTAAGAATATTTTGTGCCTTCCGATCATGTGACCACAATTTCTTATTATTATTATCCCATTGTGCTTCCGGATTTGGTATGATGACACATTCACCATTGGCCATTGTAATTTGATTAGGACCATTGATGCTTGCATCCCATACACCCTTATCAACCGAGTTAATATAGACACACATACAAGCTTTCCAATAGCCATAGTTTTCACTGGTAAAAATTGACGCTCTATTGTACGCCCGTTTAGGTTCGGTAGCCATTTTATAATAAGCGAACATTTGAAGCACAAAATTAACCGAATCTCGTGATACCACTTGTTAGACGAAGGTGACTTATCTAGAAGGGGGGTGAATATATCCCAAAAAAAATTGCTTTACAAAAAATTTGTTTTAAAAAACGATGGCTAGCGGAAGAGAATTGGATCGATTTGTCTAAACTGAACCACTATCGAAAAGCTCGGATATGCGTATATGAAAAACAATCAAAGATAATGATAATTTATTCAACCAATAAGTTTCAATCACAATCTCTTAAAGGCTACTAAATAAGCAATGTTATATCCAATGATAAATCACACAAAAATACTATTGAGGCAAAGTATCGAATACATGTGTGCAATCAATTTTGTTTGGAAATTTATATAGTTTTATTGATTGAAAATCCAACCACAATCTAAAGGATTGTGATCAACTCAACAAAACGTTTATCAAATCGTTTTCAAAAGAATTTACCAAACAAATTAATTTCATAAATGATGAACTCAACAATTTGCAAAGGAAATGTAAAAGAGATAGAGAGAGAAAGTACACAAGGATTTTTTAGGAAGTTCACCAATCGATCTCGCTATGGGTACGTCTTCCTTCAATTCAAATTCTAATTGAGATTATGAAATTAACCATACTTT
Source organism: Lathyrus tuberosus (assembly GCA_022829125.1). Lineage (NCBI taxonomy): Eukaryota > Viridiplantae > Streptophyta > Magnoliopsida > Fabales > Fabaceae > Lathyrus > Lathyrus tuberosus. Next base: position 10,652,030 of record JALAZF010000107.1, on the reverse strand, counting down.
GCAAATTATAGTTTATAAGAGAAATATAGCAATGCAGCCCTACAAACCCTATGTTTGTTGTTGATCCTAACACTTTATCTTCCCTTGATCTAAGCTTGATCAAGTCACCCAACAATACCAATTTGATTCACCATCTCATGTTACTTCTTTGCAAGAACCGCAACCATTCAAAGCCTTCACTCGATGGAATCCAAATTGCGAATTGTTATAACCCAATATTTACCAAGATGATCCACTGTCTCACGCTACTCCTTTGCAAGAACCGCAACTCTTCAAAGCCTTCACTCGATCGAATCCAACTTGAGTAATCTTGTCCAAAACCTTCAAAACCCCACTTTGATCTTGAAGAAAAACCCCACATTGGTTTTCTTATGAACCCCCCCTAAGATCTTAACCCAATTTACAATACCAAAAGCTAAATTGGACGTTACCAACTTGATTCTAGATGACACCCAAATAATGAATGATTATGTGTACTTTGTGTGTATGCATAAAACCAAAGTTAAAGATGAAGAAGACTCTTAGTATGTTCTAGGTTTCGTTTATGATTTTACCAAAATCATTGAAAAGAAATTATGCATGTAATATATATATATATATATATATATATATATATATATATATATATATATATATATATATATATATATATATGAGCAAGTATGAAGAAAAAAGAATGCAAATTTTCAAGATTTTTAATTTATAGGTCGACCTATGCAAGTCATGTGTCGACCTGTAGAGGCGACACATCTAACAGAGCCTATATAGGCTTTAAAACTACAGCACATGAGTCGACCTATACAACGGATGTGTCGACACATAAACAACTTTTTCTTCTATGTGCTGACCTGAAACACGAGTGTGTCGACACATAGAGATATTCTTCTTCTATGCGTCAACCTGAAGCATGTATGTGTCGACACATAACTCATTTTTCTCATAAAAATGAATTTTTTATGCATAAATCCATTTCTTGACGCATGATTATTTTCTAAACATTTTCCAACATGTTGTCATGTTCCCTAATGCTAAAATGTATAACTAGACTCAGATGATACCGTCAAATGTACATAAACGCTAAAGTATCCTAATTTTGACTTCATTCAAAATACATCGAATCAGAAAGTTGCACTCACATATCACACTAACTTTTCATATGTAGGAAGGAGAATTGTCGAAAAGGGATATAACGGCTATATTGGAAAAATCACTCAAAGAAAAACAACGCTGACTCTTCAAGGAACATACTCTAGCATGCAAAGAAAATAGACTATATCCAACATGTTAAATCACTCATTCGCAACACTAAAGTGTTTCAGTTCCTAAAAGTCGTAATGATGACACCTCCGAAAATACAATTGAAGTATGAAACATTAAGTTGCGAATCCAAAAGAATTAGAATGCCTCCCTTTTCCTCTTCCAAACATAAATGGCAAGAATGGCGGCAACTAAGTCTGAAGTACCAAACTCTTGCTTGTTATGCGTATACACGAGCTTTGGTGGCAACTGTTCTTAGCCAACCATAGCGACCCTAGCCAACCACCCTGAAAGATTTGCAATCCTTCCAGAATATTCTCAATACATGAGAACTCTCCTCCTAATGATCACAATAGATCTTAACTGCATTCACATCCAACGACTTTTCGCACTTTACTCCTAACAAATAGCGAGTTTGTTATCCCTTATTTACTATATATAGAGAATGCGTCAAATTCAAATAACAAGTTTCAAACTCAATTCAAATTCACTCTTCTTTCTCATATAATGATTCGAGCGTTGACGTGTTAACTTTGTAGGTCAACCCCCTCTCCAACGTGCCAGAAGCTCAGATATGCCGTTACTTGCGATCCTCACTCCATTTCTGATATATATATATATATATATATATATATATATATATATATATATATAAGTATAATAAAAAAATTAATAATTTATTATTATTATAAAATGATTTATTATTTAATAATTTTTCCTCTTAAAATAATATATAATGAAAAATTGAAAGAGTAGTGACTAATAGTGTAAGAGAATTGACAAATAAATTAGAATAAAAAGTGGTGTAAAAACATGACCACCTATTCCACAATAAGCACCAAGACAACCTCCCACAAATGTTGACCAACCAAACCAAATAAACTATGGCGTTAACTATATGGTCCCCATTTGGTCTATTTTCAACGCTAATATATGATGAAATAAAGTGAAACAAACAAAATCCATGACTTCATGGTACATCTTATAATAAAATAACAATAGATTCATTTTATGAAGCCAACATATCTTCAATCAAAGTCTTCGCTCAGAAAAATCTTAATTTATACAAGGATAAGGAGCAAGACGACAATCATGCAATAAAAACTCTCCACGTGAAATCATATCAAACAACACCATAGGCTTTGAGAATGACCACTATGGACATATGATTATAATTTAAAAATAATGTGAAGTATAAAAGTTGTAACGAAATGGAGCAGCTTTAAGGAGTATATTTGATGACGATATCCATGTATCTTCCAAAACCATATGCTAGTAATAAATTATGCTTGTTCTTTGTGGAAAGAGGTTTACGGTGACAAAATAAAATGAGATAAGATAATTCATGGGCTGTTTTGTGTAGTGGGTGGAAGTAAATAAAGAAATGGGAGAGTTGCATCACGTGTTTAAATGACATCAAATCACCTAAAATATACAATTATGCTAACAACAATTCTAAATTTTGTGAAATTGTTTAGGATTGCATCTAGTCTAAACACTCCATTGTTTTATGATAGTTCTTTGATGCCTATTAACTTCTTCCTCTTATTTTTAAAGGTTTAAATAGCCGATTGATCTATATAAATTAGCGAGTTTTTTATTTTAGTTTCTGTACTTTTTTTTTTTTGGAGTTTCTGTATTTTTTTTTTAGTCTCTAAAGTTAAAATCTATAGTTTTGTTATTTTCATTCGGATTTTTTTTACAGATTTTGACTTTAAAGACTAAAACGCACACAAAAGTGAGATATAAGAACTCAGACAATTTTTTTTTATAGTGAACAAAATCAAAAACTCATTAACTTATCAGGATCAAAATTACATTTAAGTCTATTTTAAATATATATTATCACTCTAACCATCAATTAAGAGTAATCATAGTTCATAAACTATACGGAATAAAATCACATTAATGGTTTAGTGTAGTTTGTAATAATCACTTAATAAAAATATAATTAATTGTTAGAGTAATTTTAATTTATTTTAAAATTAGTTTAAATCTTTTACTAAAAAAACTAGTCAATTTTCATTTATAAAATGATTATAATCAATTTACATTTTCATTTTTTTTTTTATATTTTAAATGATGCTTTTCAAAATAATTAGTAAACGAGTTATATTGGTTTTTAATTTAATTTTACTAACTGAATTGTTTGTATATGTAATTCAGTTTATTAATTATTTATATGATTTAAGTTTTTTTTATTCACTATAATTCAGTTTGAATATATAATTCATTTAAGCATAATTTTGCACACCCCTACCACCGACGAATAACATCTATGACTTTCAATATGATCACCAACGACTACTATTATGATTATCATTGCGACAACCTTTACTCCCCTCTGATCACTTTTTTATCATTATTACTACTATCGTTAGCCAATACATCTACCTATGATCACCAAATTGATCATTGCTAGCCCCCACTTATAACCATTACTCTGATTCGAAGGGGAATGCATACGGTTTAGAGGTGCTTTATCTGCAATTATGATGTGGAAACTGCAAACCACTTATTTCATAGATGCAAGTACTGTAGTGCACCTTACTTTTTTGACATCATAAGGAACAATTGTTTGACATGAAAATTAATAGAACTAATTGATCGTACCTGGATCAGAAAGAATGACAGTGGCCAGCAACGTCGTATGGTCTTCAACTCCGGTGATGATGATACGGCCGGGGGGGGGGGTGTACTTGCAAGGTACTCCGATACCAAAGTCAGGTAACGGGAGTAGGCAAGCACAGAAAAACAGGCAAGAGAGTAAGAATGAACGTAACCTGACCCTCTCAATTGAGAGGGTATTTATAGAGTACCCCCAGCGCGGGGCCAACGGTCTCATGCACTGGGCTGGATTGCCAGGCCCAATCCAGGTGACTGACAGGGCTTACGTGGCGTAGGGTAGACCAGCATGTGGTCTTCGCCCTGGGGTAACAGTCCCGAGATCTTTGGAAGGTGGGCAGACTTATTCCTTCAGAAGTGGGAGGTTACAAGGTGACGTGTCCTCGCGGGGAGGAGTACGTGGAGGTCGAGGAGGAAGACGCTCTCCTCGTCCCCCAGCTCCTGCTCAATTCCTTTGCCTAATACGTGGTCGACGAAGGGGAGGACGTGAGCATGCTCGGCGATGCTAGGGACGTGTTCGACGCTGGCTATCTTATGGGCCATATTAGGCCGTACCAGTATTGGGCTGGGCCTGCCCGACGGTGGGGCAGGCGTTGGCCCAGTCCGAAATATGAGCCCCCCAAGTCGTTGCTCCGAGGTGTCGGAGTAATGACTTAAGGGTCAGCCTCTACGACGAGGTGGTGTCCCCGTGTCAACGGGCATAATGCAATATGAAGGCCACGGACACGGGACACTAGACGGACAAGAATCTTGAACTCTGCTCAAATTGTGATGTCGGCGTTGGTCGGCGCAGTGGGGAGATCAGGGGTTGTGAGTCCGAGGACCAAGGCAGATGAAAGGACTAACGTGGGAACACGCGTGCCACGTGTCAGCTGCCATTAATGCCTAGGGGTGGCTAGGTCTAGGGCACTCAAGAACCTAGGGACTCCTCGAGTCCCGTGAGGGGCCTATAAAAGGGTTTGAGATCGTGTCATTTGCATGTTCTCACCTTTTTCGCTCCGATCTTCTCTCCATTTTTCCTCCGCTGCTCAACCGCCGTACGCCGTCGCACGCCACTGTTTCCACCGCACCAGTCCGCCCTTTACCACCGTTTCAAGTAAGCTTCTAATCTTCTTCTTTTCTGTTTCGTTTTCTCCTGGTGGTTTTCCGGTGAACTGAAGAAGTTCCCGGTAGTTCCCCGAAGATTCCGGCTAAAACGACGGAATTTTTCTAGGGTTCCGTTTGAATCAACGGAGGCTTGGGATGAACATCTCGGGGACCCGATGAATTCCCCGAGGACAAGCGATGAATGTCCCGGGTAAATGAGATGAGAGAGGGCCGGGGACCTGAAGAAGGTCCCTGGATGGGGTAAAGGTACGTGATAGTTCCTCGTTGCTCCGAGCAGCCCTCGCGCTCTCACTACCCTTTCACTTGATCGGCAGTGGAAGGGTGGATTTGGTCGTGGCCAATAAATTCACCTATTTCCTCTGCTTTTCAGGTAAAAATGGTCGTGAGGCTTGCGGGCATCATCCAGATAGACACCGAACCTGACTTGGATGAACCCGTGCAGCTACCCGGGGTGGCACCCCTGCGGCCAGCTGCCGACTGGGCAGGCGAGGAGCCTTTACGAATTCGCTCGTGGTTTACCCTTGATGACACAAACGCTTTCGCAATCGTCGAGGACGTCGCTGTGGGCTGGCAGCTGAACTGGACGATCTTTCAGCCTAGGGAACACCACCGTATCTGCTCGAATTATTGTGGGTTAAGGTTCCCCATGTACGAGTTCGCGTTTAAGGAGGCCGACATTCGTCTCCCTTTCAACAGTTTTCAGTTGGGGGTGTTCAACCAGTTGCATCTGGCGCCGTCTCAGCTTGACCCCAACACGCTAGCCTTCATGCGGGTGTTCGAGATCGTGTGCGACTACCTCAAGGTCGGGGCCACTCTCTCCCTCTTCTTCCGAATATTCCACCTTCAACGGTCGACTGATCGAGGGCAACACAGCTAGGTCTCCTTCAAACAGCCGAGGAAGTTGTTCAAGGCGTACTCAGATTCTGTTTGGAATTTCAAGGATAGGTTTTACTACGTCATGCCCGTGAAGCACGAAGCTGTGGGCACACTTTATGATATCGTGACCAACGGGGCCGGGGAGGAGAGGTTTGTGTCCAAGTGCCCCCTGGAGTGGGAGGATGCGCACTTCACGCTTGGTACGGATGCCTACCTCGTGAAGCACGGCAAGCTGTCGGAGGAGGACAAAGGGGCGTACGCAAAACTGGTCGCGTATGTCGCTAGCTTCAACCGGGCCGAATGCATAACTAGGGACGGAAAGTCTGTCCTCGACTCGCGGAAGCATGTTGTGACTGCAACCCGTTACATTAACACCAAGGATCTCTTGAGTGCAAGTCCTCTGACGAGGCCAAGAGGTTCTTAGGTAGGAGCCCATTGTTCTGCTCGGGCATTTACGTAGTTTTGTGTCCTTGTGCTAACTTGTTTCGTGTTTTCCCTTGCAGGTCAAATGTCGAACGCCACCGAGCGTATCATGAAGATGGCTGTTGAGCGGCCCCCCAAACAACCAAAGAGCTGTGTTCGCGAGGTTATCCAGGATGCGGTGCCCCTTGAAGGAACAAGCGACTCTTCTTCTCCTCAATGCAGTCAGTCTCCTCCTCTGGAGGGCACCCCTGTCAAGAGGGCGAGGACTGAGGGACCCGTCCTCGCGGACCTCGAAGGCCCTGTCCCAACGGAGAAGTTTCTGCTGCCCGCCTGTCATCTTCAGCGGGATTTCTTCGGGGGAAGCCCTTCCGTTGTCACTGAGGCCGAGGTGAGGGCAGTCCTGGGGATGGATGGAGAGGCCCGGAAGAGGGCGCTGGTCGAGGACCTGGCGGCCATGATGCGGATCTTTGAGACTGCCCTGGTCTTGAACGAGGAGACTTCCCCTGCCTCCGAGCTGCAGAAGCTAAAGGATGAGTATATTGCCCTTGATAAGGAGAAGAACCAACTCGAGGTAGCTCTGCAAGAGGCTCAGTCCAAGTGTGAGAATCATGCCAATGTCCTCCACGAGCTGAATAAGTCCAACGCCGCACTGAAGGCAACTCAAGAGGAGTGTGACCGCCTCCGGACCAGAGTTGCTAAGCTGGAAGCTGCTGCCTGTCCTACCGAGAATGAGTCTGCTAAAGAGAAAGGTTTCGCCAGCCGCGTGGCTCTGATCGCCAAGATTCGAGAGCTTCAGCATGACAGTCTGGAGGCCCTCGAGATAGGCTTCAAAAATGTTGTGGCGCAGGTTAAGGCCGAGAATCCAGATGTCCATCTTTATCTTGACAGGATCAATCCTTTCATTCATGTGGTCGATGGCAAGTTGGACCTGCCAGAGGAGGAGGACGGGGAGAATGATGGCCGGATCAAGGAAGAGATCGTTGTTTAGTTCTTTTGTTTGCTTATGATGCTTGTATGCTTTCGCTTGTTTGTGTGTGTGTGTGATGATATTGTTTGTCTAAGTGTTGGTAATTTGGGAGTTTGCTCAACTTTGTTGATCCTCGACTGTGTGGGGGAACTGGTCGAGTGGCCGGAGGTGTATCCCGACCTTCAACGAGACTAAGAGCTCAATCGAGGTCTTAGCTTCGTGGCGTGAACTTCCCATCGCGAGTTGGGCGTTCTGCCTGATTGGTACGACGACGACGGAGCTCGGTCGAGGGGTCCTCGTCGGATCAAAAGTCCTCGCACACACACAACGTGGCCTTTGATCGTCGTGTTTCATATAGGGGAGTCACGCTTGTACCCTAGTGCGCCCCCGTGATCGCGATGTAGCCGTGTCGCGGGCAGTGTCTAACTGTAGTATTGCTTAAGTTTCTCAGCATTCCATGGTCGAGCAAGTTCATCCCCGTGTAGATTTTTGAGGTAGTAGGCTCATGTCCCCGTTTTCGCGCGGACGCAGTACGGGCCCTCCCAATTCGCGGCGAGCTTGCCCTCTCGCGAATCTTTCTAGTTCCTTCGTAGGACGAGGGTACCTACTTGAAAATCACGCTTAATAACTTTGTTGTTATAACGTAGAGTTATTTTCTGCTTAAGTGAGGCTTCTTGGAGGGATACGCCCGTCCTTATCTCCTCGACAAAGTCGAGTTCCTCTCTCAGGGCCTCGTTGTTCGCGCCCTCGTCGAAGGGGGTCTCCGTCCTCCTCTAGGGTTCCTTGATCTCCACGGGGATCACCGCTTCTGTTCCGTACGTCAGACGAAAGGGGGTTTCCCTGGTCGTGGAGTGTGGGGTTGTTCGGTAGGCCCAGAGGATGTTGTGTAGTTCCTCGACCCATCGTTGCTTGGCGTCGCCTAGTCGGCGCTTCAATCCTCGAAGGATCACCCTGTTCGCTGCTTTGGCCTGTCTGTTCGTCTGAGGATGCTCGATCGACGTGAAGTGCTGCTTCGTGCCCAGTTTGGTGATGAAGTCTTGGAAGTTCCTGTCGGTGAGTTGTGTCCCATTGTCGGTGACAATCGCTTGGGGCATGCCGAATCGGGCGAGGATGTTCCTCTTGTAGAAGCAGAGTATGTTGAAGGTTGTGATTTTGGCCAAGGCTTCCGCCTCGATCCACTTCGTGAAATAATCTACGCCGACGATGAGGTACTTGTTTTGGTATGACCCCACGATGAAGGGCCCGAGGATATCCATTCCCCACTATGCAAACGACCACGGGGATGACAAAGTTTTGAGCTCATTTGGAGGGGCAAAGTGCATGTCCCTGTGTCGTTGGCATCGATCACATTTTTTGACGTGCTCCTTGGCGTCTTATTGCATGGTGGGCCAGTAATACCCCACTCGAAGCGCTTTACGGGCCAAGGATCGCCCACCGAGGTGTTAGGCATTGATCCCTTCGCGGATTTCTTGGAGTATACTAGGGACTTTGGTCTCTTCGACGCACCTGAGAAGGGGGATGGAAAAGCTGTGACGGTATAGTTTGTCCTTGACTATCGTGTACGAGCACACTCGCCGCTTAACTATCCCCGCTTCCTTGGGATTGTCGGATAGCTTGCCCGTCGTGAGGTATTCGTATACCGGGGTCATCCGACAATTGTTGTCCCCAATGGCGTTCACATCCGTCGTAGGAGTGGGTTTGTCGATGCTCGGGCGAGAAAGTACTTCTTGTATGACGGACTTGTTTCCGCCTTTCTTCTTTGTGCTCGCCAATTTGAACAAGACATTTGATCGAGTATTGTGCTCGCGAGGGATGTGGGATACTTCCGCGGAGGTGAAGTTCTTCATCTTTTCCTTCACCAAGGTCAAGTATTCGACGAGGCAGTCGTTCTTGGCTTGGTACTCTCCTCGGACTTGAGAGGCTACGACCTGGGAGTCGGTGAAGATTTTGACCTCTTTGGCGCCAAGGTCCTCGGCCAACCGTAACCCGACGAGGAATGCCTCATACTTTGCCTGGTTGTTCGATGTCGGGAAGGACAACTCGAGGGAGACCTCGATCAGGATGCCTTCCTCGTTCTCGAGGATAATGCCCGCCCGCTCCCTTTCGTGCTGGATGCCCCGTCGACGTAGATTGTCCACTTTTGGGATCCGTTGGTCGAAGGTTCCGGGACGGTCATTTCCGCCACGAAGTCGGCCAACACCTAAGCCTTCAGGGCTTTCCTTCCCTCGTACAGAATGTCGAACTCGACGAGTTCGAACGACCATCTGAGGATCCTCCCTGCCATGTCTGGTCGACCGAGGAGTTGCCTTATTGGCTGCTCGATTCGTACAACGACTGTGTGGGCTAAGAAGTAATGGCACAACCTCCTGGCCGCAGTGACGAGGGAGAGGGCGACCTTCTCGATCTTCTGATACCTGAGCTCGGGGCCTTGGAGGGCCTTGCTTGTGAAATAAATCAGCTTCTGCCCGTCGGGGGTTTCCTGGATAAGGACAGCGCTGACCGCTTCGCTCGTGATGGCGAGATATAGGAATAGTGTCTCCCCGTTCTCCGGCCGTGAGAGGACCGGGGGTTACGACAAGACTTGTTTGAGGTGGAAGAGCACTTACTCGCACTCCTCGCTCCATTCAAACATGGCCTTTTGTCGAAGAAGATTGAAAAATGGGAGTGCGTATTGTGCAGATTTGGCGACGAAGTGGGAGAGGGAGGTCAGCATCCCGTTCAGTGATTGTATTGACTTTTTCGAGTTCGGGGTCGGGATCTTGAAGAAAGTCCTACACTTGTCGGGGTTGGCCTCGATTCCTCGCTCTGTGAGGTAGAAACCGAGGAACTTGCTGGCCCGAACGCCGAAGGTGCATTTGTCGGGATTGAACCTCATACGACATCTCTTCGCCGTGTCGAAAACCTTCTTAAGATGGGAAGCATGGTCGATTTCTTCTGCGGATTTGACGATCATGTCGTCCATGTAGACCTCGAGCATGTTGCCGATCTCTCCCCGGAAGACTTTGTTCATCATCCGTTGGTAGGTTGCGCCGGCATTCTTCAGGCCGAAGGGCATCACGTTGTAGTAGTAATTGCCCGACTCGGTCATGAAGGCAGTATGCTGCTTGTCGGCCTTATCCATGGGGATTTGGTTGTACCCCGAGTAGGCGTCCATGAAGGACAATAGTTTGAAACCTGCAGAATTGTCGACCATCTGGTCGATGTTGGGCAAAGGATAAGAGTCTTTCAGGCATGCCCGGTTAAAGTCGGTATAGTCAACACACATCCTCCATTTTCCATTATTCTTTTTGACAAGTACAACGTTGGATAGCCAGATCGTGTACCTGGCCTCCGAAATAAAATTTGCCTCTAGGAGGTCTTTTACAGCTTTTTCAGCAGCCTCCGCTTTTTCGGGAGACTGCCTAAGCCTATGTTGAACTATGGCCCTAGCGGCCGGATCTATGGTGAGCTGATGGCAGGCTACCTTGGGGTCGAGGCCAGGCATCTCGAAGGTGCTCCATGTGAATAGATCGGCGTTCTCCCGGAGACATGCATTCAGCTGCTTCTTCGTCAGGTTGGGGAGTTCGGTGCCGATCTTCACGCTTCGGTCTGGATCGTCTCTGAGGGAGATGAGCTCGAAGTCTCCGTCTGTGATGGGGCGTGTTGGGTGAAGAGGCTACCTGTTGATATCTGCTTGGAGGTCGTGGTCAACTGCTCCGCCTTCCTCCTGCTTGCTAGGGAACCTGCTGTCGAGGTCGACCGCGTTGACGCGCGGGAGTGGCCTCTGTACTCCTTCCTGGGATGGCATTGTTCCAGTCTTGGGCTTCATTCCGATGGAACCCAGGCCCTTGGTCGCGGTGTCGAAGCACCTCCTGGCCGCTTCGATGTCCCCGTGCATGGTGAAGACCCGACCCCTGGCCGTGTAGTACTTCATCTTCAGATGGACTGTCGATGGTATCGCGGTAAGTTCAGCCAAGGTGGTCCTCCCCAGGATGCAGTTGTAGAGGGATGGACATTCGACCACCAAGAAGCGGGTCTTGACTTGTCGGGCCGTATCCTCGCTCCCGAAAGTGACCATTAGTTCAACGTAACCCCATGGTCTGGTGGTGGTTCCGTTGAACCCTTGCAGATCCAAGCCCACGTAAGGGGTCAAATGCTTCTCATCGAGCTGGAGGGTCTCGAAGAGGTGGGCGTACATGATGTCCACCGAGCTCCCCTGGTCGACCAGGATCCTACGGACGTCAAAATTGGCCATATGTGCCCGGATCAATAGGGGAATAATGGTGTTGGGTGCTCCGCCTGGTAGTTCCTCCAGGTAGAAAGTGATGGGGTTTGAATTCCCTCGCACTTTCTCGAGAGTCGTGGTCTTTGCCGAGGTCGCGGATTTCAACTCGTCAAATTTCCATTTGATCGACCCGACGGAGACCTTCTCGAAACCTCCCCCTGATATGACCATTGTCCTGGGGAAGCTCTCCCATGTGCTGCGGGCAGTGACGGGGTCTTCGTGGGGGAAGTTCGCCCACATGGTGCGGACGGCCTCTTGGTTCTCGATTCCCTTGGGGACAAAAAAGTGCTCGGGTCGAGTGACGATGAGGGAGACTTGCAGGCGGCTCTCTTCGGGAGGAGGTGTTGTCTCCTCGACGCTCTGGGTCTCCCAGGCGTTGGGACGAGGAGCATCATCCCTCTTGGCATATTTCTTTAGGCGCCCTTCCTTGATCAGGGTCTCGATCGCGTCCTTGAGGTGGACGCAATCTTCTGTGACATGTCCATGGCTCCGGTGGAACCTGCAGTACTTGGACCTGTCGGTGTTAGCCTTGGGGGTTGTCGGCTTGGGAAAGCGGACACCCCCTTTCTAAAACTCTGAGTTGGAGCATTCGTTGAGGATTCGCTCGCGGGGAGCGTTGAGCGGAGTATACTCCGTGAACCGGCCAGCTGGTCCTCTCGATTCGCGAGACTCCCTGGATCGGCCTTCTCGCCTCCTCGCTCCGCCTCGTCGGGGGGGGGGGGGGAGGAGATCCTTCGTCTCTATGTGGGGGCCTTCTCGCCGCCTGGAGTCGAGGGTGATCTGGGCTGCTTCCGACTCCTAGAACTCGATGTATGATTGAGCTCGGTGGAGTAGGTCTTCCAAGTTACGAGGCATGTAGATGCCCACAGACTTGGCAAACTCGGTTCCAATACGTAGTCCCCGTATGATTAGGAACTTCTTCATGTCGTCGGTCGTGTGGACCTCGACAGCTTCTCGGTTGAATCTCTCAATGTAGTCTCTGAGAGATTTGCTCTTCCCCTGGAAGATGCCTTCCAACGAGGCCACCGTCTTCAGATGTCGGCGAGATGCAGTGAAATGTTTAGAGAAATGTCCCTTCAGTTGCCTTCAGGATGTGATTGATTCAGGGGCGAGACTTTTGTACCAAGTCATGGCGCCTTTCCGAAGAGTGGTTGGGAAGAGCCTGCACTTGATAGCTCCCCCGACATTCCTATAGTCGAGCATGGATTCGAAGCTCTCGACGTGGTCGTCGGGGTAAGCTGTGTCGCCATAGGTCCCCAACAGTGGAGGCTTCTCCATGCCCGCCAGAATGGGAGTGTCCATGATCTCCCTGGATAGAGGGATCCTCTGGTCGTCCTCATCACTTGTAACTGGCGACTGTGATGGGGAGCGATGACCTCGACCATGCCCCTGTCGTCGAGGAGAGTTTCTGGAGCGGTTCTTCGGCCTTTCGCCGTTGGCTCTGCTCCTCTTCTTGGTCGGGGAACGTCGTGGCTCGTTCTACGGAGGGGAGCGAGGGCGCTTCTGGGTGACTACTTGCTGGGGTCGTTCCAGACGCGGTCGGCAGCCCTCGCACTTCGGGGAGGGGCTGCGAGAGATCGTCGGGGGATTCCTTCGCGGGGAAGGAGAACGGTTGGGAGACAGTGGGTGACGGTGTCTTCGCGGGGAAGAGCGTCGTGGTCGCCCACTTTCGAGCGCTTCGATCCTGAGATTCTGCTGGGTAATCAATTGGTTGGTCTGGTTCACCAAGGCGAAAAGGGGCACCGTGCCCGGATCAGCGTTTAAGGGTGGAGCGACTGGCTGGTAGACAACCGGCGGGATGTCATGTTGGGCGGCATCATATACCGCATCTTCGAAAAAAGGGGAGGCGATATGCCCGTCCCTTACGCTGCCTTCTTCGATGTGGACGACAACGTTGTCCTCACGGTGGTTTCAGGAGCGTTGTTCCCATGTTGGGCGCTGGTTCTGGCCATGGTAGTTAGGAGCGGAGGGATTGCTTTGGTTTAACGATGAAGGAAAAATGGGGAAGCAGTAGTTTTCCCACAGACGGCGCCACTGATCGTACCTGGATCAGAAAGAATGACAATGGCCTGCAACGTCGTATGGTCTTCAACTCCGGTGATAATGATACGACCGGGGGGTGTACCTGCAAGGTACTCCAATGCCAAAGTTAGGTAATGGGAGTAGGCAAGCACAGAAAAACAGGTAAGGGAGTAAGAATGAATGTAACCTGACCCTCTCAATTGAGAGGGTATTTATAGAGTGCCCCCAGTGCGGGGCCAACGATCTCCTGCATTGGGCTGGATTGCCAGGCCCAATCCAGGTGACTGCCAGGGCTTATGTGGCGTAGGGAAGACCGGCACGTGGTCTTCTCCCTGGGGTAACGGTCCCGTGATCTTCAGAAGGTGGGCAGACTTATTCCTTCGGAAGTGGGAGGTTACAAGGTGACATGTCCTCGCGGGGAGGAGTACGTGGAGGTCGAGGAGGAAGACGCTCTCCTCGTCCCTCAGCTCCTGCTCAATTCCTTTGTCTAATACGTGGTCGACGAAGGGGAGGATGTGAGTGTGCTCAGCGATGCTAGGGACGTGTTCGACGCTGGCTATCTTATGGGCCATATTGGTCCGTTCCCGTATTGGGCTGGGCCTGCCCGACGATGGGGCAGGCGTTGGCCCAGTCCGGAACACTAATTATAAAAGTTTATTCAAAGTTGTTGGTAGAAGTTGGAGCTCTCAAATTCGTAATATGATCATAACTCTTCATCATAATAAGTCTTTAGAAAACTTGACACATAAGAAATAATAGCAGATTTAAAAGTTGGTAAAATAGACTTTGATAGAGACATTCTTCATGTTAAATAATTGGTACATATGTTATCCACTTCTTTCAAGGGGCACATGTACTCTTTAATTCACGAGTTTATAATTATTAAATATTTTAATATTAAATGTTGACTTTCTCCCACATCTAGAATCATACAAGTTAATTTGTGCTTTCTAGTCATAATTGAATTAAGTGCAACACGGGCAAATCTTCAATAGGCAAATATTGTCTTTTTCCATCTTTTAATTAAATAAAAATACATCACACACGATAGGTTTCTTTTTATTCAAGATATTTCACATTTTTATAGAAAAATGCATATGTAAATGTTGCATTTTTTATTATGAGATTTGGTGGAATTTACTTTTATTAATGCGTTTAAAAGTTTTTCGAGGGATAAGTTGGACATATCTAACTATTGTTTTCCTAGCTTTTTGATGAGTTAGGTTTTATGTCTACTCTTTTTTTTTTGTTTTTTTTATTAAATAATAATGTCTGTATTAATGAAAACATTACTCTAACCATAATGAATAGTCAGTCACCACTTTAATTTTTTTTGCGATAATTAGAGGTGTTCGCAGTTCGGTTTGAATCGACTTTGAGTTAAAAATTCATCTGATCCAAATATAAATTTATTTGTGGTTCGATTCAGTTTTAGATAATTGATTAGAAAAATCCGTCTGATCTGATCTAATTTCATGCGGTTTAATTTGGATCAGTTTTTAAATATCCAAAATATAAATTATATTTTTTTACGATTCTAAAAATGATAATAAATAATATATTTAATATAATATATTACATATAATATATTAAAAAATAATATTACAAAATGAGAATGATCGATTATGGTTGAAACAAATGAAATAATAAAAAAATAGATTAAACGAAACTAATAAATAGTATTAAAATAATAAGTATCATCAAATAAAAAATTCTAACAACACAAAGCTGTCTCAAACTTTTGAGAGGCCCTGTGTAAGAAGTTGAAGTTAGGTTCAGTTGAGTGGTGCTATTTTTTAAGAGGCCCTATTTAGTTGTAAAATAATCGTAAAATATGTGTATGAAGGCCCTTTTTACCATAACTTAATCAACAAAAATTGGAGGCCCAGTGCTGTAGGCCACCTTGCACACCCTCAAAGACGGTCCTAAACAACATAAAATATTAAAAATAAGAATAAAAATATATACACGCGATTCAGTTTGGTTTGAACCTGTTTTGAAAAGTCAATCCAAAATCCGATCTGAACTGAGCAGTTTTTGTT
Organism: Lathyrus tuberosus; assembly: GCA_022829125.1. Classification (NCBI taxonomy): domain Eukaryota; kingdom Viridiplantae; phylum Streptophyta; class Magnoliopsida; order Fabales; family Fabaceae; genus Lathyrus; species Lathyrus tuberosus. The sequence goes on along the minus strand of JALAZF010000107.1, from coordinate 10,636,447 downwards.
AAATCATAATGTTTTATTTTGTATTGGGTCTGACCCATTTAGTTCTAGACCCGCTATTTTGCCTTCTAGTCACTTTAAGATTTCTCATATTAATATTGATGTTTTCTGTAACTTTTGTTTTAATGGAAAATATTATTCATGCTAGTTTTCTCGTTTTTCATGCTTCCAATGTCAAACTGATATCGTTTTTCACTTAAGATCAAAGAGATTACTCTGATCTTTTTTCACCACCCATTATCCTTTTTTCTTCACATACATGTCCTCCTCACGTTTTTTCAGCAATTTTTTTCTACCGGTGAAAATCTTCTCCTCTCTCTCGTATTTGTTCTTTCACTTTTTTGTTCTCTTTGGTATTTTCATCACTGCCATCGTTGTATCTTGGATTCTTGATCCAAACTTTCGTTCTTTCATCATCGCGTTTTTCCATTCCGATCACCGTTCTGATTCAATTTGTTCTTTTTCATCATTTTTTTCACGTTCTTGTAGAGTTTCGATTCGCAAACCCTAATTTTTCCACTTTTCTTGTTCCTCATGTTTTCTCTTCTTTTTGGATGATTCTTTCCTAAACTCATCCGATTTCTATTCCCTCGTGGCCGATGCACACGATGATTCCTCCAGATCTTCCAAGAACACTGATGAACAACCTAGAAACAACCATGAAATCAAAGAAACCGTTCGAAACTATCAGAAAGACATGTTGGATCCGCTTTATATGCTCCCAAGTGATAATCCTAGCCTCTCAATCGTCTCACCATCCCTGGACAATTCCAACTTCATTTCTTGGTCGTGTGCCATCAAGCTTGCCCTCCGATCCAAGAACAAATTAGGGTTCATTGATGGAACCCTAATTCGCCAAAATATCTCTGATTCTAAACATCTTGTGTGGGACAAGTGCAACAATATGGTGATGGCATGGCTCACCAATTCCATCGAGCAAGGCATATCTGAAAGCATTTTGTGGATGGATTCTGCGAAAGCTATATGGGATGAGCTTCATGAGAGATACCAATAAGGTGATATTTTTCGGATCTCCGATCTCCAAGAAGAAGTCTATGCTAAAAAATAGGGAGAACAAACCATCACTTAGTATTTCACCACCTCGAAGAAACTATGGCAGGAATTCGAAAACTTTTGGCCTATTCCCATGTGTATATGTGAACCTGCTTGCAATTGTTTGTTACTCTCCACTATTTAAGCTTATCACGATAACGACTACGTCATCAGATTCCTCAAAGGCCTCAATGAATGTTATGCTCCTATTTGCGCTAAAATCATGTTGATGACCCCCTTACCTCCTGTTTACAAAGTTTTCTCTCTGCTCATTCAATAAGAAAGACAACTCATCCAACCTCTTGAAGGCGACAAACTCGTTGCTCAAGTCTTAAAACCTTTCCAGAAAAATCGCCCTTCTGACTCAATTTCTAAGCCACCAACATACAACAAACCCAGGGGTATCAAAATTTGTACTTACTACAATAAACATGGACACACAATTAAAGTGTGCTTCAAAAAGCACGAAATACCACCATATCTGAAGAAACCCCAAGTTATTCAAGTTTCCACAAATGAACATCCTCACGAATCTTCTGAAGAATCTAAACATGGTAACCCTATCTTTGTCTTAACTAATGATAAGCAGTGTGCCTTACTTGCTCTTCTGCAACCACTAGTAGAAAAAACACTTGTTAAGTCGGTTAAAAACAACTTCTTAAGACGGTTCTGAGTCTGATCTAAGAACTGCCGACATAAGAAGTTTTGACTTCTTAAGTCGGATTTTGACCTGACTTAAGAAAATGTTATTAGGTCAGTTAAACAATACCCGGCTTAATAAGTCTAGGTTTTTAGAAAGCGTTGATGTCATTATACCTGACTTAACAAGTTTATTTCTTAAATCATATATGTTTAACCGACTTAACAAGTTGTATTTTTTCACTTTTCTTTTGTAATATCACTTTTAACTTCATCTTTATTATCAATTTCTAAAGCTTCGGAATAAAGAGAAATACATGCATGCCTTCCTCTTCATCATTACTTCCCATTTCAAGTGATAGTATCATCAACCGATAGAAACTTAAATGATTATATGATATGGAAAATATAATGTATACCATTACAAACTATCCACAACTATGGAAAAAAAAGACAAGGTAATTCCAAAATAGAAAGAATTGAGTGATATTGTTTTTCTAGGTTCATTGCCATGAGTTCCATCCTTTATGACCTGCCATTTCAAATTATGTTAAACTGTAATTAATTGGCATACAAATATTCATAAAAATAAATAAATAAATGTATTAAAATGAATTTGATAATTATTGAAAAATAAACCATCAATAACATGGATAGCACTTGGAAACAACAAGACCATAACATCTCGTAGATTTAATGAAGACTTCAATTTTTTTTCTAGCCTATCGTAAAAAGTAGATTATTAACCCACAATTAACCAAGTTACTTCACCATATAGCAAACTAAAACATGCCACTTATATTTATGTCAATTAAATCAAGATCATATGCATGTAAATGCTATTCTGACCAGTAGTAAACAGTTCTTAGAACATGCTCCTCCCAAAATAAATAGTTGGAAACTAAAACAACCGTTAATATCCTCCCATATCAGGCATAAGCATAAGCACATAAAATACTACATGATGATAAGTAATTCACGTAAAATGCATAGTAAGAATTCACAAATAACCAAATCCAATAAGCTCCGAGCCTTATTCCTCAAAGTACAAAAATTTGCTCTAGTCAGTTCTGCCTGTTCTTTGTCAATTTGGGGGATATAGAGAAAAATGTAAAAATGTAGTTATTATGTAACCAGATAAAATATTGTACATTATTTGAAAATATTTAAGTAACTATACCTTTGCGTAATCAATATATTCTTTATCTTGTTCACTGAGCTGCAAGAACTGAGGTTGAAACATCAAGATCAACCACATTCAAACAATACAGGAAATATCTAAGAAGCAATGCATATTGGTTGTACAAAGGACATGCAAAAGTAATATTGCAAGCAAAATAATACAAAACCTTACAATCAGAATCAATTACAGAGCGTGTAACATATCGTCTCCTAAGAGCTTCTGATGTTTCATTTATAAGAATTGTTATGATAAGCTTAAATAATATGGTAAAGCAAGCACCATTTGATAATTGTTTAACCACAATGAGATCAAGAAAAAATGTTGGTTAGGGGGGTAGGGGTTGGATCTTTCAAGAAAAAATGTTTAATTGACACCATCATTCATGCTTAATCATCACCAATATTAGTAAGAATAAGGTCCACGTGCAGTAGAATAATGTATTTACTTACATTATAAAAAAATACAACTCATTGTGGTTAAACACAACAATAGGAAAGAGTGTTATCTAAAAACAAATTCCTAAACTTGACCTGTCTATTGGGTTAATGGGATGTAATATAAAACTAAATAAAGAGATAGGCCCTTATATTTAAAAAAATATAAATCTTTTGCAATTGACCTTTAATGGGTCAGTCCACCCGCTTTTTTCAGCGGGTTAAATGCAGCAAGCCAACTTAAGCGGTAAAGTTCAAAATTTCAACTTGCCCGGCCTAAAATAGAGGGTTAAACATGTTGGGCTTTCATACTTGACCTGTTTCACCACCTCTGATCAAAAGAGCTAGCTGCATAATGAGAAATTAAAAAGGAATTAACATTTAATCTTTGAATAAACACTTAAGTTCATTCAAGAAATGCTTAAAATGGAAAATCCAACCGAAAAGTGAGAATTAAGGATGAAAAGATTATTTCAGTACCTATTGAAGCTTCTCTCCTTCCTTATGGAATTTTCAGTAATGGCTCAACTTTGGCAACTGCATTGAAACCATCTGTTTTGATTAGATTTACACAGAAAAATTATGTCCAGACATTCAACATGTCCTCTCACACTTGAATACTAATGTGAATTCTTCTGTTTAGGCAACAACTTCTCATCCAAAGTTAGTTTCAAATCCAATTTAGGTTCATGAGTATACTACTAACATATCAGCTTATAACATACTTTGAGTTTTCCAGAAGTATATTCCCCACTTAACAAAATCCTAGAACCTTGTATTAATTCATTTTAACTGCCACTGAAAAAACTTTGAAATATCACTAAATAAAAATATCACAAATCACTATTAAAAACCCTAACTTAACAAGTTCTTATAAAGATGAGTTTTGTGACTCACTTACCCTTACTTCAAAGCAACGAGAGTTACAAGAAGCGGGGCAAGCAAGTTACACTTTCACCTGGTTGCGATTGAGAGGCACTTCAACTGATTCATAAAGCAACAACACAAGATGAAGAGAAACTCTAAAAACATAGTGAGTAAAATGAATATTCATTATGATTACCGAATCGAGAAGAAGGAAAACAAAATCAGTAGAGTCAACAACAACAATTCTCAGAGAGAGGAATCAACAAATCGTCTTTAGAGAATGAGATGCGTGTTTCTTCAAAGAGAGGAAATTGAACAAATTAAACAAATGGAAGAATCGATTGAGAGATTGAGTTTCGTCATTCTTCAAAGGAATCGACTTTAAGGTTTGTTTTTTGAGAATAGGGTAAGCGATGGTTCAATCTAAAATTAGGGTAAAGAATAATTTCTCGGAATGAACCTGGATCCATTGGTTTCTTTAGAAATAGATTATTTATATTTTTTTAATGATGTAATGTTTTTTAATTTAAAAAATAGAAATACCTCAAATTATTTAAATAATTTTTTTTAATAGGTTTTCTTTTTGAAAGGTACCGAGTTCGATTCTCCCATAGTACACATGATAATTTAATTTGTCAAAGTAAATAAAACTTCATAGGGTAGGTGGTGGCACGTGACTTAATAAATTAACTTTTTAAGTCAGTTAGTGAAAACGTGCGACTTAAGAAATATAATGCGAAATGTATATTTTTTATTTAATGTTTGTTAAGTCGGTTTTAAATGCACCTGACCTAACAAGGTTATAAATATTTACAAAATTGCCACCGCGTCACTTCTTAAGTCAGGTGGCAGTCTGCTAAAAAGGTGTTTTTGTACTAGTGAACAAAGTACAAGTCTCTCTGCTAACATGATTCAGCACTTCCCCTCATCTCAAAGCTCCAAAAAAGGTATTTCTATTCTTTTAAGTAGCATAAACACTATTACCTCCCATGAATGGTTATTAGACACTAGGGTCATGGATCACGTGTGTCATTCCAGGTCTTACTTCTCCTGCCTTAAAACCATTGAACCCCTTAACATTCGGCTTCCCAATGGAGCCACAATTACCACCAATCTCTCGGGGTCCATTTAATTCTCTGGAAACTTATATATTCATGATGTCCTACATATACCTACGTTTTTCACAAATCTTATTTCTGTTTCTCGCTTATCTACTTCTCTAAACCGTATTCTTACCTTTACCCCTACTCAATGTATCATACAGGGGACCCATACCCTGATGAGGATTGGTGCAGCTAGGGTTAAACATGGCTTATACTCCCTGATTTTACCTGTTTCACACCAAACTATTCCCCCTAACATTGTTCCCCCTTCCCATAATCACACTTTGAATAATTGTACTTTGTGGCATAATAGGTTAGGCCACCCCAGTTATGATACTCTTCGTCATATTAATAAAATTTTTCCTTTAACTAGTTTTCATAAGTCTAATTTTCCTTGTGATGCTTTTTTTAATGCCAAAAAAATGCCTCCCATTTGCTGACAATACATTTAACACTAAAAATTGCTTTGACCTTATTCATATAGACATCTGGAATCCCATATCTACCCCTTCTACTCTTTGTCACAAATATTTTCTTAGTATAATAGATGACTATAGTCGTTACTGTTGGATTTTCCTCATGAGAACTAAGTCTGAAACTAGTAGTTTAGTTACCTCCTTTGTTAAATATCGTTGGCTAGAATTTCGACGCACATGAATGTTGAAATAAATCAGTAGAGTTTAAAAAGATATTCTGAAAAAAAGGATATGTTGTTTTCGACAGAAAGGTTTTCGAAAACATAGTCGAAGAAGACACTTTGCATATAGAAAATTATGGTTTGGGACTTAGAAATATTTTTGGTCCAGACTTGAGTTCGACGGAGTTACTTGAAATGGCGTTCGACAAGCATAATTCAAAATGAGGCTAATAACTATTTTTTTGGCCTTATCTGTTTCTTGAAGACATGTGGAAAGTTGTGGATAGCGAAGTGCATGCAATCGAAAAAGTGGCATCTTCTATAGAAGAGACCGTTTGATTACAGCTATTTTCTATTCATTATAAATAAGAGTCTTAGTAATTAGGATTCATGTGTTCAAACTTGTACAAAAAACTCAAATTTACTCAAAGTATCTGTGTGTGTTGAGAAACGAGTTTCCTGAGTGCAATGTGCGTGTGATCACCATATTTTTACACCTTTCACCAAATCATTTAAGATTTTTTCATTTACATTTCTTGTAAATTTACTTTAAAGTCATTTACATTGCAATTTACTTTTCTACATTTCTTTACGAATTGTAACATTACCTTTAACAAATCAAGAGAACATTGTCGAAATGTTCATAAATAATAAAACTTGAAACAAGTAGAAACACATGTCCTATGATCAATCTAGTCGATCCTGGGAGTAACCAGAATCATATGAATTTGGAAGACTGACGCTTGTTTACCAATTTTGACGGTAAACAAATACACACAAACTCAATTCAACATTACCATAAAGACTATTAGGACTGACGATAGGCCTGGGTTTTTTTAAAACCTTTTATACATCTCAAGGCATCCATCATCAGACCTCATGTGTCTGCACACCCCAACAAAATGGTCTTGTTGAACGTAAACATCAACATCTCCTTGGAGTTACTAGGGCCATCCTTTTTCACTCTCATACTCCTAAATTTTGTTGGTCTTATGCCCTTGCATATGTTGTTTATTTAATTATCAGGTTGCCTTCTAAATTACTTGCTTACAAATTTCCTTTTACTATGCTTTATAACACTTTAGCTTATTATGATTGTATCAAAACCTTTGGTTTTCTGGTATACACCTGCAGTAAGAATGTTAACAAAAGTAAACTTGACTCTCAATCTAGGAAATGAGTGTTTTTAGGATTTAAAACCAGTACCAAAGGCTCTGTTTTATATGATATCACAATAGGAGTATTTTTATATCTCATGATATTGTTTACTTTGAAAATATTTTTCCTTTTGCCCAACCCAATCCTCATACTTCTCCCTCTCCCCAACCCATATACCACCCAATTAATGATGATCCCTTAGAATGCATCACTACAACCACACCCACCCTTAATGACATAACTCCTGATATTGAATCTGACAAAAACAACACACCTTCTCACATTAATTCCCCTCCTATTACTACCTCCCCTCCTACTCCCCCACTACCACCACAGATACCACTTCCAACACCCCTTCCATTCACCCACCACCTACTCATACCAACCCCTTCCACTAGAAAATCCACTAGACCCATGGTTCCTCCATCATATCTCAAGGACTATCACTACTCCCTTCTCAAAGGTAACATCAATGACCTCCCTCATGCATATTCACCTATTTTGGCTTCTGGCTCAGCCATAGGTAACTAGAGTTAAACCATGACTCCCTAGATGGGAATGGGATTTTGTTCCCAGGCAATGCCAACATTTACGACGAATTCAGTATTGGCTATGAGACAACAGATAGACGAGAGTAACCATGATATGGTTAATACTCTTACCCAACAGATGGGTACTATATTTAACCCATTGATCCAAAGCACAAATCAGAGTTACCAACAGTTGGCAACTCAAATGAATCGAATTGTTGATTTTTTGGCATTTTGCCAACACATGTTCGACCTTTTGTACAACCCTAAATAGTTAGGCAGGGTCGAAATGAGGGGTGGTATTGGAGGAAAACACAATGAATCAGGGGCAACAAGTTGGGCCCCAGATGGTCTAACAAGAGATGCCTAGAGAGGTTGAGCGTTCACTTGTCATGATAGTTAATCGAAATCAAGACGTTGATCAAGTTGTTCATCAAGTTCATCAAGGAAATTTGTTAGGAGAGAATAACCTTTCAACCATTGTCGAAAAGATAATGGCTCAAAATGGGGTGAACATGGGCCTGTAGAGGCCAAATTACACATCTCCCCTTTCAGAATATATGTTTCAGATTGAACTACCAAGGGGTTGGAAAGTCCATAAGTTCACAAAGTTTACTGGTGATACTAATGAGTCTACCATCGAGCATATTTCCCGATATTTGACTGAGGTAGGAGACATAACTAACAATGAGAACCTAAGAATGAGATACTTTCCTAGTTCTCTCACAAAGAATGCCTTTACATGGTTTACGAACCTTCCTGCCCATTTCATCAATAATTGGACTCGGTTAGAAAGGTTGTTCCATGAGCAATTATACATGAGGCAATTTAAGATTAGTCTAAAAGAATTGTCGAGCATGATGCGAAAGTTCCCCAAATCCATCAATGATTACTTGAATCGATTTCGACTATTGAAAATGAGGTGCTTGACTCAAGTGCCTGAACATGAACTAGTCAAAATGGCTACTGGGGGATTAAATTATTCTATCATAATGAAATTAGATACACAGTATCGGAGAGATAAGTCCCAACTAGCAGATAGAGTTCAGCAGGTCGAGAGATTGAAGGCTGAAAAACCAGAGTAAACAATGTAGCGAGCGATTTTGGACGTGGTTCTTAAGCAGTGTCGCTCTGGGGTTACTACAAGTCGATTCATTTTTTATCCTATTGAGCTGACTAAGGAAGGGAAATAGATGTCTCCAATTAACCCTGCTTGCATACTGAGTTTAAACAGCGGTCTGTTAGGTTACGGATGCTATATGGTAATAGGGCCTCTTTCTTCTTACTTTGTTCATAATGAAATACTGGGACTATTCATGGGGAATTTTGTTAGGATGCTAGGACTGATGCTTTTCGACTGATGTGTGAAGGTACGGGATTTGGGGCTTTGGATTAGTGTGCTCGCTAAGATTTTTCTTTCAATCTTATGCCTACGTATTCCTGTTTACCGAAACAGGGAAATCAGAGCGATCATAGTTCCTCCTATTCTATGGGAGGAAATGGTGTTTTGGTGTCTTGTTCAAAGCCCAAGACATGAAGCTGAAAAGGTGGTTTATATCTTGTTCAAAGCCCAAGATGTGAAGCTGAAGGGTCTATTTGTATCTTGTTCGAAGCCCAAGATGTGAAGCTAAAAAGGTGTTGTCTTTAGAGAGAATTTGTCATCTCTAAAAGGGGTCTGTGTGTCATAGCTGTTGGGCGACTGACTATAAAGGAGGATTACTTTAACCGGGATATGTGAATCCTAGTAATGTTATAATTTCCTTTATATGGGGTTTTAACCTGAGGAGAAGACTTTAACTCAGTGTAGAGCAATGCTATCTTTCCTTAGGAATTTCTCATGCTAAAAGAGGGACAGTGGCGTGGATGTAAATAATCGAGAGGCTTTCCGCTTACAACAATTAGATGAAAGGAGTTGTTGATGTTTGTATCCTGCGAACGAGGCACAGTTTTGATGCTAAAAGGTTGATTGACTCAACCGGGGTTTTTTCTTATACAAAGCCTAAGAGGAGGCTATTGACCCAACAAGAGGATGCTTTTGTGTCTCGTACGAAGCCCGAGAGGGAGGCTAAAAGGAGTTGACTCAACAAGAGAGTTCTTTTAGATGTGTCTTGTACGAAGCCCAAGACGGAGGCTAAAGGTTGACTCAACAAGAGAGTCTTTTATACTCAACAAGAGAGTGTTTTTGTATCTCGTACGAAGCCCGAGATGGAGGCTAAAAGAGAGATTGACTCAACCGGAGAGTGTTTTTGTATCTCGTACGAAGGCCGAGATAGAGGCTAAAAGGATTGCTGTTTCAGTTGAGTGACAAGTCCAGTAGGTTGGTTAAAAGAGAAAATCAGTTCTTATAAAGAGACTGATCAAAGGTAAGGCTATGCTTTGGGATTGATCAGAGGATCAGGGCTATTTCCTGTTCTTTAAGGAAAAGGGGAATCCAGAGGGGATTGAAGACTGTCCGAGTCTACTGGTGTTTTTCCCTACTTGAGAATGCCTTCAAGGCTCAAGGAGATTAGGCTGTCCAAGTCTAGAGTTTTATCCTTTGTACTATGCTTAAAGAAACAGTAGTAGTACATTCACGGTAGAAAGATCTAGACTCTTTGAAAGACTGTTCCATTAAGATGACTAATTTCTGTTCCTATACCTCTAGGAGGTCGTCGGGACAATTTGTACGAAGCCCAAGAGGAGGCTGGAAACTTTTAAGAAGCCGAGGGACAATTTGTACGAAGCCCAAGAGGAGGCTCTCTTCCCGAAGGAAGAATCCTTCTACGAAGCCTAAGAGGAGGCTGTGAATACTTCTAAGAAGCCGTAGGGTCCTTGTGGGTCCCCAAACCCCGAGAAATTCAATACAGGCTATTCATAGAGAATAGATCAAGCCAGGAAAGTCCGAGAATTTGGAAGGAACTCAAGAGATGTCATTCACAGAGAAAAAATCATCTATGGGGAGTAGAGTCTCTTTGACAACTTCTAGAGGTGACAGTCTGAGAAAGGGTTCAAAAAGAATCTGCCTTTCACATCTCTATATTGTTTAACCCCAAGAGGAGGAAAGACTGTGTCTGGTAATCCTATGGGAGGTCTAGTTTTGTCTATTTAAGAGTGATCAACAGGGCTTAGTGCTAGACGTAGTTGTCGGGGAAACTCTAAATATCTATACTAGTATTACACAGTTGATATAAGTTTATGAAAGAAGACTTACAGTGAAATAGCCCCACAATACAGTTATATGTATATGAAAGCGGATAAAGAAAGCATATAAAAACTTACTCAGTTGTAGAGCTTCCATGTTGTTTGGTTAGTTGTTCAACAAAGAAAGATTGAAAACAACAGTATATTCAAAATTAAAGGAGAAAGTATTTTGAAAAGATGTTGGGGCTTACAGCTTAAGGAGAGGCCCAAGGTTTATCAGTGATCGCACTGTCGTTTTGTACAGAGGGACTTATACAAGTGACTGAGGCCCAAGAAAGGTTTTCTATACAAGGGGATGGGTCTTACACTCTCTCAAGAGGCCCAACTGTTTAAAGAAAAAGAATGGGGCTTACAACACGAGGGTAGGCCCAGATGATTGTTTTTTTTTATTGGCGATCGCGCCGAGGTTTTCTTTTAACGCAGGGGGACTTATACAATGTCTGAGGCCCAAAAAGTTTTGGTTAAAAGGGGATTGGGTCTTACACTCTAATAGAGGCCCAAGAGATTTATTTTTGTACAAGTGGTGGGGCTTACAGCTCAAGGAGAGGCCCAGGGTCATTTGTTTGAAAATGGCGATCGCACTGAGATTTTTGAAAACGCGGTGGGTCTTATACAATGCATTGAGGCCCAAAATGGTTTGGTTTTCAAAGGTGGTTGGGTCTTACACTCTAATAGAGGCCCAAGAGATTTTGAATGAGTCTTATAACTCGAGGAGAGGCCCAAGGTTTGTTTTTCAACGGACGATGATCGCGTCGAACTTTTTGAAATACAACGGGACTTATACAATAAGTGAGGCTCAAAAATAGGTTTGTATTTACAAAGGATTGGGTCTTACACTCTATTAGAGGCCCATAAGTGTTTGAAATTGTTTGATGAGGGTGAAAATCAAAGAAACCCTAATTTGTTATTCTTTAAAAGTAAATATTTAAAGAAAATCAAATAAAATACCAAATAAGTTTGAATAAACCATTTGTGATTTTTGTTTAAGGTTTGAGAAATGAGGGATTAATCACAAGGTGAATTAAAACTCACTTGGTTTTGATTTTCAAAGTAAATATTCACTTTTAAGATGTTTAAAAACATTAAAAAGGAATTTATTCACAAAAATACTAATTATATTAAATAAATAATATAAACTTAATTTTTTTGTGGAATAAAATATTTCAACATTTTTGTGATTTTTTGCAAAAAGAACCAATCAAAAATAATTAAAACTGAAAGAGTTATTAATTTTCCAATTAATTAATAAAACATGAAAATATTGGAAAAAATAGCAAAAATGTGAGAAAACACAAAATGGCATGGGTGGGGTTTGAGCCCACGACCTCAAGGTTATAGGGCGCGCGCCTTACCACTGGGGTGGTGATACATTCATTGCTTGAAGTGAAACCACAAATATACAAGGCATGCCTTGTTTTTGGCCTGGCCCAAGGCAATTCAAGGCAAGTTTTGGGTAAAAAACGTGAAGGTCATAACTGTCATACCCTAACTTTTGACCATAAGATTCTGTTGTTTCGTTTCGAACTGTCTGTATAGCATAACATGCACTTCATCTCGCATAACATCTTTAGGTCATAGGGTCTTGTGTGTTGCATTTATTATCACTAACCAATTTGTGCAGGTGCAGTAATTTCAAGTATAAAGTCTTACAACCAAGCATTTCAGGGTGTGATCGTTTGATTGTGGTTCAAAAGATCCTAGTATTTTACTGGCCATTTTCTCAGAATTTTTCAGAAGTTTCAGTGTACGATCTAAGGAGAATTAGGGCTATCTTTGCACTGGTGTTGAGCATGGTCATTGGAAGTCTGGAGTTCCATCAAGTCAAGATAATTCTTGTTGGTTAAATTGTGGGAGGAAATGTGATTGATTGGCGATTAAATTGAAGATCAAAGACCCATTGATTCAAGAATGTTTCGGGTGGCGTTATTCCAAGAAGAGTTCAAGATGACTCAATTTTTATCCAAGATCCAAGTTCAAGGTGGTTTTGTTGTGGTCCTCAAGTTGATTCCTAATTTTAAGGCACGAGTCATATGGCCTTCACCATTTTCAAGTGAATTCTAGAGGTTCAATATTTATGTCGTGGTTGTGGATTCGAGTTCAAGTGGAACAAACATGTTGAATTTAAAGTGTCAAAACAAGATTCATAACATTGGATTTTGAGTTGAGTTCAAATATGATGCAAATGTAATTCAAAGTCCACATTCTACAACGTACACATGAGTATTTGCAATGATAGAAAGTCTTATCCTTTGAGTTCACATAACGTTGATGCTCAAGATTACAAATTCAATGAGACTTTTGCATATTAAGGTGATTAGGGAGGAACATTAAGTGTTATAAAAAAAAATTCTTTACAAAAGCACAAGAAGTTGAAAATTAAAAAAATAATAATAATAAGGGCAAATATAAGGATCCAAGCTACAACGTTTTTCCAAGCTTTTATGATCTTACAAGCCCATCCCCAAGCCTTGAAAGAAGACATGCTCCCTGAATTTACAAAAGTCTAATAATAAAGGACGACTTGGTGGGACCATTGACTCTAAATGGAAAAGTTGAGTTTAGATTTCAAACTGCTCTCAAACTATGCTTATCCTCACCAACATTTTCATTGCTTCTCCTATGTGTTGACAGCTGCGCCAATTGGAGAGATGGGTAACACTTTATCCGAGGGCCCAAGTGAGGTAACCAAGATACAATTATTATTACATAGGACAGAGCAGTACAATTTCAAGGACATGGAAGTCAATGTTATGTGCTACAGGCTTTTCCATGCCAAATATGAGGCCCACCTTCAGCGAGCCACACAAGCCAGCAAACTTACCAAGTCCACGTCTGTTGACAAACTTTTAGCCAAGACAATAATGCATTAAAATCAACTTCATGTCAAATATGCCAAGGATCATTCTTAGCTGTCAATTCATCAAATGCTTTCTTCTTTGGTCATGCTTGATAGTTATTCCAAACGGTTCCAAGTTGTTTCCGAAATAAGCCGTAAACCTGTCCAAGAGAAAAAAGGAAATGCATTCATACAGTTTCAGCAGAATCCAGAGAAATTAAGATGATGTTCAAGACAAATTGAGATTCATTCCAAAAATAGATTGCAGACAGCATCAGACATGTTCTAATCATATTCATAGCAACCATTAAACCTTTCCAAAACAAATGCAAACCTGTCTCAAACATGATTGAGGAGCAAAAGGAAACTCTTTCAAACGTGTGTGAACATGTTTCGATTGAATTGGAAACCATCATCAACTGTCAATATTTGTTTCCAAAGCAGTAGTTGACACTGTTTAATTGGAATCGAAATCATGATGAAGCTATATAAAGAGGAAACAACACACACAAAGGGATGACTGAGAAAAAAGATATCACAGTTCCACATACCAAGATTCACGTACATACACCACGTGTTGAGAAAAACACCAAACTCAGAAAATTCACATACACCACATAGCACCAAAGAATATCAGAAACACATACCATACTCACTGACAAAGAAGAATTTCATCCACCAGCTACACAAACATCACCAATACACACCAACAGCAGCATATCAGGAGACAGAAAACTCACATCATTCACATACCGAAGACATACGCACACACGACAATGAAGTGAAATTGAGAAACAAGGGACATCGCAAACACACTATTTCACAGAGAAGATTCAGAGCTGAAAAATCATTCACACCATATCATCACCACATACGCAACAACAACAAATACTCAGATGAATTAAAGGGAGACGAAGGAATCAGAGACGTACCGAGCAAAAGTCACTTCGCCGCAGAGCTTACTCCGTCGCAAGAACACTCCACGTCGGTTCTCCCTCTTCACCGCTGCAAAAGCCAACTTGACACAATCAAATCTGCCGCTAGAAACAACATTCGCCTGAGTCAGAATTCGCCGGACTAGCTCCGGTTATGTGAGTTTTCTCAAAATTCCTCGGATTTTTGATACCATTTCAATCCTTGTGTTGTGCTGATTAAAATCTACATGATAATCGTCTGAGTTTATACTTCATGGCTGTTTAATTTCATTTTAAATTGTTAGGGTTTTAGTGTAGAATTTGAAATTGAATGATTTTTGTATGATGTTTGTGTCGCCGTCGGTAAATGGGGGGAAACCGTGAGAACGAAGGGTGGCTGAACGAATCGAGAGACAAGGTAAGGGCTGTGGAAAGAGTGTGGACGCGGGTAAGAAAAAGTTGGGAATGGGTGAGAGGATTTTGAGCGTGAGGGTGGAAAATTAAAGAGGTGAGCGAATCTGAGCAATGCTATTGTTGTTGTTGATGGGGTCGGTTTGACCCGCCTCTCTACATCCATCCGCCCAAATCTCTTTGGGCCTATCCCTTTTAGGCCTACCTTTTGTTTTTTTTTTTGTTTTTTTTTTCTTTATTTTTTTTTATTTTCTTTTAATAAATATTTATTTTTATAATGATGAAAAAAAATGTTTAATTATTTACACTTTCATTAAAATTAACTCGTAATTAATTTTATTAAACTCTTTTATTTAATACTAACTAATCCATTAAGGGATTAATTTTCATTAAATATTAGACTTTAATTTGATTAATTATTTTAAATCAATTTTTCTTAATTCTAAAAAAATCCAAAAAATATTTAGTTATCTTTTGATTAGTTAAAAAGAAAATTTTACTCTTGTTTCGATCTTTGTTTTGTCTATTCTCTCACTCATATCTTGCACTCATGATGTAGAAATGTTGTGTCGATCTTTGTTCTTCGCCCGTATATTCAAACCATTTTTCAAAATAAACTCTCGATTCACATCGAGTCATTTTTTCCCTTGTAAGTCGATTGCTTTTTAAGCATCGCCATCAACTTCTAGGTCCTTTCCCTTAGCATATTCCCTTAGCAAGCGAGTAATAAATAACATAAATAAAACAAGAGGTTCCTGTAGAGTAATACAGACGTTTAGGATGCTAATAGCTTCCCTAAGCGTAACCAACCCCCGAACCTAGATTCTCTTATTAGGATTTTCGATCTTTAACCCTTTCCTTTGGATAAAATAAAGACCGGTGGTGAACATTAAGATTTGTGATCCTAGTTAACATAATAGCTATGGTATCTGATTCTCACCGCGACAATAACTTTCTCATTTCTCCATGGTTTGAGACAAAATTTATATGCATCTGACCTAGAATTTCACAAGGAACCCAATGGTGGTGGTATTTTTTTCAGATCATACTCCCTCCTCAAAATCCGATAGTGGTTTTGAAAAAGGCCTATAATTGCATTTTCTATGCTACACTTTGATACAGGCATGAATTACATGATGAATTGGTTCAAACACAACATATATAACATGTATGAGGTGTGTATGATCAGTGGACTTCAAAGCAATGCATATTTTGGAAAGTTCAAGTCATGATGCTTACCTCTTTTTGAGCTTTTGGAGTTTTCTGTGCAATCTGCCAAACTTCTTGTTCCAAAAATGGTTTGATGCTTTGGACACTCTCAAATGATCCCTTAGAAGCTTTTAGGATGGTTGGAATCAGCTTGAACCTGCAAAAACACAAAATGGCCCTTTCTTGCAAAAGGGGTTAAAAATGATCAAAATAGCAACTCTCTCAAATGGTGTTCCAGATAGGGGGAACCATTTGGGACAGTTCAAGGATGTTATTTGGAGTGTGTTTGAGGTTTTATCTGGTTTGGAAAGTGACTGAATCAAGACATGGCTTGAAAAATGCATAAAAGGCCTATTTTGAGGTTTTGAGATGTGACTTTGTGATTTTGGTGTTACAGGTCACTTTTGATAGTTTGGATCACCTACATATGATGTTTATGAGGTGTTAGGATCATGAGTTGTGATGGAAATGCTCTCTAACTCAAAAACTCAGAGTTACCTTGCTAAAGAAGGCATTTTGGCCTAAAGAGAGGGATTTTGAGGAAAGCATCTGTTTGATGGCTTTGGTGTACTCAAACTAAGCACAAATGAGCTCTATTTATAGTAGAGCAAGTTTGTTTTGGGATCAATAGTGAATGGCAACTGCAGCAGAGGTTTGGCCAATGTTGCACTTTGGAATCCAAGTCTTCTCTAGCCATTGACTAGAGGTTAGGGCACAGGGTTGTGGTTCCCTTGGTCTTGGATAAGTCTTGACTGAATTCAGTTGGAAATGGCTCAGTCCATGCCACCTTGGTGTATGTATTGAATGCTCCAATCCAAAATTGGAGTCTTGTCCCTCTTTTAGGCAATTCTAGGTTTGGCATGATACTTCTTGTTCCAAGGACTTTGGAGGCTTGGCTCAGTGTTTGTCCCCTTTAAATTTGATCCTCAGATGTGTCCAAAGTGATGATAAGGCTTGGAATTATCTGATTTTGCTAAATTGAGCAAAAATGCAAAATTCTGCCTAGCCTTGGCAGTTTTCAGCAAGACATATTTCCATTGTCATATCTCATGGCCCAAGTGGAATTTGGTGATGTTCTTGGCCATTTTGGAAAGCCCTCATATGATACAACAACTGTTTGATCATATTTGATTTTGATACCTTTTGGATCCAAGTGAAAAATCCCCCTACATTTGGAAAAAAGTGAAGGCAGATTCTGAATTAGTGAAAATTTCACTAAGTGTTGGAAAAAGTGGCATTTTCACTTTTTGTGATTTTGATCATTCCATAACTCAAAATCCATGATGAATTTGGAAGGAGGTCAGTTCTAAGCTTTTGTAGAGGGTAATGAGAGCTACAAATCTAGTTTTGGATGGGGAAAAATGGCCTTGTGGTTTAGGAGTTATGATCCTCCAAAGTTGGTACCCTTGCCACTTTGTTCATAACTTAGAAAATTTTCTAAGTTTTTATGGTTACCCCTTTTACAAGCTATCCCACTTTTCTTGATTTTTCTTGATGAATGATGATTCAAATCATACATTAACATCATTTTAGGGTTAAAAAACCATTTTTGTGAAAAATCTCAAAAAGTCAAAGTTGACTTTTGTGCACAGTTGACTTTTTGTCAGATGAATTCCAAACTGTGCGATCCTCTATGAAATCAAGTCCTTGACCTAAATTGAACTTGATGGATTAATTTCATAGGTGTTATAGGGTGTATTGAATCATGTCCTAGGGTTTGGGAGCATGTCCTGGTCAAAAGTCAAAGCTACAGTTGACTTTTCTCGCGAAACCCTAATTGTGGTACTGATGAAATTGAGACTTGCTGCTCAAGCTTCCTGGATCAATCCATTGTTACAAATGGATCAATGTGGTATGTTGGAGACCTCAAATCACGTCTTGAGGTCTTGGCTCATGATTTGTCCCAAAAGTCAACTTAGGGGTCAATTAGGTCAAGAAACCCTAATTCCTGATTTTTGATGTATGCATCCCCTGAGGTCAAATTGACTTGATGCTTGGGCCCATGAGGTTCCATGGAGTATTTTAGGATATGCTTTGAAGCATTGGCTCATGCCCAGAGGAAAATTTCCATCTGGAGGCCCTGGTCGACCAAACCCTAATTTGGTGACACTGGCGATCTTGAGGCTTGATTCACCTGGAAGGGAGCAGCCTTGTGCTTAATCCTTAAAGTGGGAGTCCTCTTGATCCCTTTTAGATGTTTGGGAGGTTAGACAAGTTAAAGATCATGTCATTTCTTGATTGATCCTTTGTCTAAGAACTCTGAGAGGGCTTGAAACCCTAATTTTGACTGTAGTAAGTGTTCACCCATCTTTGGGGAGACTAATGAAGCAAGATGGTTCATCCATATTGTGATGATGATTTGTACAATGATGGGAAATCTTAGTGGTCAAAATTTGGGGTATGACAAACAAGGGTAAGAACGAGCGTGTGGCCTATGTCTATATAAAAGACAGTGACTTGATGTCAGATGTCGAATACAACCATGTCGAAGAGAGTGAGGTCGACGTGGCTGAATTAAAGCTAGGTCCCCCATATGTGTAAGTTTCTTACGCATGGAAATGGGAAAAACCCTTATGAGCCTGAGAAAAATGAGAAATTCCCTAAGAAAACCTATACCTTCGACGTGACCAAATGCGATGAAATTTTTTATTTACCAGTTGCAAATGGTCAAGTACTTGTTCCACCTAGCGCAAAGGTACCACCATTAGTACAAACAAAGAAACGAGGGTTTTGTAAATATCATAATTTTCTAGGGCATAAGACCTCACAATGCTTTCTTTTCAGGGATCTTGTTCATAACACACTGAATAAAGGCAGGTTAAACTTTGCCAAAGGCAAAACTCCAGTGAAGATTTTGAGTTTGAACCTTTATAAGTCGAGGAAGCCAACTTTGTGGAGCCTGTGGAGATTAATATGGTCGAAATTACTAAGGATTTCGACATGGCAGAGTTCGAGGATAGTGAAAAATAGATTGAAGTTGTGTACCCAAAGGCCGGTGAAGGGCTTGTGGAATTCTTCCATATATGTAAACTTGAAGATTCAGAGGTGATGTTGTATCCTCGATGTTGTGCAGTGTTTGATAAGAAGGCTGCAAAGAGGGTCGAGAGTGCTCAACAGGAAAATAAGAAAGAGAATTGAAGGAATAATATACCCCAATTTTATTTCGATAAGAGAGGGGCCCCCCAGAAAAAGGAACAAGCCCCTACTCAACAGAAGGTTAAAACTAACACTTATGTACCTACGTCTAATGCTCCCCAAGGGAGGTGGATAAAACATGCTGGCAAAGAACAGGCTGGAAATCCTAAGTAGAGGAACTTTGAAATGGGTCGAGGGTCCTCTTTGACCTATCGAGAGAACTTCCAGATGTCAAAGAGGCACTCGTATGGGTCTAGTAATTAAAAAGGCCAAAACCTTATGTCAGGTACGCAATGGAGGAGGTTCCAGAGAAATAAAAAAGCTGAGAGGGAGGCTGCAGTGTCAAGTAATAATAAGCAACATCAAAGTCGAACAAATGACTAGACGAAGAAACTGGTGGGGAGGAAATTGTTTTCTCCTAAGAAAAGTTAGTCGAAAGGGAAGGTCAAGGAAGAGGTACAGGCGAAGGAAGACGAATTAGTGATAGATAATTACAACTCTGGGTCGGAAGATGATTTTGACGTGTTATGCAATATAGTCTCTGTACTCCCTAGGGAGTATGATTGTGTTACAAAAGTTGTTGAAACTGAAGATTGTGAGGAAGAAGAGATAGAAGGGCACAAGCTGGTTTGTTACTTTGTGATGAAAACAGATGTATTGAAAAACAAAATTCATTTTTCGAAAGGCCCCATGAGGGTATGAAAAGTCATTTGAAGCCCCCTTTTAAGGTCAAAGGTCAAAAGCAGTATAATGAACAAAACTCTAGTGGATGGTGGGGCTGTTGTAAATTTGATGCCTCATTTGTTGTTGGCAAAAATAGGGAAGTTCGATACAGACTTGAGACCCCATAACATGGTGCTCTCAAATTACGAGGGAAAGACTTGCCAGACTATGGGAGTTATCCAGGTTGACGTACCGGTGGGATCTATTACTCGACCCACATTTTTTATGGTGATACCGTCAAAGGATAACTACAATTTTCTTTTGGGTCGGGAATGGATACATGGAGTGGGGGTAGTGCCTTCGTCACTCCACCAAAGGATAGCAATCTGGAGAGACGATGGAATTGTTGAAAATGTTGAGGCTGGTCAAGGATACTACATGACAGAGGTAAACCATGTAGATAAAATAAATTTTGATAAGAATTTGGCCAACATAGTGCATTGCACACCAGCAGGGCTAGCCTATATGCCTTTAGAGAAGGCATTTTACTCTTTGAAACTACACCCAACCCATGGATTTATGTGGGACAGAGAAATCACGGGGAAGAGGTTTTATGATTCAGATTCAATCCGGCCAACAGGCTGAAGCAACAAATTTGATGATGGTGTCTGAATTCAATGCACTAAAGCGAATTTCGGCTTATGTAGTCGAGAACAGATTGAAAACGACCTTAGAGGCCGAAATACCCCATATGGTTGTCGAAGCCAACAAGTTGGAAGTGTTCGATGTAAGTCAAATGATCAACGTTGGACCTCATCCAGTCAAAGAGTCGCGATCAGGTGTGTTGGTTTCTTGGATTGGCTGGAATTTTGGTAAAACAAAGTATGTTCAATGCTAAAGTCAAGGTGGTGATGTTGTAACATTGAGTCTTAACACTGGGCTGTGTTAAGTGTGAAGTTGGATGTCTGATGTCACATGCGATGTTGTGACATCAGGTCTGCAGAATTAATAACATCAGTTTTAGTGATGTTGTTAGGGTTTGCGTTTTAGCTGGAATTGTGGAGAGCAGGTAGTCTCATTGGATGCGAATATCTTGGGTTAGATATTCTCTGTTGCATAGAGATTTGATGCAGGTTTGTAGGAGATTTAAAAGGTGGATATTTAAAAAGATTTTAGGGGATAAAATCTGTTTTGAAGATTCAGTTTTAAATAACAAATCAGATCAAATATTGCAAGGAGTCGAAGCCAAATTCAGGTGGCTATATAAAGCGCATAGATCAAAGGAAGAAGGTACATAAATACAGAGAGAAGGTCAAGAGCATAGGCTGAGTGTCTTGAGTATTTTGTACGAGTTTTGTATACACCATTCTAGGTTGAATTTGTGAGTTGTATTCTGTCCTCTCTTAGAAGCTGTGAAGCGATAAAGAGTTGTGTAACTTAATCAAAGCTGTGAAGCAGGATCAAGGTTTCTCAAAGAGAAGTAGTGAATTTCATCCCTGGCTTGGTAGCCCCCATATTAGGTTGTTTGAACTGAACTGGGTTAACAATTTGGTGTGTTCTTCTGCTGTTTATTTTGTCCATTGTGCAGAGTGTGTTGTTGTGACATCGCACTTAACATCACACGTCTGATACCAGAATTTCAATTGGTATCAGAGCAGGCACCCTGTCTGTCTCTGGGTGAGATCTAGGGAAGTTACTTTCTGGTGTAAAGATGGACAAAGAGGTTGGAGGATTTGTCAACAGACCCCCTATTTTGGATGGCTCGAATTATGACTATTGGAAGCCAAGGATGATCACCTTTTTGAAATCCTTGGACAGCAGGGCTTGGAAGGCTATAATTAAAGAATGGAAAGCACCTGTTGTGTTTGAAAAGGATGATGCTGGGAAAGATAAAGAGGGCACCTCAAAGCCGAAGCCTGAAGAAGAATGGACCAAGGAAGAAGATGAGCTTGCCCTTGGTAATTCTAAAGCTCTGAATGCAATCTTCAATGGAGTGGATAAAAACATATTCAGGGTGATCAATACATGTGAAGTTGCTAAGGAAGCAAGGGATATTTTGAAGGCTACACATGAAGGAACATCTAGAGTTAAGATGTCAAGACTTCAGCTTCTAACATCGAAGTTTGAGAGTCTGAAGATGAAGGAAGATGAGACTATCCATGACTTCCATATGAGTGTGCTTGAGCTGGCTAATGCATCCAGTGCTCTCGGTGAAAAAATGTCAGATGAAAAGCTTGTAAGGAAGATCCTTAGGTCCCTTTCTAAGAGGTACAAGATGAAGGTGACTACAATTGAAGAAGCTCAAGACATCAGCAAGATGAGGGTTGATGAGCTCATTGGATCTCTTCAAACTTTTGAGCTTGGTTTAAATGAGGAAGAACCAGAAAAGAAGCCCAAGAGTATAGCTTTGGTCTCAACTCCTGCAGAAGCTAAGAAAGTTATAGATGATGATTCTCAGGAAGATCTGTCTCAAGCCATTATTATGTTCGGAAGGCAGTTCAACAAAGTGTTCAAGAGGTGGAACAATAACTACAAGCCTAATGTCAAGAACATTCTGTCTGACATCAGCAAGTCAAAAGAGAAAGATGAAGAGAAGACTGCCCAGGATAAAGGTGTTCAGTGCTTTGAATGTGAAGGTTATGGACATGTCAAGAAAGAATGTCCCACTTTCTTGAAGAAGCAGAAGAAGGGCATGACAGTCCCCTGGTCTGAATCTGATAGTGAAAGTGAAGGTGAGTCAGCAAAGCGTGTTAGAGCTTTAACAGGAACTGTTGTTTCTGATGATGATTCTAGTGATGGGGAAATAACTTTTGAGAAGTTATCCTCTACTTATCAAGAGATGTGTTTAAAAAGTGCTGAGATTTGTCAAGAAAACAAGTGTCACAAGCAGCAGATTGCTCAGCTTGAGAAGGTAAAAGCTGATCTGGAAAATGAAGTTGTACTAGTTAAATCTCAACTTGATTAGATGACAAAATCTGTTAGGATGATGAACAGTGGTACAGCCACTCTTGATAAGATTCTTCAGTCAGAGAAAGTTGCTGGAGATAAATCAGGTATAGGATATGTGGTTGAGGAAAAGGACTCTACAGAAGCTAGCACTTCAGGAACAAAGAAGGAGATGTCCCAACCAATGTCTCAGCATCAAACAAAGAGACATGATTTTACACCTAAGAAGGTTACTCATCCATAGCCATAGAATGTTGAGAAGAAGAATGCTCATCATCAGAAGAAGGTGCAGTCTCAGGGAGCTAGTCAGTATATGCCACCTCAATATCACAAGAGCATGAAGGCTGCTAGGTTCAATCAGAACATGGTTCATCAACATCAGGGGAACATGTATGAATATGGATACAACAATATTGTGCCTCATTACTATGGAAGAAGGAAGCCTCATCACCATATGAGACAGTTCAAAAGACAGTATCCTTACCATAGAAGACAGTCAAACTATGGTAGTAGAAGACAACAACCTTATCTTAGAAGAAGAAATCAACACTATGGATGGCAACACCAGCAACATCATCATCATGGTGGCAGAAGGTTTAACCACTTTAGAGATGACAGAGTTAGATGCTTCTACTGTGGCAGATATGGACATATGCAGTTCTCTTGCTTCAAGCTTCATGGTTATCCAAATTCTGCTCCTCAACCCAGACAGAAGGAGGTCAGACCCAAAGTAGTAAAACAATGGGTTCCTAAAGCTCAGGTCACATGTCTATTGGCTCACACATCAGATGGACATTTTGCTATGGATGCATGGTACTTTGACAGTGGATGTTCAAAGCACATGACTGGATCCAAGAAGCATTTGGTTGAGTTCAATCTTCCATGCAAATGATGTTATTTTTGGCAATGGTGAAAAAGGAGTAGTAGAAGGAGTTGGAAGAGTGAAGAATCATGATGGTCTTACTCTTGATAATGTGCTCCTTGTTCAAGGGTTGAGTGCTAATTTAATTAGCATAAGTCAACTTTGTGATGAAGGTTACAAGGTAAGCTACACCAAAGATGAATGTGTGGTAGCTGATGAGCAGAATGAGGTAGTGATGAAGGGAGTAAGATCCAAAGATAATTGCTAACAGTGGATACCTCAAGTGGACTGCTTATCTAGTGATGTTAAGGTTGATGTTGTAACATCAGATGGTGACATCAAGTGTGAAATTATGGTGAAAAGTCAATCTGGGTTAATGACGTATGGTGATGTTACTCCTAAGTTGGATGATGTGTTAAAAGCCAACTTGAGTAGTCAGTTATGTGAGCAAGATGAAGGAGTCAACAATGCTGATGGAAGGATCAAAAGCTGTGACCTTAAGAAGTGTTGGGAGCTAAATAATTGCAAGGCCAAGAAAGATGACAACCTGACTAATGACTCCTATAGTTCAGAAGAAAAATTTCACAAGTTGACAATCCTTAGGTTGGAAGATGTAGATGTTAGAGCTGATGTTAAAACATCTTAAGTCAAGAAAGGTACTTCTAGCCTTAAAATAAAGAAGAGTGATGATGAACTAATTGCAAAAGTGGTTCCTGGGGTTGCTAAACGACTGAAATCAAGGAAGAGGAAAGCTATTGAGTCACCTCCAAAGATGAGAACTGATAAGCAGAAGATCTATGTGGATGGTACTACAAAATCCAAGAGTAAAGTGTTCATCTCTTCCAGAAATAGGAAGATCAGAGATAAGTCTGATGATAATGTCCAGGATATCTCTCAAATGAAGGAAGTCGTTGTTGTTAGAACTTCTGAGAAAATTCAAAAGGCCATACTAGATAACATTCCTGTGCTTTTCATAAAATGGTGGAAGTATGTTCTGGAAAAAGAATTTGGTATAGATACTCTGGATATGGTTGAGTTTGCTAGGATATGGTTCAGAGAGGGTGTGGGAACTTATGGTATTCAGGTGTGTATGAATAAGTTACTCTGACTATGTTTTATTGGGAGCTTCTTGAAGGACTTCTTTGTGCAATGAGTCCTTTGAATGGTGATGAGAAGCTGATGTTATAACATCATGTTTGCTGGTGGTTATATCTGGAAGATGATTAAGATTGGACATGTGGAGTTGGATGCTCTAGCATTTTTGGTGGAGATTATGGTCATGTGTTTAGGAGTTTGTTCTGGCAAAGCATGACTACTGTCTTTGAAGACTTCACCAGTTTCAACAACTACTAGTGGATGTAAGGATGAAGGGATTGTGATCTCTTGAAGAGACTGGATCTCAGTAAAGCTTATAAGTAAACTGAGAATGTGTAGAGTGTGTGACACAGTGTTGAGTTTGGATTATTTCGCTGATAGTAAATCCAGTAGTGGAGCATATGTAATACCCTGGTGTCTTTGTTCTGGATCTGAAGCTTAGTGCTTACATTATATCTAAGGAGCATCTACATAGTCTTACGGGAGAATGATGAAGTAGAAGCTTTGCCTTGGACGGTGAAGATGAACCAAAATGCATGTACTCAGAAAATGTGCTCAAATGTTCATCTCCATCTAGAGCATTTGACAGGGGGAGTACTTGTCTATGGATTTTGCAGCAAAGGTGCATTTATTATGAAGATTGTATGCTGATCAAGCTTGTGGAGATTGGTTGCCTCTTATGAGGATATAATGTCAGATAGCATGTTATGACATTAGGCTGTTGATTGGTGTTTTGGTGTGGCCTTGAATGGTTCTAGTCATATGAAGCAAATTGTTTGAATCTTGTGCGCACATGCTTCTGAGGAGATGTCTGAAGACAAGATTGAATCATGGCCTTGAATAGATTGTACACTTATCTTGGTGTGTGTTATTTTAAGTGTGAGGAGTTGACTTAGAGTTCAGTGGAAGGCATTGTGTGTGTGCTTCAGATCTTGTGGATGATTGTGTGAAGCCTTCATAACTGGATGGATGAAGAATATGTCTGGATTTTCAAAATGTGGATATTGCTGACAGAAGAAGTATGGTTTTGTACAGGGTGTCATAGGAGATTTAACTTGTTGAGGTTTGTCCAATTGTGGCTAAAAAGGGGGAGTAAATGCTGCAGAGGATGTAGCTGATTGCTGTTGTAGTGCAGAAGTGCAGATATTCAGGAGGAGTAATTGCTGATCTGCTGAACAGCTGCTATGCTGGTTCTTGTTTTGAGGGGGAACACCATTGTTGATTGTTGAAAATTGTAGTTGTTGAAGATGGTGTTGCAGCAGAGTTTTGTGAAGTGAAGTCTTTATGTATTGAAGATGTTGCTGCTTGAAGTTTCAAAATTATTCAAGTTTTTTCCGCTGCTGAAGTCTCTGAAGGTGCAGAGATTGTTTTAGCCAAAATTAGCCAAAGGGGGGAGATTGTTGGTTTCTTGGATTGGCTGGAATTTTGGTAAAACAAAGTATGTTCAATGTTGAAGTCAAGGTGGTGATGTTGCAACATTGAGTCTTAACACTGGGTTGTGTTAAGTGTGAAGTTGGATGTCTGATGTCACATGCGATGTTGTGACATCAGGTCTGCAGAATTAATAACATCAGGTTTAGTGATGTTGTTAGGGTTTGCGTTTTAGCTGGAATTGTGGAGAGCAGGTGTAATACCCCAAAATTTGCTCTCCCTTTTGTCATCATAGCATAGCATTATCATATATCATATCATATCCATCTCATTAGCATTGCATTGCATCTTTGCATAGAAAAATGAAGCATAGCATCCCTCTTACCATCAAGGCATGTGATCAGCTGAAAGGTGGGCAATCAAGGAATCATTCAAGGCACAAAAGGTCAAACAAGTTGCTTCAAGGCAAGCCAAGAGGTCTTTCATGTCTCATGCTATCTCAATTGATCATCCAAAACCTCAAGAAAGTGAGATTCAATGGGAGATTGAAGCACTACATCCTACACTATGCAAGAGATCCAAAAAATTGAAGGAAAACCCTCAAAGAAGATAGTTTATTGGTTCAAAAACACCCTCAAGTGGCATATCTCATCATCCTTTAAGAGGATACACAACATACTCAGAGGAATTTGGATTTGGAAGATGTGCAATTTCCTCCTAACCAGAAGGGCCAAAATTAGGGTTTGACCTAAAATCAGTGTATCTCTGATTTTTTGGACAAAACTTGATGTCATGGTATTCTACATGTTCTTAAGTGTATGTGTGTGGAAAATTGCCTCTCAATTGGTTTTAGAAGTGGTTCAATTGGAAGAAATATCAAAGATCAGGAAAATTGGGGCTAAGTCAAATAATCAGAGGAAAAAGTCAACCCTTGACTTTTTGAGGCCAAATTCATGAAATTCATGTTATATGTGACCAATGTACAAAATTTGATCAAGAAAGTCCAAAGGGATCATGAAAAAATCAAGATTTGGAAAGTTGCCATTTTTGGAAGAAGTAGGGTTACTAAATAGGGCAAGTTTTGGCCATTTTGCATAAGACTTTGAATCAAGGCCATTCAAAATTGATACATCAAATTAAAATTCCACTCAGCCACAACAAAAGATCTTGTTTCAAGCTTCAAATCCATGTGTAGAACATCTCCATTGGATAAAAATTGAGTGAGATATGATTGATCAAAGTTTGAGCAAATTAGGTCCAAAATCATGTCATGACCAAGGATTCTTAGGCCCACGCGCCATCATTTTTACAAACAGGTGGTGTGCCAAATGTTCACCCATTTTTCTCATGGTTAGAGGCTTCATTTGAAAAACTTGTCAACATCAAAATTGTTCCTTGCAATGCTCTCTTCAATGTTCATGTTGGGCATAATTTCATTTGGTTAGGTTATGATGGAGTTATGATGGGTCCAAGTTGTTATGACCACACTGAAGTTCCATGCCATGCTTGCTTTTCCAGCCAAACCATATGCCTCGCCCTTCCACCAGTTCCAAACATAGATGTTCCAAGTCACTTTTCACCAATTTCCAAGCTTGTATTCAATCCAATTTGCACATTAAACTTGTAGCATTACATCTCTGCTTTCCAATGACCCCAAAAACACATCAAACCACCCATTGATTAGGGAGAAATTCATCTACAAATCACCCTATGTTCCACTGATGCATTGATGGCTTTGATACATAACTTGGTTCAGACATCCATCAAATGATTCATGTAGGTTGTTCCTTTATTTGAACACACCATTACCATCACATACACTGCCATTAGCACGTGCCATAGATGAGAATGGAAAGAACAACTTGCTGAACAAGTTTCTGCTACAACAGCCTTGCCATTCCTTTCACTCACACTCCACCATAGCTCACCATAGGTCACCATCATCCTATCACAACCACTGCTAACTCGTCCCCTAACTAACTTGACTCAGTTAGTTAGGATGGACTCACCTAAACCATCTCAACTCAGTTAATTCACCCAGTTAACCATGGTTAAGCTCACACTATAAGTAGAAACTTCACTCTCAAAATTCATTTCAACACTCATTTTTTCACACTCTCACTCAGAAACTCTCTCTTCTTCTCTCTCAATCTCTCACCATTGCCACTGGTTTTCGAAGCTCATTGTGCTCAGTTTCTCACTCAGAAACTCTCTCTTCTTCTTTCTCAATCTTCCATAATTGCAACTGGTTTTGAAGCTTGATTTCAACTCCTCTCCATTGAATCAAAAGCAACTACATCATTTAAGCCTTTATTTGGCCAAGAGTAGCTCAAAGAGGAAGCAGAATCTCTGGTTTTCTGAAGAATATCTCAAGGTCACAAATCTTCAGGTACGAATTTTCACCATTATAGACATGCTTTGAAGATGTTTTCAGGTTCTTGAAGCTTCTTATAAGCTCAAGAACTTGTCTGGCTAGTTGATAGGCCTTTAGAGGCATAGTTGAAAAGTTAGGGCAAAACTTCTTCTGCTCGATTCTCTTGTTTCATGAACATTTTGTGCATTTTATCACTGGATTCATGCTCCTCATCACTTCAGCTTTCCAATTATGTGTATTTTGTCCATTTATGCTTGCCTGAAAATTATTGTCACCGGAGGTTGGCCGGAGAAGATGACCGGAGGTCATCTCCGGCCGGTGGTCTGAGTTGCTAGGGTTTTAATCTTGTTTTAAGTCGTGACCGTCTGATTTGTTCAATCCAAGGGTGGAGAAGCTGCCAGCGCATTAAAATAAGAATGCTCCTCATGTGTTCTTCTTTCTGACTTCATTTAATCAATGTGGTGTGCAGTGCATGGTAGTGAGTGTGTTCCTTCGTGCGTGTGTGTTGGATTTGTTTACTTTGACTGTTGTGTTGACTGGACTTGATTCAATGGTGCTCATTGTTTGACTTTACTTTGACTGAGAGTGCATGATTGGTAGTGTGGATTGCGCAGACTTGGACCTTGGACTACATTGATATTTGCACCTCACACTTCAAAGCCCAATCAATTTTGAACTGATTGTTTGTTATGCATGCACCCCCTTGTTTGTTTCAATTTCTTTTTATTTTCTTCATTTTATACACAATTCATTTTTAATTTTTAAAATTACAAAACAACATCATAAAATTCTAGAAAAATTCATGAATATTTTCAAGACATTTATGAAATTTTTGACATTTTTATTTCATGATTTTATTACATTTTTTACCCTGTTTCATAATTTTCTTTGAATTTCCATTTGTATGCATTCCAAATGTGGTACATGAATTTGTGGAATTTTGTTCTTGCTCATTACAAATTTTTTTGACTTGATTCTTTTTGAATTGATTCACTAATACATTTAAGCATGTTAGATGATTTTTTTTTTTTTTTTTAGGCCACTTTATGACATGTTTTGATGCTTATATTTGCACCACTTTGCATGATGTTTCAACTTGACCTAAATGCATTGTTTGAAGTCATTTTGCTTTGAATTTTGACATGCAATCTTGATGTATGATTTACTTCTGACTTAATCATTCTAATACCATATTTTCATAATTCTCATGAGTTCATTTGATTTTTGTTTGATGCATTCCATTTGAGGCATGATGCATGTCAAATCATTCTAACTTTGGTGTATGTTTGCAATAATCCTTTTGTGCATATTTGTATGAGCATTTGCATAGTTCATGAGCCATTCATGTGATGTTATAGGTCCTTATTACACATTATAGGTCATCTTTATATGTTCATTTCAACTTGAACTTTGTGCATTCTTAACATGTATTGTTTGCACTTTCTTTTTGAACTTTCACTTCAATTCTTCTTCTATTACTTCTTGGATGTCTTGATTGTTGATTCATGGATACTTTTGAGATGTTTATAAATCATTTTCCATTTAGTTTCAATTCTGATTGTTGGATTACATGTTCCATTTATGCATGTTCTTTTCATTTCTTTTCATCTTTCATCTATCCTTTCTTATGATAACATGTTTAAATGCTAATGGATGATGATTGTTGCTTGTTCATTTGAACTTGTATGATGATAATCACTTGTTGTAAATGTGATTCACATTCTGGTTGTGATTTTATGATTTGATTCTTCATCTTGTTCTTTTGCACTTTAATGTGTATTAAGTGTTTTTTACTTCTTATACATGTTTCCATGTTTACTAACCATGTAGGGGCTTTGGTAAGTTGAATTGAGTGTGGATAAGGAATCCACATTCAAACTTCTTTCCTTTCATCTTTTACAATTCAATTTTGTGTTTTGTTAAGTACTTATGTGCTTACTTTGATTAACTCATTACTTTCCCCTTTGAGTTACAATTCATCTTCTCCTTTAGAAGTGAATTGTTTAACTCATTCCTTCTTTAGATTCTAGGTTTTGAAACCTCACAAACCTTTAGGATCACTCCCTTAAATAATCAATTAGGATTGAGTCTTAGTTCACATAGATTCTTACCTTTCTCTCCCACTTGAGTCTTTCATCTTCTCATCTCAAAGAAAATTCAAAATATCTAATAAAGGTAGGCATTTATTGCATTTAGGCCTTTCATATAAAGAAAAGATTATAAGGGGTCTTCTCTTATAATCTTAGAATGTGTAGCATATAGCCCATCTTGGGTCAATGTGTTAAACATTTGATCTTGTATGAGGGACTTAAATGCAATACTTGTTGAAGATATAAATAAAAAACACTTCTCCATTTCATAATCAACAAAAACACTTAATAAATACAAGTATGCTAGTGTATTTGAACCTTAATAATTGGAACTAAGTGAGGGTCTTCTTCACCCTTAGTGTGCTTTCTTACTCATTCCATCTTGGAATGTGAGGATGTACACATTCCAATGATTAAGATTTAGATACACTATCATATGCAAACAAATGAAAAAACTTCTAAAAGACAAAAACAAACAATAACGTCTTTCCTTCGGGAATTCTTTTCTCACCTCATTCACTCTCAGCGTACGAACGTGCTTTTACTCGTTCTCTTGCAAGATGGTAACGCACTCGGACCAGCGAGCCTGCAACACCTGAGCTAGAACGTTAGCCGTTCCCTAAAAAACACAAACAATCCATCCCTAGTGAGGGGAACTACGTCGCTCTGATTCTCATGTTCCCGATGAGATACGTAGGCAGTGGGGTAGGGCCCATTCGAGCACTTTTTTTATTTTCCCTACATTTGTTTCTCTTTCTCTTTCCGTTCCTTTTCCAGTTCCTTTTTTCCAGTATCTTTTCTATCACCCTCTGATCGAGACAAGCAAGCGTGGATCCCATCGGGTACGATGGACGCGTGGGGGTGCTAATACCTTCCCCTCGTGTAACTGACTCCCGAATCCAGTTCTCTTGGTCGCAAGACCATGTTCTTTCCTTCCTTTAGGTTTATACAGTGTTTCCTTTCCCTCTCTTGGGATAAATACACATTGCTGGCGACTCTGTTTCGGTGCCACTTTCGCGTTTGTACTAGGATGAAAATCCCGGGAGCGACAGCAGGTAGTCTCATTGGATGCGAATATCTTGGGTTAGATATTCTCTGTTGCATAGAGATTTGATGCAGGTTTGTAGGAGATTTAAAAGGTGAAGATTTAAAAATATTTTGGGGGATAAAATCTGTTTTGAAGATTCAATTTTAAATAACAAATCAGATCAAATATTGCAAGGAGTCGAAGCCAAATTCAGGTGGCTATATAAAGCGCATAGTTCAAAGGAAGAAGGTACAGAAATACAGAGAGAAGGTCAAGAGCATAGGCTGAGTGTCTTGAGTATTTTGTGAGATTTTTGTATACACCATTCTAGGTTGAATTGGTGAGTTGTATTCTGTCCTCTCTTAGAAGCTGTGAAGCGATAGAGAGTTGTGTAACTTGATCAAAGCTGTGAAGCAGGATCAAGGTTTCTCAAAGAGGGTGTTCTTTGAGTGTTTTAGGGATTGAGTAGTGTTCTCATATCTAAGTGGTTTCTTAGGTAGGAAGTCACTAGTAGGAATTAAGTTTAGGAGATTGTCAACTGGGTTGTTGAGTCTGTAAATTAATTCTACAAGTAGTGAATTTCATCCCTGGCTTGGTAGCCCCTAGATTAGGTTGTTTGAACTGAACTGGGTTAACAATTTGGTGTGTTCTTCTGCTGTTTATTTTGTCAATTGTGCAGAGTGTGTTGTTGTGACATCACACTTAACATCACACGTCTGATACCAGAATTTCAAGGTGGCTTAGAGAATGAAGGTTTAAGAGATTAGAGGCTCGATTGCATCTATGACGATGAGCCTTTAAGTTTCGAAAAGGATGCTGCTATGTCTTCTACAAGGATGCAACCTCAAGATCCACTTGAGGAAATTGATTTGAGTGATGGCGCTGCTAAAAGGTCGGCTTACATAAGTGCCAACATCGATCCAAATCTAAGGTTGGAGGTAATAAATTTACTTTAAGAATTTAGTGATTTCTTTTCTTGGGATTATAACGAAATTCAAGGTTTGAGCAGGGGAGATCAAAAGAGTCCTAAGAAACAAGTTTGTAAGAACGATAAGGTATGTCGAGTGGCTTGTGAATATCATTGTCATAATTAAGAAAAATGGAAAGTTAAGAGTTTGCATCGACTTCAGAGATTTGAACACGGCAACCCAAAAAGATGAATACCCAATGCCTGTCGCCGAGATGTTGGTCGACTCAGCAGCGAGTTTCAAATATCTTAGTATGCTTGATGGTTACTCTGGATAGAACCAAATTTTCATTGCAGATGAAGATGTTCCATAGACGGAATTTTGATGCCCGGGAGCTTTAGGAACCTATGAATGGGTAGCGCTGTCATTCGGCTTCAAGAATGCTGGGGCAACCTACCAGAGGGTGATGAATTCTATCTTTCATGAATACATTGAAACATTTATGCAAATATATATTTATGATATAGTCATTAAGTCTGCTTCGGGAAATGGTCATCTTGACCACCTTCGACGCTCATTCGAGAGAATGAGGAAGTATGGGCTAAAAATGAACCTCTTGAGTGTGACTTTTATGTGCAGGCAGGGGACTTTCTTGGTTTCGTGGTCCATAAAAAGGGGATCGAGATCAACCAGAATAAAATGAAGGCTATCAGGGAAACCAAGCCTCCTTCGACCAAAAAATAGATTCAATCTCTTTTAGGAAAGATTAACTTTCTGAGGAGGTTCATTTCAAACCTCAGTGGTAAGGTTCGAGCATTCTCGCTGCTACTTCACTTGAAGAAGGAAGAGTTTGTGTGGCAGCCAGAGCATAAAAAATTATTGGACGAAATAAAGGAGTACCTAGTGAATCCTTCGATTTTGTCCCCTCCAGCTAGAAATAGATGCATGAGGTTGTACATTTCTGCCTCAGACTTGACTATATGAAGTGTGTTAGCACATGAGGATGATAAAGGCATCGAAAGATCCATATATTACCTAAGTCGAGTCTTAAGCGATGCAGAAACTAGGTATAGTCTTATAGAAAAGATGTGCCTTTGTCTGTACTTTTCCTGTATGAAATTGAAGCATTACATTAAGTCAATTGATGTCTATGTATCTTCTAATTTTGATATTATTAAACATATGTTGTCTAAGCCAATTTTGCATAGTCAAATTGGAATTTTGATTGTTTCTCCAAACAATATTCCGACCAAGTTAAAATATAGAATTGATGGTTCTTGATCAAATAATGAGGTCGAGTACGAGGCTTGACTTAAGATCTTGTTGGAGTTAGGGGCAAAACGAGTCGAAATAAGAGGAGACTCCGAGTTTGTGGTAAAGCAAATAACAAAAGAGTACAGATGTATTAAGTACAACTTAATCATGTACTTTGTTATAGTGAATCAACAGATCAAGTGTTTTGACTTTGTAGACATTCAGCGTGTCCCTCGACTGGAGAATCAAGAGGCGAATGAGTTGGCATAAATTGCCTCAGGGTACAAAGTGCCTAAAGAGAAACTATAAGATTTGGTCGAAGTTCGAGGAAGGGTGACGTCAACAAGGTTGTCCCCATCAAATTTAGTAAAGACTAAGTTAGGGCCAGTAGATCTAGAAAACTTTGAGATCTTTACTATTGAGGATCTAGCTAATACTGATTGGAGAAAGCCAATAGTAAGTTACATAGAGAATCCAATTGGGTCAACTAATCGAAAGATAAAATATAGGTCTTTAAGCTACATGATTATAGGGATTGAATTACTCAAGAAGACACCTGAAGGGGTGTTACTCAAATGCCTTGGTGAAGGAGAGGCGTATTTAATCGTGTCGAATGTTCATAGTGGGGCATGTGGTGCTCATCAACTTCGCTAAGGGTTATCAAGAGTGCCAGGTTCATTCACGTATTCAACATGTTCCTGTAAGTGAACTACATGCAATTGCGAAGCCATGGCCTTTCAGAGGATGATCTTTAGATTTGATTGGGGAAATTCAACCTGCATCCTCTAAGTGACACAAATATATTCTAGTCGATATTGATTATTTTACAAAGTGGATCGAAGCGGTTCCTTTAGTTAATGCTAATCAGGATGATATAATAGAGTTTATCTAGAAACACATCATTTATAGGTTTGGAATTCCTGAGACCATCACGACGAACCAAGGGTCTGTGTTCACTGGTCGAAAGATGCAAGAATTTGCCTCTGATATGGGGATTAAATTGTTAACTTCGACGCCTTATTATGCTTAAGCAAATGGTCATGTCGAAGCATCCAATAAGGTTGTTATTGGTTTAATTAAGAAGCATGTTGGGAAGAAACCAAAGAATTGGCATAAAACATTAGACCAGGTCTTATGGGCATGTCGGACATCTCCCAAAGAAGCGACAAATACGACCCCATTTCGGTTGACTTACAGACATGAAGTTATCTTGCATATCGAGATCTACTTGCAATTGGTACAGATTCAGAGGTAGGACGAGATTCTATCTGACTGTTATTGGAACATGATGTTAGACGAAATGACTGATCTGGATGAAGAAAGGTTGGCAGTGTTAGATGTCTTGATAAGACAAAAGGAATGAGTTGCTAAGGCTTATAATAAGAAGGTTAAGATAAAAGAGTTTTCGATTGGAGATTACGTTTGGAAGGTCATATTGCCTATGGATCGAAGAGATAAAGCACTAGGAAAATGGTCCCCATATTGTACTTGGATGAAAATCCCGGGAGCGACAGCTGGCGACTCTGCTGGGGACAGGTTGACCTATTGCTGGTCCATCTTAAGTGAGTCAATCCTAGCGCTTGTTTGCTTTTCTTTCATTGGGTGTTTACTGTTATCTTGTATTTGTTGTTTACTGTATTTTATTACTTGTATCATATTTACAGCATGTTAGCATTTACATTTCATATATTATACTGTGTTGCACTGTTCTGTCTGTTTGGCGGGATGGGATTTCTGAGAGATGAGCCCAGTACACAGGCTCGAGTATACACTTAGATTTAGAGTGGAGAGTAGTGGGACCTACGTGCCATCTGTGTACGTTGGGTAATCACGAAATTCACAGCTAGACGAGGCTATCTTGGGACCCATCATGGCGTACGCATCTTATGTATTCCATGATGTCGATCTAGAGAGTTGTCGACTCTAGTGACCGATCATGAGGACCTTAGTGGAAACATCTCTCTTTAGTGGTGACAGTGGCAGACCACATTCTGTGGCAAACCCACTCGCACCCGAGGGCCCACTTTGGAACTTGCATAGGATGACCTTTATTTTCTAAGGTGAGTCAGTGGACGACCTCTTTGATTGGCATAGCATTGTATCCTACGGGCTGAATGTGCTATCGCTTCTCAAACCTCCGAAGCTGACAAGCCTTGTTTTCTAGGAACCACATGTGAGTATGGGTGGGATGTTTACAGGTTTGCAGGTAACCCAGCCTCCTACATACCTTACTCGTGATCCTATGATTATTACAGACAGTGTATCCTATGACAGTGGTTTGAGTATTCATCTCAGATATATTGCCAGATTCGGTACAGAGACACAGTGCACACAGTTCAACACAGACACAGACATCTGGATGCTTGATCACATGCCTTTTGCATTTGCATACTCATATCATAACAGGTTATGTTTGTCATTTTCAGGTACCTACCATATTATCTGATTCCAATCATGAGTTTCCAAGAAGTTGAGGTTGAGAGGAAGAATAACGTGTCATATAAATTCCCTGATCCTAAGCTGGATTCATTGAACAAGATGATAGGCATGGTTGGTTCTGGTGTTCTCAGCACTTTTCAGAAGGAATATGGAGAGCTGATTAAAATGGTATGTGCATTCACAAAGTATGAGAAGGATGTGTTGCATACTTTCTTACAGTTCTATGAACCATCAATGAGATGTTTCCTGTTCCCTGATTACATTTTGATGCCCACTCTGGAGGAATTCTCATTTATTTTGGGAATTCCAGTCACGTCTTCTATACCCTATTTTTTTGAAGATGCTCTTACCCCCGAAGTAATCGCTGATGTTCTACATCTGGACCTATTTGTTGTGAAAAGTGGCCTGAGTAGACTTAAAGAAGATGAAGGATTTCATTTGGAGTTTCTTTTCCAACAAGCTCAGGAAGCTGCCAAGGCTAAAAACTGGACTACTTACAATGCTGTGTTAGCTCTTTGTATCTATGGTTTGGTGCTTTTCCCCGGTCAACCTGACTTTGTTGATATGCAAGCAATGAAAGTGTTCGTTTCCAAGAACCCAATTCCTACCTTGCTAGGGGATTTTTACTACTCAGTACACTACAAAAATGAGAAGGGAAGAGGAAGTCTGGTTAGTTGTTGTACCCAATTGTTATGTCATTGGCTCTTCAGACATTTACCTCGAACTGGTGCTTTCGTAGAAACTATTGAGACAATGAAATGGTCCAAGAGATTGATAGGTTTGACTGCCAATAACATCATTTGGTTTGATCCCAAATTACTGACAATAGAGCTTACTGTTAAATGTGGAAATTTTCCGAATGTGCTTCTACTTGGAAGAAGAGGTGGTATTAATTACAGCCCGGTGTTGGCTGTTAGACAATTTGGTTATGCTTCGAGAAAGCCTCATGTTGATGAAGAGATTAGTGCTTCTCTGTTTTTCGTGGGAACCAAGAATGAAAGAGTGCCAGAAGTAATAAATGCCTGGAAATTTAGGCAAAGAGAGGGAAAGTTAATTTTTGGCAAAGGAGACTATAGATCATACCCTGACTACGATGCTTGGATTGAGATGAAGGTCAAAGAGTTGTTGCTACCCTTTTCAAGAGAGATTCTCTTATGTCCAAATCAACACTCCATGGTACCGGCTGAAGAGTACGAGAAATGGAAGAAAATGGTTAGAGAGTTGCAGATAGAGAACTCTGGAATGAGCAGATGTCTTCAGAAAGCTTTAGCTGACAACAAAGATTTGGAGAAGAGAGCATTGAAAGCGGAGAAAATCTTGGCAGACAAAGAAGAAGATTTTGATGATAGAGCCCGGTACTTCCGGAAACTTACTTTGGGAGCAGACTATACTAGTCAGGCTCACAAGGCTACAAAGCAGGCGCTAGCCCGAAGCAAGGATTCATTAGCTAAACTTCGTCAAGCTTGGGATGAAGTCAGAATTGAAAACTCTGAATTGACGACCCAGTTAAAAGATAAAGATGAAGAGCTGAAGAAAGCACATGTAGAAAGAAGAAAGTATCGAGAGGACCTTGGCAAAAGTCAAGAGCAGGTAAAGAATGCTGAAAATAAGCTGAAAATTGCCAACAAAGAGCTTGAAGATGTCACGGCAGAGCTGAAGCTGGTTAAAATTCAAGCTGGAATTAAGAGGCGTAAAGGAGTCGGTGAAGATGAAGCCTTGCTGATGCACATGGGCTCATTATCTGATGCATTGGAAAAAAGGGACGTCGTAATCAAAGAGCTGATTAAGAAGCCACATCATCAGCGTACCCGCATCCTGTTCGAAGAGATTAAGTACTCCAGCCAGAAGCTGAAGGATGTAGAGCTATCAGATTAATAATTTTTTGTCATTTCTTTGTAATTTGCAATGGTTACCATCAGAATTGTTGATGGATCCACTTGACTGCTTGTTTCTTACGCTGTTGTTGAAGCTATGACAAATGTGCTTGAAAACTTTTGGGAATTTGTATGAAATGAGCTATTTCTGTTCACAATTTCTGGTCTTCAGATATATGTGACGTAATAAGATATCTGCACACTGGCACACTACCAAATCACTAATTTCTGGTCTTCAGATATTTGTGATTGGCGTATATGAGTATCTCTTCAAGGCAAAACTCAATAATCGTGATTTCTGGTCGTCAGGAATTCATGGTTACGATTGGAATCAGGATATGAAAAGTATCTTGAAATGACAAACATAACTGTGCATTTGCATTTGCATAGCATATCATTTTTGCATTGCAGGGTTTCTTTTTTGCAGACGCCTACTAACCTTTATTTGGTCTACAGGCACGATAGCTGATACCCCAGTTCACCGATACTCTACCCGACGCAATCAAGCCAGAGTCATGGAACAAGTTCAGACTGAGTTAGCTGATTTGAGGGGAAGGATGGAGCACTTCATGAATCTTATGCAGGGGATTGCTCAAGGTCAGCAGGAGCTGAGGGCCGGTCAGGAAACCATGAGGGTTGGTCAAGATGCCATGAGAGTCACTATTCAGAGGCTGGATACTGAAATCCCAAATCACAATGTGCGCACTCCTCCTGTCGTCAACATCCCCACTGGTGGGGTACATCTGGGACTCGATAATAACGGTTTAGAGGATGGTCAAGATGACCAGTTTACGGCATTCAACAACGACATGGGTTTCTACAATGAAGACCGGAAGTACGAAGAGTTAGATGAGAGACTCAGGGCTATTGAGAGCCAAAATCCTCTGGGGATTGACGTAGAAGACATGGGTCTCGTGCAGGGTGTGAGGATTTCTCCCAAGTTCAAGCTTCCTGCATTGGATAAGTACAATGGCAATACCTATCCCAAAACACATTTGCAAGCTTACAATCGCAAGATTGCCGCTTATACTGAAGATCAAAAGCTCTGGATGTATTTCTTCCAGGACAGCCTATCAGGCGCCTCCCTGGAATGGTACATTAAGCTGGACAGGGTTCATATAAAGAGCTGGAAAGATTTGTGCGCTGCATTTCTGAAGCAATATCAATATAATTTGGACATGGCACCCAATCATACTCAACTGTAGAGTATGACTCAGGATCACAAGGAGGGCTTTAAGCAGTACGCGCAGAGATGGAGAGAATTGGCTGCTCGAGTTCAACCACCTTTGGCTGATCGTGAGATGGCTGATATGTTCATGAGCACACTCCAAGGGCCGTACTTGGATAGATTGGCTGCGTGTCTGTCAACAGGGTTTGCCGATATTGTTATTGCTGGGGAACGAATAGAGAGTCTGCTGAAGTTGGGTAAGATTCAAGACGTCAGCGGGACTGGTGCTTCAAGTTCGAGGAAACCCTTTGCTAATGGACCAAGGAAAAGAGAAGGGGAGTCCAGTGCTGTGTATAGAGGAAAGGGCAGAGGCAGGACTCAATCCTACCATCAGGTGGATGCTGTAACCATTCCGGTTCCAGCAGGGCAGCAAGCTTCAGATCAGCAAGCTAGACCCCGATTCCAGACTAATAGACAAAGGGACCGTAAGTTTGATCCCTTGCCTATGACATATGCTGCTTTGTTACCACAATTGCTCAAAGAGAAGTTGGTGGAACTTCGGACTATGAGGCCGCTAGATACTGGAAAATTGCCTTAAGGTTATGATGCTAATGTTTGATGTGAATTTCATTCTGGTGCGCCAGGTCACTCGATAGAAAAGTGCTAGGCCTTTCAACATAAGGTTCAGGATCTGATCGACGCAAAAACTATTAATTTCTCTAAGCCGCCGAATGTTCGTGATAATCCAATGCCCCATCATGGAGGTGCAGGCACGAATGCTATTTCTGATGGTGAGAAATTGAATTTGATTACCGATGTTAATTTGGTAAAGACTCCGCTGTTGATTGTAAAAGAGAGTTTGTTAAAAGGAAAGGTATTTCCTGGATGTGGCTCTGATTGTGAGGATTGTCCAAGACAGATTAATGGCTGCAGTAAGTTGAAAGTTGGACTGCAGGATCTTATGGACGAAGGAAGCCTTCAGTTTGATAAGGTAGAGAAGGAAAAAGATGTTTCAGCCGTTACCATTTATTATAATCCAGTTGAAATACAAGTGCCTGTTGAAGATCCTGTTGCTATCATCACGCCCGAGAGGCCGAGACCGGTTACGATTATAGTTCCTGAATCTGCTTCTTATGTGTCTAATCAGGCAGTTCCATGGCAATATGGAACTAATACTCATCAAGGAGGAAGTCAACAGAAAGCAGAGGCTGCTGTGGGTACCAGTGTTGAGAATGTCAGTGGACCAAGTGGTTTTACTAGGAGTGGTCGACTGTTTGCTCCCCAGACTCTAAGGAGTGATAAAGAAGCTGAAGTCGCTGCAAGAATAAAAGGAAAACAGGTTGTTGATGACAAGGTGCCTGTTCAGGAAGAGGACCCTAAAGTCAATTTTGATAGTGATGTTGAGGAATTTATGAGGATTATCAAAAAGAGTGATTACAAGATCATTGATCAGCTCAATCAGACACCCTCTAAAATCTCAATATTATCCCTGTTAATGAGTTCAGATGCACACCGGGCTGCTTTGTTGAAGGTTTTGAATATGGCATATGTTCCCCATGAGATTATGGTGAATCAGTTGGAGGGAGTAATTTCTAATGTCAATGTGAGCCACGGGCTGGGATTTACGAATAGGTATTTGACTCCAGATGGACGTAATCACAACAAAGCGTTGCACATCACACTTGAATAAAAAGGAGCTGTTTTGTCGCATGTGTTGGTTGACACAGGTTCTTCCTTGAATGTGTTACCCAAAAAGGCCCTGATGAAGATTGAAGTAGATGGATTGATTCTTAGACCCAGTGATCTGATTGTGAGAGCTTTCGACGGATCCCAAAGATCGGTGTTTGGAGAGGTAGAATTACTAATACAGGTTGGTCCATAGATATTCAAGACAATCTTTCACGTTATGGACATTCAGCCTGCTTACAGCTGTTTGTTGGGCCGACCGTGGATTCACGCAGCAGGTGCAGTTACCTCCACGCTACATCATAAGCTCAAATATGTGTTTGAGGGTCAAGTGGTTACTGTTTGCGGTGAGGAAGATATATTTGTGAGTCATCTATCCACTTTCAAATATGTGGAAATGGATGGGGAGATTCATGAAACCCTGTGCCAGTCCTTTGAAGCCCTGAATATCAACCAATCCCCAGAACTTACTTCAGCATCAGTAGCGTCAAATGTGCCAGTTGGGCCGAGTGCATCAATTACGTCCTACAAGCAGACCAGAGAAGTGGTTGAAAGCGGAAATGCCCAAGGTTGGGGTAAAGCTATCGACGTGTTTATGAAAGAAGATAAGTTCGGCATTGGATACCAACCGGGCCAGATGCCAGTTCCCCGATTCTGTGGGCCAATCAGTTTCAGCAGTGGAGGAATTATCAACCCTAATCAGTCCTGCTCAGCAATAGAAGATGACGCTGAAAGCTCAGATTATCTGGACAGATGGGTGTATGCACTGGCTCCAGGCGAGGCATTGCAAAACTGGTCTAGTGAAGAAATCATTCATGTTGTACACCATTCAGAGTAATAATTCTTGTCTTTCATAATGCATAAAATCCCACACTCTGCCCAAGGTGTGTGGATCCATTTGTAGGGCCACCATATTTTCTCATATAATGTTCAAACATCAATAAAAAGGACGTTTTTGTTTACAAATTTGTGTTCCTTTATTCTTTCTTTATTTTTATTTTTGCACAAAGAAAATAAAAATGATAATGCACTTTCTTTTCTTTTGTTCTTAAGCAAAATATAGTCTAAAATAAAGCATCAATCCAATCATGCAGACTTGATTTTGTGGATTCCTCTGAAAATGATTCTGTTATGCCCACGTATGATTTCGACAATCCGATCTATCAAGCCGAGGAGGAAAGTGATGAAGACTATGAACTCCCGGAAGAGTTGGCTAGGTTGTTGAAACAGGAAGAGAAGGCCATTCAGCCTCATCAGGAAGTTCTTGAGGTTATTAATATCGGTTCAGAAGAAAGCAAGAAAGAGATCAAGATCGGTGCAAGTCTGCGGGCTGATGTAAAGCAAGAGCTAATAGTCATGCTACGTGAATACGTTGATATCTTTGCTTGGTCATATCAAGATATGCCAGGTTTAGATACAGACATAGTTGTGCATAGACTACCATTGAAAGAGGACTGTCCACCGGTCAAGCAGAAGTTGCGCAGAACGAAACCAGAAATGGCTTTGAAGATCAAGGAAGAGGTACAGAAACAGTTGGATGCAGGTTTTCTGGCAGTAACCAACTACCCTCCCTGGGTGGCCAACATAGTACCGGTGCCGAAGAAAGATGGCAAAGTCAGAATGTGCGTGAATTACAGAGATCTCAACAGGGCGAGCCCTAAAGATGACTTTCCACTCCCTCATATTGATGTGCTGGTTGACAATACGGCTCAGTTTTCAGTGTTCTCATTTATGGATGGATTCTCCGGGTACAATCAGATAAAGATGGCGCCTGAAGACATGGAGAAGACGACATTCATTACCCCGTGGGGTACCTTCTGTTACAAAGTAATGCCTTTTGGGTTGAAGAATGCAGGGGCAACTTATCAAAGAGCAATGGTGACGTTATTCCACGACCTAATTCACAAAGAGATCGAGTGCTATGTGGATGACATGATTGCTAAATCAAAGACAGAAGAAGAACATCTGATCAACTTGAAGAAGTTGTTTGAGAGGTTGAGGAAATTCAGGTTGAGACTAAACCCTAACAAGTGTACTTTCGGCGTACGGTCCGGAAAATTGCTGGGTTTTGTGGTCAGTGAAAAAGGAATAGAGGTTGTTCCTGCTAAAGTGAAAGCTATACAAGATATGCCTGTACCGAGAACCGAGAAAGAAGTTTGCGGCTTTCTAGGGAGATTGAACTACATTTCAAGGTTCATATCTCACCTAACTGCC
The DNA here is from genome assembly GCA_022829125.1 of Lathyrus tuberosus. Classification (NCBI taxonomy): domain Eukaryota; kingdom Viridiplantae; phylum Streptophyta; class Magnoliopsida; order Fabales; family Fabaceae; genus Lathyrus; species Lathyrus tuberosus. The sequence continues at coordinate 10,593,190 of JALAZF010000107.1, read as the reverse complement.
ACTTGCGAGCCGATATTCAAAATGCTAAGAAAAGATCAAACGGTCAGGTGGAATGATGATTGTCAAAATGCATTCGATAAAATAAAGAGATATTTGCAGGAACCTCCGATTCTAATTGTAATACCCCAAATTTTGACCACTTAGATTTCCCATCATTGTGAAAATCATCATCACAATGTGGATGAACCATCATGCTTCATCAGTCTCCCCAAAGATGGGTGAGCATCCAATACAATCAAAATTAGGGTTTCAAGCCCTCTCTGAGTGCTTAGACAAAGGATCAATCAAGAAATGACATGATCTTCAACTTGTCTAATCTCTTAAATATCCACAATGGATCAAAAAGGACTCCCACTTCAAGGATTAAGCACAAGGCTGCTCCCTTCTAGGTGGATCAAGTCTCAAGATCGACAGTGTCACCAAATTAGGGTTTTGGTCGACCAGGGCCTCCAGATGGAAATTTTCATCTGGGCACAAGGCAATGATCCAAAACATGACCTAATATACTTCATGGAACCTCATGAACCCATGCATCAAGTCAATTTTGCCTCAGGGGATGCATTCATCAAAAATCAGGAATTAGGGTTTCTTGGCCTAATTCACCCCTAAGTTGACTTTTGGGACAAACCATGAGCCAAGACCTCAAGAGATGATTGGAGGGTCTCTAATATACCATATTGATCCATTTGGAACAATGGATTGATCCAAGAAGTTTGAGCAACAAGTCTCAATTTCATCTGCACCACAATTAGGGTTTTAAGGGAAAAGTCAACTGTAACTTTGACTTTTGACCAGGACATGCTCCCAAACCCTAATACATGATTGAATATACCCTATGACACCCATGGAACATGTCCATCAAGTTTGATTTAGGTCAAGGACATGATTTCCTGAAGAATTGCACAGTTTGGAATTCATCTGATAAAAAGTCAACTGTGCACAAAAGTCAACTTTGACTTTTTGAGATTTTTCACCAAAATGGATTTTTAACCCTAAAATGATGTTAATGTATGATTTGAATCATCATTCATCAAGAAAAATCAAGAAAAGTGAGATAACTTGTAAAAGGGGTAACCATAAAACTTAGAAATTTTTCTAAGTTAAAAATAAAGTGGCAAAGGTACCAACTTTGGAGGACCATAACTCCTAAACCACAAGGCCATTTTTTCTCATCCAAAGATGGATTTGTAGCCCTCATTATCACCTACAAAAACTTCAACTACAAGTCATTCCAATTCATTAAGGATTTTGAGTTATGGAGTGATCAAAGTGGCTGAAAAGTGAAAATGTCACTTTTTCCAACACTTGGTGAAATTTTCACTAAGTCAGATTCTGCCTCACTTTTTGCCAAATGTAGGGGGATTTTTCACTTGGAATCAAAAGAGATCAAAACCAAACTTGTTCAAACAGTTGTTGTATCATGTAAGAGCTTTCCAAAATGGCCAAGAACATTGCCAAATTCAACCTACACCATGAGATACAACATTGCCAAGTTGCCTTGCTGAAATCTGTCAAGGCAAGGCAGAATTTGTAACTTTGGTCGATTTGCCAAAATCAGCCAAATTCAATTGCTCCTATCCACTTGGACACCTCAGAGGATTGAATCTAAAGGGGACAATCACTGAGCCAAGCCTCCAAAGTCCATGGAACAAGAAATAGCATGTTGAACCTAGAATGGCCAAAATAGGGACAAGACTTCAAATTTGGAATGAGGCATTCAATGAAACCATCAAGGTGGCATGGACAGAGCCATTCTCATCTAAAATCAGTCAAGACTTATCCAATACCAAGGGAACCAAAGCTCTGTGCCCTAACCTCTAGTCAATGGCTAGAGGAGACTTGGATTTTCATTTGCCAACATTGGCCAAACCTACTTACCAGCTGCCATGCACTATTCCTTGCAAAACAAACTTGCTCTACTATAAATAGAGCTCAATTGTGGTCAGTTTGAGTACACCAAAGCCATCTAACAGATGCTTTCCTCAAAATCTCTTTCTCTTGGCAAAAATGCCTTTCTTAGCAAGGTAGCTATCGGGTTTTGAGTTTGAGAGCAATTCCAATCAAACCAATCACTCAAACACCTCATATACATCATATAGAAGTGATCCAAACACTTAGATTACTTCTGAAACATCAATTTCACAAAATCACCAGCTGGTTGCTCAAGGTTTTAACCAAAGTGCAGCTGAGGTACCACAAAATGATCCAGCCAATTTCAAGCAAGTCCAACCATCCAAACACAATCCATAGGGTGTAGGGAAGCTGTTTAGATCATCACCACTCATCTGTAACACCTCCAAATCAAAAATCACTTTGAACTTGCTGTCACGACTTGGAGGTAAGCACATACTTGGTCATCTCTCAATCTATGCATATTTCCTCGCACAATAATTTGGCCATATGTTCATAATCATGCATGGAATGTTTTCCCTCAATTAATTGCATTGTTTGAATCGTGTATCAAAAATCCTAGCCTTCATGCAGAAATTAGGGTTCTTGAGGTCTCTTCGTGATTTCTTGTTGTATGTTTAATTTAAATGAAATTAAAGTACATAGACATGATCGTGAGGTTGAGGCGAGCATAATGATATGTGGATTGCATGATATGATTACGTATTCATGGAGATTGGATAGAAAATGCAAATCTGAGAAACCAAGAACACGCGCGTGTTCTTCAGCTGTTCTTGGCGCCATTTTTAGAAATTCAAATATTTGAATTTTGTGATTTTGTTTAATTGATTCAAAAATTAATTTCTCTCTGAGTTTTAATGATTTTGAGTTGATTCTTTTTTTAATAATTCACAAAAATGTTAAAATATTTTATTTTCACAAAAAATCCCAAAAATATTATTTATTTCATATAATTGATATTTTTGCAAAGAATTAATATTTTAATTGTTTTTGACATTTTAAATATTTTTTCTACATTGATTTTGCAACTTTTAATGCTTTCTAATTATTTTGTAGGTCAATACTTAATTTTTGAAGCATTAATCCAAGATCACAATTTTTTTTCCATGTGTTAAACAATTTTTGATCATTTTAATTGAATTTTTATTCAATTAAATACATTTTGAAAACAAATTAGGGTTTTGGATTAATTCAACCCTCATAAATCACTTTCAAACCTTTTTTGGGCCTCTTGAGAGAGTGTAAGACCCATCCCCCCTTGTACAAAAACATTTTGGGCCTCACTCATTGTATAAGTCCCTCTGTATAAGTAAACGGCGCGATCGTCGCCCGTTTAAAAATAAAAATCATCTGGGTCTCTCCTTGAGCTATAAGACTCATTCAAAACACTTTGGGCCTCTATTAGAGTGTAAGACCCAATCCCCCTTTTAACCAAAACATTTTGGGCCTCACTTATTGTATAAGTCCCTCTGCGTTAAAAGAAAACCTCGGCGCGATCGCCATTTTTAAACGAAAAATCATTTGGGCCTACCCTCGTGTTATAAGCCCCTCTCTTTTCTTTAAACCTTTTTGGGCCTCTTGAGAGAGTGTAAGACCCATTCCTTTGTACAGAAAACCTTTTTGGGCCCCAGTCACTTGTATAAGTCCCGCTGTACAAAGTCAAACAGTGCGCTCACTAATAAAACCCTGGGCCTCTCTTTGAGCTGTAAGCCCCAAATCTTTCTTTTTCAAAGCACTTTCTCCTTTGATTTTGAATATACTGTTGTTTTCAATCTTTCTTTGTTGAACAACTAACCAAACAGCATGGAAGCACTACAACCGAGTAAGTGGTTATAGCTTTCATTTACTGCTTTCATATTATAAACTGTATTGTGGGGCTGCTCACTGTAAGTCTTCTTTCATAAACTCATATCTACTGTGTAATAATAGTATAGATATTTCGAGTTTCCCCGGCAACTATGTCTAGAACTAGGTGATGCTGTTTCATTTATTCGTAGAAATAGACGCCTAGATCCCCAATAGGAGCACCAGATACAGTCTTCTCTTCGGTTGTCCTCCTTAGGAATAGTCAAGAAGCTCTACTCCCCAAGATGAATGTATTCTCCGTGAATGGCATCTTTGAGTTTCTTCCAAATTCTCGAACTTTCCTGACTTGATCTATTCCTTGTGGATAGCTTGCCTTGAATGTCTCGGGGTTTGGGTACCCACTACGGTCATAATCTTGGACCTTAACTAAGGAACCCTCTTTAAAAGCTAAAAATCGCTGGATAGTAAACCTCGCACGTTTACCAGTGGTTTTTATCTTTAAAAGAGTTATCTCTCCTAATGGAAAGGAGATGATAGACCCACGGGCTTCTTAAAAGCATCGGCCTCCTCTTGGGCATTATTCAAGGACACTACGGCTTCTTAGAAGTATTCACAGCCTCCTCTTAGGCTTCGTATAATGATCTCTTCCTTCGGGAATGATAGCTTCCTCTTGGGCTTCATACAAGGACCCGTCGGCTTCTTAAAAGTTTCCAGCCTCCTCTTGGGCTCCGAACAAATTGTCTCGACGACCTCCTAGAGGTATAGGAACAGAACCTAGTCATCCTCATAGAACACTCCTTTCATAGAGTCTACTACTGTTTCTCAAAGCATAGTACAAAAGAAAAAAACTCTAGACTTGGACAGTCTAACTTCCTTGAGTCTCAAAGACATTCTCAAGTGACCCCCTTCGTTAAATAGGAAGGAAACCCGTAGACTCGGACAATCTCAATACCCTTTGGATTTCCCGTTTCCTCAAAGAGAAGGAAATATCCCTGATCCTCAAATCAAATCCCTGAGTACAGTGTTGCTCATATAAGAACTGATTTTCTCTTTTAAAATCAGTATATTGGATCTGTCACTCAACTGAAACAAACCTTTAGCCTCCATCTCGGGCTTCGTACGAGATACACAAAGACTCCCTCGTAGAGTCAAACAAACTTTTAGCCTCTATCTCGGGCTTCGTACGAGACACAAAGACTCTATCGTCGGGTCAAAAACTTTTAGCCTCTCTCTCGGGCTTTGTACGAGACACAAAATAGCCTCCTCTTAGGCTTTGTATAATGATTTTCCTAGCGGAAATTAGCCTCCTCTTAGGCTTTATATAAGAAAACCACTGGTTGATCCAATCAACCATTTAGCATCAAAGTTGTGCCTCGTTCACAGTACACAAACATCAACAACTCCTTTCCCTTCATCTAATCGCTGTAAGCGGCAAGCCTCTGGATCATCTATATCCATGCCACTGTCCCTCTTTTAGCATGAGAAATTCCTAAGGAAAGATGGCATTGCTCTACACTGAGTTAAAGTCTTCTCCTTCAGGTTAAAACCCTTTCTTCGGAAATTATGGCATTGCTCGGATCCCCGTATCCCAGTTAAAGTAATTGTCCTTCCCCCTCTTTAGAGATGTCAAATTCTCTCTAAAACCGAGGTCTTTCAGCTTCACGTCTTGGGCTTTGAACAAGACACAAATAGACCTTTCAGCTTCACATCTTGGGCTTTGAACAAGATACAAACCACCTTTTGCTTCACGTCTTGGGCTTTAAACAAGACACCAAAAACACCCATTTCCTCCCATAGAATAGGAGGAACTACGAACGCTCTGATTTCCCTGTTTCGGTAAACGGGAATACGTAGGCATAAGATCGAAAGAAAAGATCTTAGCGAGCGCAATCAACAGAAAACCCAAATCCCATCTCTCCATCAATCAAAAGCAGTATTTCAAAAGCATCAGTCCTAACATCCTAATTCCCCGCCAGAAACCTTCTGCCTAGATAAAAAGAAAGAAAACCGTATTGGCAAAAATACAAATAACCAGTACAAAGGCCCCCCACATTGATAGCATCCGTAACCTAACAGACCGCTGTTTAAACTCAGTATGCAAAGCAGGGTTAATTGGAGACATCTATTTCCCTTCCTTATTCAGCTCACAATAGGATAAAAAATGAATCGACCTGTAGTTTAAGCTCAAACCGCAGAGAGCGACCATCGCTTAAGAACCGCGTCCAAAATCGCTCGCTACAGAAAAATGGCACCCACTGTGGGGCCGGTTCTTTCTTTCTTACAATTTAAACCTTGGGTAAGTCATTTTCTTGGCGGTGGCCGCCAACGGAAAAATGGCGCCCACCGTGGGGCCGATTCGTCTCTGTTTTCTTTCTTCTCTTCACTTGTGTGAATACCACAGATTGGGGCTTCCGCCGGGGAACCCATTTTCTGTCAAGAACTTAGGATTCTTAGCTTTATAAGTCTAGGATGATTAGGACAAATATATATACTGCTTTTCCTAATTGCTATACATGTTTATTTTTCTGCTAATGGGAATGCGTGTGATGCCGCATGTGGTGAGAATGAGTATACACTTAAGATAAGTGATGGCGACGGGGTCGACCATCAACCTCAGTGGAGGCTGACCAACGCAACCCATTCACTCTTCTAGCCAATGGGCCGGTTGTTAAGTCTGAGAAGCTGAGGAGCCAAACCCTTTCGCAGTGCGGAAACTATCGGAAATAGTTGTTACGCGATACTACCCTCATTTGAGGCTGGTGATCTATTCTCGGTGAATAGCACTTACTCTAAGATTGCACACAAGTCGCTGGCGATCCGCTTGTTGTCTGCCTTCCTGGGAGGAGCTGATGATAATGAGTACAGGTACAAAAATCACCCTAGTATAAACCTTTGGGGATGGGTAGAGCCTTGACTTCATGACAACGACCCTCTGACCCCATGTTTTATCTATGTTTTTGTGTGCTGCATTCATGCATTCGTTTAATAAAACATTAAAACATTCAAAAAAAACTTTCTCTTCTAGTCTCTCTGTTTTTCAAATTAAACTAAGACTGTGATTGCAAATATCAGAGAAAAAGATTGCATTAATGGATTTCGGTAGAAGGAGAACTCACCAGTATACCTTCAAGGGTCCAAAGCTAGGGGATTTGAGAAGGTTAGAAAGGATGATCGTTAACCCAGAGGCTTTCAGAGCCAAGCACGGTGGTTTGCTACCACTGTTAAGAGTCCATGTGATTAAGGGGGTCATGGACGTGCTCATTCAATTCTACGATCCGGTTTATCACTGTTTCACATTCCCGGATTACCAGCTATCACCAACGCTGGAGGAGTATTCTCATCTGACTGATTTACATATCACTGATTGAGCTCCATTTTTTGGGCTGGAAGAAATTCCAAAGAATCAGACTATTGCAATAGCAATTCATTTGGACGAGTCTGAGGTCAGGACTCACATGACCACTAAGGGTGGCATCCAAGGTTTGCCAACCCAGTTCTTGACAAAAAAGGCTCTGTACTTCGCTAGTATAGGGAACGGGACTTCTTTTGAAAGCATCTTTGTCTTGCTCACCTACGGGTTATTTTTGTTTCCCAACATCAATAACTTCGTCGATATCAACGCTATTAAGGTTTTTCTCATTGGAAACCCTGTGCCGACTTTGCTCGCAGATGCGTATCATTCTGTACACTTGGGAAATTTGTACAGCGGAGGGGAAATCACATGTTGTGTACCTCTGCTTTACAAATGGTTTATCTCTCACTTGCCCAAGTCTGCTGCTTTTTGGGATTGCAAGAGTGTCTTACGTTGGTCGCAGAAGATCATGTCTCTCACCAATTCCGATATAGATTGGTGTAATAGGATTTATGAGGGAATCAGAATCATTGACCGTTGTGAAAACTTCCCCAGCGTACCCCTCATAGGAACTAAAGGAGGAATCAACTATCATCCGATATTAGTTCTTCGTCAATTTGGATACCCGATGAGACACATCCCACTGGGTGTTCATCTGGAAGGTCTTTTCTTCAAGGAAGGAGAAAACGACAGAGCACTAAAGATGGAAATAGTGCAAGCTTGGAAACATGTTCATAAGAAAGGACGAGAGTCTCTGGGAAAACTGGACTGTGTCTTGATGGAGCCTTATCTCCATTGGGTACAAACCAGAGCTCTCAAGCTAAAGATGCCTTATCCTCGTTACGGAATTCTTCCACCAAGGGAAACTGTCATGTACTTCATGACGGAAACTGAAAAACTTCAGGTTACTCTCAACAAAGTTCAAAAGGAAAGAAGATATTGGAAGAACAAGTACCGCACCCTCGACGCAGAGTGTATCCAAATACAGCAACTACTAAAAGAGAAAGATGCTCTGATTGAAATTTTGGAGCAGCATGCTGTAGAGAATCAAGATGACCAAAGGAATTTGCTCACTCCTTTCACTTGGCAAAGGAATGACAACCCGACAACGGCCCAAGCGCCCCGGTCAAAGAAAAGGAAGATACCAGAATCAGCACCCGGTTTCTCCTCAGAGAGGACTCGGGACCCATTAGTTTAGGTTTCTGTTTCTGCACTTTGTAATCTACTGTATTTCCATTTCTGTAATCCTTTGGAATTCAATAAAAAGGGGTTTCCCCACTATTTGATATTTGCAATCTAATTGTCGAAGTTTATTTTGATTAAACCAAAAAAATACAATTAATATAATCATTGCATTCATCATTCTCACATCGCGTATTCTTCTTCCCTACGAATCTCACGTTTGTGTCTCGATTCTAGAGTCAAACTGTCTCATTCGTATAATACTCGGGCCAATCGTCAGAAAAAGATGGATGATCTTGAGGAAGAAAACAGAGAGTTGAAAGAAGAGATCGACACTCTGAGAGAGGATATGAGAAAGCTTCGTAACGACATGCAAGCCATGGCAGAAGCTCAGCTACAAAGAACTGTGATCTCAGAGATCACCTCAACGCCCATCATAGAAAAGTATGATCCTAGGTATCAGATGCCGAAAGATCGTCCTTGGGGCATGCCTATTAACTATATCCTGGAAGGATATGTTCCGCCGATCACTGAAGATCAGGGAATCGCAACAGAAGTCGCTGGGCCTGAAGGTTACAAACTTCGGGAAAGCGAAGATGCCAGGGGCATACTCAAGACTCCTGAAGGTTACAAACTTCGGGAGGCACCAAGACTTACTGCAGTAGTCACGGTACCACCCCCTGTGGTGCACACTGTCCCGGAAGGACAGATTCCACAGACACCTTCTGGTAAGAAGGAAACTATGTTTGACAGAATGGATGAATTCTAGGAGCAGTTCTTGGAAATGCAGAAAGAGCTGCAAGCCATTCGCGGTCAGGATCTATTTGGAAAGGACGCCGCAGACCTCTGCTTGGTCCCAAATGTGAAAGTCCCGCACAAGTTCTAAGTGCCTGACTTTGAAAAATACAAAGGTAACTCTTGCCCTCAGAGCCATCTGGTGATGTACGCTCGGCGGATGTCAGCTCAGACGGAGAATCAGGACCTGCTGATTCACTACTTCTAGGATAGTTTAACCGGTGCCGCACTCAAATGGTACATGGGTTTAAACCGTACTACGATCAGTACATTCAAAGATCTTGGTACTGCCTTCGTCCAACAATACAAATACAATTTGGACATGGCACCCGACAGAGATCAACTCAGATCAATGTCGCAAAAGGAAAAGGAAACCTTTAAGGAGTATGCTCAAAGGTGGCGTGAAATTGCTGCTCAAATTTGTCCACCTCTTGAGGAAAAAGAGATGACAAAAATCTTCTTAAAGACCTTAAGCTCATTTTACTATGACCGAATGATTGCCAGTGCACCCAGTGATTTCACCGAAATGGTCGGCATGGGTGTACGTCTTGAGGAAGCCGTCCGAGAAGGACGTTTGGTAAAAGACACTGGATCGACGAGCGGTACTAAAAAATACGGTAGTGATATCCCTAATAAAAAAGAGCAAGATATTGGGAATATCTCTCTCGGAAAGCAAAGGCGACGTTATCAGCCAGTAGCAGTTGTTACTCCTGCTATTGGCCCCGCGCCTGTTCCTATGTATCAACCTCAGGTTGCGCAGAGCCAACCTGACCAACAAAGGACACAACAGCCTCTTCAGCAGGCTCGTCCTCCATATAACAACAAACGTATAATACGGCCACCAGGATTTGATCCTATACCCGTAACGTACGCAGAGCTATTTCCGTTACTGCTGGCTAAGGGGCACATTCAGACTAAGTCTCCCCTTTCAGTTCCGGAAAATCCGCCTTTTTGGTTTAAAGCGGATCAAACATGCCATTATCATCAAGGAGATTCAGGGCATAACATTGAGACTTGTCTCAATTTCAAATCCAACGTGCAAAAGCTTGTTAGGAGCGGGCTCTTATATTTCAAAGATACGCATCCCAATGTTCTCACGAACCCGCTGCCTCAACACGAGAAAGCTGCAGTCAATCTGATTGAGAAAGAGACTAACAATGTCTATCAAATTCACGATGTACTCTTGTTAAAGACCAATCTGGTCAAGATGCATTGTAGACAGAGTGGATATGGCCATGTGCCACCTCATGATTATCACCAGTGTGATATCTGCTCTAAAGATAACCAAGGATGTTCGGTAGTGCAATCAGCTCTACAGGAACAAATGGATCTTGGATGGATCCAAGAGCACCGAGTTCGTGGAGTTAACATGGTTTACACGAATTCCAACGTCATTCAAAACCACGACATCCGTGCGATGAATGTCAACTTGGTGGCGATGCACTCAAGGCAAAGCCAGTATCATAATCTGCCGCGGCACGATTACAGTTCCTGTCTGATTTGCTCGGTAAACAAATAGGGATGCTCTTTCATACAAGAGGCCCTCCAGCGTCAGATGGATCTTGGATGGATCCAAGACTACCATGATAGGAACTCCTATCAAATCAACATGGTTCAGATCTTCGACATCCGCGTAATGGATACCAACCTGGTAGAGTTACATGCTGAGCAGGTCCGACTTGGATTCTTAATATCACATGACTATCAAAATTGTAAAGCGGGTTGCGAAAACGATCGAGGTTGTACCCTTGTCCAGGAGGCACTTCAGCACTTGATAAATCACTGGTGGATGCCAATCTATATGGACGAAGATACTCAGCAGATTAGTATCAATAACAGGAATCCTACTCATCGTCAAAGTCAGGATGTCCGATCAATGGAAGGTAACCTAGTGAGGTTACATTGTATTCAAAGTGGGCGTGGCCAGGTGCCACCACACAACTATGACAGTTGTAGCGTCTGTGCAGAAAGTAACCAAGGGTGTTACCTTGTGAGAACAACTCTTCAGGGTCAGGCGGATCATGGAGAAATTTGCCCATATCCGAGTTCTGGACCTATCAACTGGACGCCGAACTACCTTGCCGAGCAAGTTGAGGATGTTGTCACGATCTCTGGTCATCACAGGACCAAGGATGTTTTTGCCATCATCCCTCTACTTGACAAATCTAGAGTTCCCAACCAGGAACGGATCAAGGTTACTTATGATGGTCAGAAAAATCAGAAGGTTCCCATAGTCATCTATCTACCGGGGCCATTACCATATGAATCAGCTAAGGCAATCCCTTACAAATACGGTGCAACAATAATTGAGAATGGAAAGGAAATTCCATTACCCTCCATCGTGAATATTGCAGACATCAGTCGTGTAACACGGAGCGGTCGAATCTTCAACCGAGGGGTTGGAGAATCCAACAAAGAAAAGGAACTTCAGGCAGAAATTCCTGATCCACCAGTCGGTCAATCTAGTAATCCCGACTTTTTCAAAAGACAAAGATGAGATGCTAAAGCTCATCCAAAGGAGTGAATATAACATTGTTGATCAACTGTTACAGACTCTTTCAAAAATCTCAGTATTATCACTGTTACTCAGTTCAGAAGCACACAGAGAGGCTCTACAGAAAGTCTTGGAGCAAGCCTTTGTGGAACAGGATGTAACAATCAGACAATTCGATAGCATTGTCTCTAGCATCACTTCCTGCAATAATTTGGGATTTAGTGATGAGGAATTACCTGAAGAGGGTCGTCGTCATAACATGGCGCTCAACATTACAGTTAACTGCCAGGGCGATGCTTTAGCCAATGTACTGGTAGACACAGGGTCAGCCCTGAATGTTATGCCGAAGTCCACTTTGACGCAATTATCATTTAAGGGCCCTCCGATGAGGGTCAGCGAGGTCGTCGTCAAAGCATTCGACGGATCCAAAAAAACAGTTATCGGCGAAGTTGATCTTCCCATAACTATTGGTCCTCACACTTTCCAAATCACTTTCCAGGTCATGGACATCCGGGCAACATACAGTTGTTTATTAGGAAGACCTTGGATACATCAGGCTGGAGCGGTTACTTCAACCCTCCACCAAAAGCTAAAGTTCGTCAAGAATGATCAACTTGTCACGGTTTGTGGGGAACAAGCCTTGCTTGTGAGTAACCTATCATCATCTGCTTGTGTAGAACCCGAGGAGGTTATTGGAACTCAGTTCCAAGCACTATCGATGAGCAAGAATGATCAATCCGAAGAAGGAACTTCAATTTCTTCATACAAAGATGCTATTAAAGCGGTCGAGAGTACCGATACGACAGGATGGGGACGGCTTGTCATTCCTATTGACAATAAAACAAAGAAGGGTCTTGGTTTTTCTGCAACCTGTACCCAGATAGTTGCCAATGATGAAAGTCTTCATCCCCTTCAAAACTTCTTCCACAGTGCAGGTTTTCTTCACCCAGTGTCTCAGACAGTTCATGCTATCAATGAGGAAGATCCCTCTGACACAGATGAAGAATAGAAGTCCTACCTTAACAAGGACGGCTATATGTCTCAGGAAGAGGTGCCTATGCCTTTTTGCTTTCCTACAGAAAGTCCGAGATTTATACCAAGATCAGATGTCGAAATGATCTGCGGAGATTGTGATCCGGAAGGATGCCGTGCTCCGCCAAATTCATTAGAGAAAGACACTCTGATGAAAGGAAACTTTGATCACAATTACTATGGCCCAATGGATGGTATGCCAATGTGGCAGCCTTACCCAGGAAACTTGGGGCAAGAAAGCCAGCCGAACAATGAAACTCAGCTGAGCGTCATTGAACAGAATACCTGTGTCCCCACCCTGTCATGGGATCAACACTCAGGTCATTCGGAAACTACTCAACATGAAGATGAATTCAAAACGTTTGCAGGACTTGAATTCACCAACTATGCTTTTCCTGAGGTCAACGTCATCGAGAGGGATGACTCCTCCAGTCCCAAAGAAGTTTGGGACACTCTGGGACAACCGAGTGGAAAATACGACTATATGGTCAAGTACACCGCTCCCGAAAGCTCTCGTATCAGGCTCGAAGATATCCAGTCAACTGGATGGGGAGATACAGCTGAGAGCACAAATGCTATGCAAAATGCAACAGAGGAATCCTCCTACGACAACTCTGCTTGGGAGACAGATTCCAATGATCCCACTCCACCAGAAATCAGCGTCATTTCTGAAGACAAATCAAGGAAGGTGCCAGACTTTGTGATTCACCGAGGAGTTCGCCGCCAATGGGTTACCGTCGAGGTTCCGAAGGTCGTTCGTCAGTCAAAGTAATTGCCATCTTTAACCTTTCACCCTGCCAGGTGAAATGGATGTTTTGATAGGGCTCGTTTTCTGTAAATTTCCCTCTTCGCTTTGCCCAAAGCGACAGAGTTTTGTTTTATAGGGCTGTAGTTTCAAGATTCGACTTGTTCATTAATAAAATAACGTCGTTCTGTAATTTCCGCATTAATTGTTGTTTTCTCTTTTTGCTTTTTTCAGAAAATGGTAATCCTAAAAAACAATTCAAAAATAAAAACAAGCAGTAAAATCAAAACACTGCACACACTTACATTTTCTCTATCTCTTCTAAAGACGAATCATCACGTCATGCAGATTGCTTGTTTTATACCCCGTTGAAACATACGATCCGATGCCTTCTCCCAACTTTGAGTTCCCGGTATTCGAGGCTGAAGAAGAAAATGACGACGAAATTCCAGAAGAGATCTCCCGACTACTCAGACAAGAGGAAAGGTCCATTGAACCTCACAAAGAGCCGTTGGAAACGGTAAACTTGGGTTCAGAAAAAGAGAGAAAAGAAATCAGGATCGGAGCACTGCTTAGTCCAACTGTCAAAGAAAGTTTGATAAAGCTTCTCAAAGAATTCCCCGATGTATTCGCTTGGTCCTATCAGGATATGCCAGGGTTGGATACCAGCATCGTGGAACATCACTTACCGCTAAGATCGGAATGTCCGCCAGTAAAGCAAAGGTTGAGACGGACTCACCCGGACATGGCCATCAAAATCAAAGAGGAGGTACAGAAACAGATCGACGCGGGTTTCCTCGCTACATCTGAATATCCTCAATGGTTAGCCAACATCGTACCCGTTCCCAAAAAGGATGGAAAGGTCAGAATGTGTGTTGATTACAGAGATCTAAACAAGGCAAGTCTAAAGGACGACTTTCCTTTACCACACATTGACATGCTGGTTGACAGCACAACAAAGTTCAAAGTATTCTCCTTCATGGATGGATTCTCGGGCTATAACCAGATCAAAATGGCGCCGAAAGACATGGAGAAAACTTCGTTCATTACCCCATGGGGTACCTTTTGTTACAAGGTAATGTCGTTCGGTTTGAAGAACGCCGAGGCAACCTATCAAAGGCCCATGACTACTCTGTTTCATGACATGATACACAAAGAAATCGAGGTATATGTCGATGATTTGATTGCAAAATCAAGAACAGAGGATGAGCACGTTGAACATCTGTCAAAATTGTTCGAACGTCTAAGAAAATTCAAGCTCCGCTTGAATCCCAACAAGTGCACCTTCGGTGTCCGTTCGGGGAAATTACTAGGGTTCATCGTCAGCCAGAAAGGAATTGAAGTTGATCCTAACAAGGTCAAGGCCATTCAAGAAATGCCTTCTCCGAAAACTGAAAAACAAGTCAGAGGATTCCTAGGACGTTTGAACTACATCTCCAGATTCATATTCCTTATGACCGCGACAAGTGCGCCGATTTTCAAATTACTCAAAAAGAACCAGGATTGCGTTTGGTCAGAAGATTGCCAAACCGCCTTCGACAGTATCAAGGAATATCTGTTTAATCCTCCGATTCTATCACCTCCAGTGGAAGGAAGACCACTGATCATTTACCTCACAGTCCTAGAGGACTCAATGGGATGTGTACTTGGCCAACAAGACGAAACTAAAAGGAAAGAGTCTGCCATTTACTATCTGAGCAAGAAATTCACCGACTGTGAAACTCGGTACACGGTGCTTGAGAAAACTTGTTGTGTTTTGGCTTGGGTAGCCAAACGTCTTCGCCAGTACATGATTCGTCATACTACTTGGTTGGTCTCCGAAATGGATCCAATCAAGTACATTTTCGAAAAACCTGCTCTCACGGGAAGGATTGCCCGTTGGCAGATGTTACTATCAGAATATGACATAGAGTACCATGCTCAGAAAGCCGTTAAAGGAAGTATTTTAGCCGATTATTTGGCTCATCAACCGATTGACGATCAATAATTAATCGAGTTTGACTTCCCAGACGAAGATGTCATGTATCTAAAGATGAAAGATTGCGATGAACCGCTACCCAGTGAAGGGCCAGAACCAGGTTCCCAGTGGGGACTTATCTTTGACGGAGCAGTCAATCATTATGGAAACGGAATTGGGGCAATCATTGTTACCCCTCAGGGTACCCACATTCCTTTCACTGCTAGACTTACGTTCAAATGTACGAACAACGAGGCCGAATACGAAGCATGTATCATGGGTCTCGAAGAAGCGATTGATTTAAGGATCAAAAACTTGGACGTATACGGCGACTCAGCCCTGGTTATTAACCAGATAAAAGGAGATTGGAACACATACCAATCAGGATTGATTCCTTACAAAGACTATGCAAGAAGGTTGTTACCCTTCCTCAACAGAGTCGACTTTCATCACATCCCTCGTGATGAGAATCACATGGCTGATGCATTAGCCACTCTCTCTTCCATGATTAGTGTAGGTCGATGGAATGACATACCTAAGATCGACATCATGCGCCTTGAACGGCCCGCTTACATCTTCGCGATTAAAGCAGTCATAGACGACAGACCTTGGTATCACGATATCAAATGCTTCCTTCAGAAACAAGAGTACCCATCTGGGGCACTCAGAAAAGACAGGAAAACCCTCAGAAGATTGGCTGGAAACTTCTTCCAGAGCGGTGACACTCTTTATAAGAGAAATTTTGACATGGTCTTGCTCCGATGTGTCGACAGACCAGAAGCAGACATGCTCATGAAAGAAATTCATGAAGGATCCTTTGGCACTCATGCCAACGGACACACAATGGCGAGAAAAATTCTCAGGGCCGAGTATTATTGGTTGACCATGGAATTCGACTGCTACAAGTACGTGAGGAGGTGTCACAAGTGTCAGATATACTCCGACAAAATTCATGTACCGCCATCACATCTCAAAGTTCTTTCTTCCCCGTGGCCTTTTTCCATATGGGGAATCGACATGATTGGTATGATTGAGCCCAAGGCTTCAAACGGACATCGGTTCATCCTGGTAGCCATTGATTATTTCACCAAGTGGGTCGAAGCAGCGTCATTCGCCAATGTAACCCGATAAGTGGTGGTCCGATTTATCAAAAACAATATCATCTGTCGTTATGGTGTTCCAAGCGAGATCATTACTGATAATGGATCTAACTTGAACAATAAGATGATGAAAGAGTTGTGTGTAGAGTTCAAGATCGAACACCATAACTCATCTCCCTACCGACCCAAGATGAACGGAGTGATAGAAGCGGCTAACAAGAACATCAAGAAGATTGTTCAAAAGATGGTTGTAACCTATAAAGATTGGCACGAAATTCTACCCTTTGCTCTTCACGGTTATCGAACATCTGTCCGTACTTCAACAGGGGCAACCCCTTTCTCTCTAGTATATGGCATGGAGGTAGTGCTCCCCATAGAAGTAGAGATCCCATCAATCCGGGTATTGATGAAAGCGAAGCTCACCGAAGCTGAATGGTGTCAAAGTCGACACGACGAACTGAACCTGATCGAAGAAAAGAGAATCACGGCACTATGCCACGGTCAGTTATATCAACAGAGAATGAAAAGGGCGTTCAACAAAAAGGTCAGACCTCGTATTTTCAGAAAAGGAGACCTTGTGCTCAAGAAGATACAATCATTTCTCACTAACTCTCGGGGCAAATGGACCCCGAATTATGATGGCCCCTATGTGGTCACGAAAGCTTTTTCAGGCGGCGCCTTGAGACTTGTAACCATGGACGGAGAGGAATTTGTCTACCCCACGAATGTTGATGTAGTCAAGAAATACTTCGCCTAAAAAAAACGTCTTGGTGGATTGAAAACCCGAAAGGGCGGTCCAGGCAAAAGTTAGAGACATGAAAAAAAATCATCCCGATGGATTGGAAATCTCATAGTACAATCCAGGCAAAAATTAGGAATAATGGCAAGTAACTATGTTCAACAGAGGCAAGTCCCTCAGCAGCAGTTACAGCATCATCTATCGGAGGAAATCTCCAATCAAAGGTCATCTTCGACGGAAGCTCAGGATGTCCCGAACTCAAAGTTGGTAGAAGGATGGCGGTCGTTATGTTTCAACGTAGCCTTTTTCCCTGTAAATTACCATTTTCTAACTTTGTATATACTCTTTGGAATCACGCGTTTGGCTGATCTCTATCTTATCAATAAAATTTGAGCCCTTGTGCTTTTGTTTGTAATTCTTTACTTGTTTTAGCTTTACAGAACGACATTGTTTAAACTTAATCAGCGATTCTTGAAATAAAACAAAAATAAATTTACTTGTTAAACTTTTTCTGCTTTTAAATTAAAGATGGCATTTCTTTTGACTGTTGAACATCAGAATAACATCGATCGCTTCTCCCGAAGTAAGCGAACTTCAAAATGCAGAATCAAAGTACTCCTTCTAAACCAGTTCGCATGAATGAAGGGATCAACTGTGTCAGAGACCTTGTTTCGTCTGACACGCCTCGGCCAAGTTCTCATCTCCTAAGCCCGATCAACATAGCTCCCAACGGGACTATCTCTCCTAAGCAAGGTGGAATTGCTATTTTGAATCAACGGTACTTCTTCGCCCCGCGATGGCCGAGTATCCAATTGTGTTCATCTCTTAGTCTGTATGTTGCGTCTGTTTTGTCAGCACATACATACATACATCATGCATTTTTTATTTGCATTCACATTTCATATTGCATCACTATCACTCTAGTCGGTCCTGTCCCCTAGTGGTAGAAGTCCTCTCAATCGAGTTGTCAATTCTTGCCTCGTCAGGAAATACTGTGTCTGAACAACCTCGCTTCCAGTTTAAATCTGGAAAGAAGTTGGTCCTTGACCACTTTGATAACTTGAACCTCTGAAAAGCCAGAGAAAACTTTCAATAAGCATCACTCTTCGCCTTTGAAGATGATATCCTTGCTTTCCCGGATTAAGGAAAATCCACAGAGAAAGCCTCGTGATCAGAGATTCGGCAGCACGCCAATTTTGCTCTGAAAAACCACTGATGAGAAGGTCATTGGCACCTCAAAATTGGATCCCATCATATGGCATTTCTCCGGGAAGATCCCGAGAAAAGTATGATGTAACCCCAAACGAAAACAGTCTCTTAAGACACTCGCTTTCCCCAGTAGAATCGACAAATGACGTCTCCAAAACAGAGAAGTTTGTGTACCTCTACAACTCAGACGAATGGGTTCCCCAGCAAGTCTGACATCAAAACTTTTTCCACTCAAATGGCATCTCCCCAGGAAAATTCGGCGAGAAGTTTGAAGGAAAGCCGCTACGAATAGCGTCCCTTGTCAGTAAAGTTTATTGACAAAAAAAAAACTAAGACCAGTTCCTCGGTAGGAAACCAGGATCGAGGGGAAGTTTAAATCAGAAACTAAGACCAGTTCCTTGGTAGGAAACCAGGATCGAGGGGAAGTTTGTTTCCACAACTAAGACCAGTTCCTTGGTAGGAAACCAGGATCGAGGGGAAGTTTATTTCAAAAGAGACTGAAACCAGTTCCTTGGTAGGAGACCAGGATCGAGGGGAAGTTTACCTTTTCTAAGCATCATTGCTTAGCTAAATAAGATGAATGCGTAAGCTACCATTCATAACCACCATCAAAATTTCGGGTATTCCGATATTTAATCCTCTTGCACCCCGAATGCCCGAATCCCTTCGTCATTCACACCTTCGGGTCCAAGAAGATTAAATAGGGGCATCTGTAATACCCCAAATTTTGACCACTTAGATTTCCCATCATTGTGAAAATCATCATCACAATGTGGATGAACCATCATGCTTCATCAGTCTCCCCAAAGATGGGTGAGCATCCAATACAATCAAAATTAGGGTTTCAAGCCCTCTCTGAGTGCTTAGACAAAGGATCAATCAAGAAATGACATGATCTTCAACTTGTCTAATCTCTTAAATATCCACAATGGATCAAAAAGGACTCCCACTTCAAGGATTAAGCACAAGGCTGCTCCCTTCTAGGTGGATCAAGTCTCAAGATCGACAGTGTCACCAAATTAGGGTTTTGGTCGACTAGGGCCTCCAGATGGAAATTTTCATCTGGGCACAAGGAAATGATCCAAAACATGACCTAATATACTTCATGGAACCTCATGAACCCATGCATCAAGTCAATTTTGCCTCAGGGGATGCATTCATCAAAAATCAGGAATTAGGGTTTCTTGACCTAATTCACCCCTAATTTGACTTTTGGGACAAACCATGAGCCAAGACCTCAAGAGATGATTCAAGGGTCTCTAATATACCATATTGATCCATTTGGAACAATGGATTGATCCAAGAAGTTTGAGCAACAAGTCTCAATTTCATCTGCACCACAATTAGGGTTTTAAGGGAAAAGTCAACTGTAACTTTGACTTTTGACAGGACATGCTCCCAAACCCTAATACATGATTGAATATACCCTATGACACCCATGGAACATGTCCATCAAGTTTGATTTAGGTCAAGGACATGATTTCCTGAAGAATTGCACAGTTTGGAATTCATCTGATAAAAAGTCAACTGTGCACAAAAGTCAACTTTGACTTTTTGAGATTTTTCACCAAAATGGATTTTTAACCCTAAAATGATGTTAATGTATGATTTGAATCATCATTCATCAAGAAAAATCAAGAAAAGTGAGATAACTTGTAAAAGGGGTAACCATAAAACTTAGAAATTTTTCTAAGTTAAAAATAAAGTGGCAAAGGTACCAACTTTGGAGGACCATAACTCCTAAACCACAAGGCCATTTTTTCTCATCCAAAGATGTATTTGTAGCCCTCATTATCACCTACAAAAACTTCAACTACAAGTCATTTCAATTCATTAAGGATTTTGAGTTATGGAGTGATCAAAGTGGCAAAAAGTGAAAATGTCACTTTTTCCAACACTTGGTGAAATTTTCACTAAGTCAGATTCTGCCTCACTTTTTGCCAAATGTAGGGGGATTTTTCACTTGGAATCAAAAGAGATCAAAACCAAACTTGTTCAAACAGTTGTTGTATCATGTAAGAGCTTTCCAAAATGGCCAAGAACATTGCCAAATTCAACCTACACCATGAGATACAACATTGCCAAGTTACCTTGCTGAAATCTGTCAAGGCAAGGCAGAATTTACAACTTTGGTCGATTTGCCAAAATCAGCCAAATTCAATTGCTCCTATCCACTTGGACACCTCAGAGGATTGAATCTAAAGGGGACAATCACTAAGCCAAGCCTCCAAAGTCCATGGAACAAGAAATAGCATGTTGAACCTAGAATGGCCAAAATAGGGACAAGACTTCAAATTTGGAATGAGGCATTCAATGAAACCATCAAGGTGGCATGGACTGAGCCATTCTCATCTGAAATCAGTCAAGACTTATCCAAGACCAAGGGAACCAAAGCTCTGTGCCCTAACCTCTAGTCAATGGCTAGAGGAGACTTGGATTTTCATTTGCCAACATTGGCCAAACCTACTTACCAGCTGCCATGCACTATTCCTTGCAAAACAAACTTGCTCTACTATAAATAGAGCTCAATTATGGTCAGTTTGAGTACACCAAAGCCATCTAACAGATGCTTTCCTCAAAATCTCTTTCTCTTGGCAAAAATGCCTTTCTTAGCAAGGTAGCTATCGGGTTTTGAGTTTGAGAGCAATTCCAATCAAACCAATCACTCACACACCTCACATACATCATATAGAAGTGATCCAAACACTTAGATTACTTCTGAAACATCAATTTCACAAAATCACCAGCTGGTTGCTCAAGGTTTTAACCAAAGTGCAGCTGAGGTACCACAAAATGATCCAGCCAATTTCAAGCAAGTCCAATCATCCAAACACAATCCATAGGGTGTAGGGAAGTTGTTCAGATCATCACCACTCATCTGTAACACCTCCAAATCAAAAATCACTTTGAACTTGCTGTCACGACTTGGAGGTAAGCACATACTTGGTCATCTCTCAATCTATGCATATTTCTCGCACAATAATTTGGCCATATGTTCATAATCATGCATGGAATGTTTTCCCTCAATTAATTGCATTGTTTGAATCGTGTATCAAAAATCCTAGCCTTCATGAAGAAATTAGGGTTCTTGAGGTCTCTTCGTGATTTCTTGTTGTATGTTTAATTTAAATGAAATTAAAGTACATAGACATGATCGTGAGGTTGAGGCGAGCATAAAGATATGTGGATTGCATGATATGATTACGTATTCATGGAGATTGGATAGAAAATGCAAATCTGAGAAACCAAGAACACGCGCGTGTTCTTCAGCTGTTCTTGGTGCCATTTTTAGAAATTCAAATATTTGAATTTTGTGATTTTGTTTAATTGATTCAAAAATTAATTTCTCTCTGAGTTTTAATGATTTTGAGTTGATTATTTTTTTAATAATTCACAAAAATGTTAAAATATTTTATTTTCACAAAAAATCCCAAAAATATTATTTATTTCATATAATTGATATTTTTGCAAAGAATTAATATTTTAATTGTTTTTGACATTTTAAATATTTTTTCTACATTGATTTTGCAACTTTTAATGCTTTCTAATTATTTTGTAGGTCAATACTTAATTTTTGAAGCATTAATCCAAGATCACAATTTGTTTTCCATGTGTTAAACAATTTTTGATCATTTTAATTGAATTTTTATTCAATTAAATACATTTTGAAAACAAATTAGGGTTTTGGATTAATTCAACCCTCATAAATCACTTTCAAACCTTTTTTGGGCCTCTTGAGAGAGTGTAAGACCCATCCCCCCTTGTACAAAAACATTTTGGGCCTCACTCATTGTATAAGTCCTTCTGTACAAGTAAACGGCGCGATCGTCGCCCGTTTAAAAATAAAAATCATCTGGGCCTCTCCTTGAGCTATAAGACCCATTCAAAACACTTTGGGCATCTATTAGAGTGTAAGACCCAATCCCCCTTTTAACCAAAACATTTTGGGCCTCACTTATTGTATAAGTCCCTCTGCGTTAAAAGAAAACCTCGGCGCGATCGCCATTTTTAAACGAAAAATCATTTGGGCCTACCCTCGTGTTATAAGCCCCTCTCTTTTCTTTAAACCTTTTTGGGCCTCTTGAGAGAGTGTAAGACCCATTCTTTTGTACAGAAAACCTTTTTGGGCCCCAGTCACTTGTATAAGTCCCGCTGTACAAAGTCAAACAGTGCGTTCACTGATAAAACCCTGGGGCTCTCCTTGAGCTGTAAGCCCCATATCTTTCTTTTTCAAAGCACTTTCTCCTTTGATTTTGAATATACTGTTGTTTTCAATCTTTCTTTGTTGAACAACTAACCAAACAGCATGGAAGCACTACAACCGAGTAAGTGGTTATCGCTATCATTTACTGCTTTCATATTATAAACTATATTGTGGGGCTGCTCACTGTAAGTCTCCTTTCATAAACTCATATCTACTGTGTAATAATAGTATAGATATTTCGAGTTTCCCCGGTAACTATGTCTAGAACTAGGTGACGCTGTTTCATTTATTCGTAGAAATAGACGCCTAGATCCCTAATAGGAGCACCAGATACAGTCTTCTCTTCGGCTGTCCTCCTTAGGAATCGTCAAGAAGCTCTACTCCCTAAGATGAATGTATTCTCCGTGAATGGCATCTTTGAGTTTCTTCCAAATTCTCGAACTTTCCTGACTTGATCTATTCCTTGTGGATAGCTTGCCTTGAATGTCTCGGGGTTTGGGTACCCACTACGGTCATAATCTTGGACCTTAACTAAGGAACCCTCCTTAAAAGCTAAAAATCGCTGGATAGTAAACCTCGCACGTTTACCAGTGGTTTTTATCTTTAAAAGAGTTATCTCTCCTAATGGAAAGGAGATGATAGACCCACGGGCTTCTTAAAAGCATCGGCCTCCTCTTGGGCATTATTCAAGGACACTACGGCTTCTTAGAAGTATTCACAGCCTCCTCTTAGGCTTCGTATAATGATCTCTTCCTTCGGGAATGATAGCCTCCTCTTGGGCTTCGTACAAGGACCCGTCGGCTTCTTAAAAGTTTCCAGCCTCCTCTTGGGCTCCGTACAAATTGTCCCGACGACCTCCTAGAGGTATAGGAACAGAACCTAGTCATCCTCATAGAACAGTCCTTTCATAGAGTCTACTACTATTTCTCAAAGCATAGTACAAAAGAAAAAAACTCTAGACTTGGACAGTTTAACTTCCTTGAGTCTCAAAGACATTCTCAAGTGACCCCCTTCGTTAAATAGGAAGGAAACCCGTAGACTCGGACAGTCTCAATACCCTTTGGATTTCCCGTTTCCTCAAAGAGAAGGAAATATCCCTGATCCTCAAATCAAATCCCTGAGTACAGTGTTGCTCATATAAGAACTGATTTTCTCTTTTAAAATCAGTATATTGGATATGTCACTCAACTGAAACAAACCTTTAGCCTCCATCTCGGGCTTCGTACGAGATACACAAAGACTCCCTCGTAGAGTCAAACAAACTTTTAGCCTCTATCTCGGGCTTCGTACGATACACAAAGACTCTATCGTCGGGTCAAAAACTTTTAGCCTCTTTCTCGGGCTTTGTACGAGACACAAAATAGCCTCCTCTTAGGCTTTGTATAATGATTTTCCTAGCGGAAATTAGCCTCCTCTTAGGCTTTGTATAAGAAAACCACCGGTTGATCCAATCAACCTTTTAGCATAAAAGTTGTGCCTCGTTCACAGTACACAAACATCAACAACTCATTTCCCTTCATCTAATCGCTGTAAGCGGCAAGCCTCTGGATCATCTATATCCATGCCACTGTCCCTCTTTTAGCATGAGAAATTCCTAAGGAAAGATGGCATTGCTCTACACTGAGTTAAAGTCTTCTCCTTCAGGTTAAAACCCTTTCTTCAGAAATTATGGCATTGCTCGGATCCACGTATCCCAGTTAAAGTAATTCTCCTTCCCCCTCTTTAGAGATGACAAATTCTCTCTAAAACTGAGGTCTTTCAGCTTCACGTCTTGGGCTTTAAACAAGACACAAATAGACCTTTCAGCTTCACATCTTGGGCTTTGAACAAGATACAAACCACCTTTCGCTTCACGTCTTGGGCTTTAAACAAGACACTAAAAACACCCATTTCCTCCCATAGAATAGGAGGAACTATGAACACTCTGATTTCCCTGTTTTGGTAAACGGGAATACGTAGGCATAAGATCGAAAGAAAAGATCTTAGCGAGCGCAATCAACAAAAAACCCAAATCCCATCTCTCTATCAATCAAAAGCAGTATTTCAAAAGCATCAGTCCTAACATCCTAATTCCCTGCCAGAAACCTTCTGCCTAGATAAAAAGAAAGAAAACCGTATTGGCGAAAATACAAATAACCAGTACAAAGGCCCCCCACATTGATAGCGTCCGTAACCTAACAGACCGCTGTTTAAACTCAGTATGCAAAGCAGGGTTAATTGGAGACATCTATTTCCCTTCCTTATTCAGCTCACAATAGGATAAAAAATGAATCGACCTGTAGTTTAAGCTCAAATCGCAGAGAGCGACCAGCGCTTAAGAACCGCGTCCAAAATCGCTCGCTACACTAATACCTCCAGTTCAAGGGAGACCACTGATTATGTACTTGACAGTGCTCGAAGGGTCCATGGGTTGTGTTCTCGGTCAACACGACGAGACCGGTAGGAAAGAGCATGCTATCTACTACCTGAGCAAGAAGTTTACAGATTGTGAATCGCGTTATTCAATGCTTGAGAAGACATGTTGTGCACTCGCATGGGCCGTAAAGCGATTGAGACAATATATGCTCACACATACAACCCTGTTGATCTCAAGAATGGATCCGGTCAAGTATATTTTTGAGAAGCCAGCGCTTACAGGCAGAGTTACGAGGTGGCAGATGGTACTGACAGAGTACGATATTCAATTTACTTCGCAAAAAGCAATAAAAGGAAGTATACTATCAGATTATCTTACGCAACAGCCTCTCGATGATTATCAGCCCATGAAGTTTGATTTCCCTGATGAGGACATCATGTTTCTCAAAGCGAAAGACTGCGAGGAACCACTTCTGGAGGAGGGGCCTGACCCTGAATCCAAATGGAGTTTGATGTTTGACGGGGCAGTTAATATGAATGGGTGCGGAGTTGGTGCAGTTCTCATTACGCCAGAAGGTGTTCACATGCCCTTCACTGCCCGAGTAACTTTCGGGTGTACCAACAATGAAGCAGAATACGAAGCTTGCATACTAGGGATTGAGGAGGCTATTGATTTACGAATCAAGACCCTCGATATCTTTGGTGATTTAGCACAGGTAATCAATCAAGTAAAGGGAACTTGGCACACACATTAACAGAATTTGATTCCGTATAGAGATTATACGAGGAGATTGCTGACATTCTTTACAACTGTCAAGTTGTACCATGTTCCCAGAGATGAAAATAAGTTCGCAGACGCCTTGGCCACTATATCTTCGATGATCAAAGTGCATGGTTGGAACTTTGTACCCAGGATTGATGTATCTCGTCTTGATAGACCTGCTTTCGTGTTTGATGTTGATGTAGTGTCTGACGACAAGCCTTGGTACCATGACATTAAATGCTTCTTGGAAAGACAAGAATACCCGCCTGGGGCATCTTCCAAAGACAAGAAGACATTAAGAAGGCTAGCCGGTAGTTTCTTCTTGAACAAAGATGGTGTGCTGTATAAAAGAAATTTTGACACGGTTCTGCTCAGATGCGTGGATAGACACGAAGCAGACCTGTTGATGATTGAAGTGCACGAAGGCTCTTTCGGTACCCATGCCGGAGGACATGCGATGGCTAAGAAATTGTTAAGATCGGGGTATTATTGGTTGACAATGGAGTCAGATTGCTGCAAGTATGCCCGCAAGTGTCACAAATGCCAGATCTATGCAGACAAAGTACACGTTCCTCCAAATTCGTTGAGTGTCATGTCCTCTCCTTGGCCCTTTGCAATGTGGGGCATTGATATGATCGGGAAAATTGAGCCTACTGCTTCAAACGGCCATCGTTTCATCTTGGTCGCCATTGATTACTTCACTAAATGGGTTTAAGTAGCATCTTATGCCAATGTCACTAAGCAAGTAGTAGCTCGTTTCGTGAAACGAGATATCATTTGTCTCTATGGAGTGCCCGAAAGAATCATTACTGATAAT
Organism: Lathyrus tuberosus; assembly: GCA_022829125.1. NCBI lineage: Eukaryota > Viridiplantae > Streptophyta > Magnoliopsida > Fabales > Fabaceae > Lathyrus > Lathyrus tuberosus. The sequence continues at coordinate 10,566,729 of JALAZF010000107.1, read as the reverse complement.
GGTTCTAATTTGAATAATAAGATGATGGCTGAGCTATGCCGGGACTTCAAAATCGAACATCACAATTCTTCTCCGTACCACCCAAAGATGAATGGCGCGGTCGAAGTGGCCAACAAAAATATCAAGAAGATTGTGCAAAAGATGGTTGTCACGTACAAAGATTGGCATGAGATGTTACCACTTGCTTTGCATGGGCACCGAACATCAGTCCGCACGTCCACTGGGGCAACACCATACTCACTTGTATACGGTATAGAGGCAGTTCTACAGATCGAAGTTGAGATTCCCTCTCTCTGAGTATTGATGGACGTTAAACTAGATGAAGCCGAATGGGTACGAGCCAGATTTGATCAGCTGACCCTTATTGAGGAGAAGCGATTAGCAGCAATATGTCATGGCCAGCTATACCAGCGCAGAATGAAGAGGGCATTCGACCAGAAGGTTCGACCTCAAGTCTACAAGGTCGGAGATGTGGTAATCAAGAGAATACTTCCTCCGAGTACAGATCACAGGGGCAAATGGACTCCTAATTATGAAGGTCCATTCGTGGTTAGAAAGGTTTTCTCAGGTGGAGCCTTATTGCTGACAACCATGGATGGTGAAGACTTTTCATCCCCTGTTAATTCAGATGCAGTTAAAAAATACTTCGTATAAATAGACCCGCTGGATAAAAGAATAAAAAAAATCCAGGCAAAAAAGGGCATCCCGGCGAACCAAAAACAGAATACAGGTTCGGGCAAAAATTAGGGATATAATTGAAAAAATTGTACACCCGGTAAGTTGAAAACCCGAAAGGGCAACTTAGGTAAAAATGGGTATCCCGGTGGATTGAAAACCTGAAAAGGCGATCCACGCAAAAGAGGGATTTAAGCGAATGACTGCAGTCTGAATTAATCTGTACGTTCTCTGCCCTTCAGCAGACTAGCTAAGTTTCTGAAGGAGGAATTGTTCTGACCACGAGCTTCCGAAGGCGAAGATAATCAAGAGAGTTGGAATACATACTGGTTATAACAGAATCAGAAATCAGTTGGAATCCAATTTCCGCATTATCATTAGGATAGATTTCTTTTCTCAATTTTATGGCAATCAACTCTTTCAGGGGTTTGCTTCCGATTGTAAATTCGCCAATTTTGGCATTTCATCAATAAAATTGAATATTCAGTCACAAGCTTTTATTTTCATTTTACTGTTTTGTTTACAAAAACGTCTGATTTTTTATAATAAAACATTGCTTTGAAAATATCATGGCCTTGCAAAAACATGCACAAAAAAGGACAATTAAAATTACCTTGCTTGTTGGACAACCTCGGATGGTGGACTCAAGAAACCACGCAATATCCTGGGGCATGCGCATATATTCTTTCTGTTGCAGGTAATGAGTACGATCGATTCAGGCGGCGCGAAAGTCATCTCTCAGCACCAACAGATATTTGCTATGACTTGATATTGTTGTATCTTATTAAGTCGATTCTCTTATTCAAGATTCCCCACCGGGTTTTGTGACGATAACGGTTGTCGAAGATGGAATTCTTCTGTGTTGATAACGGTTATTAATGCAGTGAGCACTCCATGTCCATAACGAGTGCAAATTTTCCGGTACCTCGCAAGCGATGTGAAGGGTAGTGCAAGAGTGAATGTTCGGAAGCTGAAGGCAGGTTGTTCATCTAAGAGTTTGAAAACGCTTGGTTTTCTATAAAATCCTCTTAAGAAACGAAGCTTCTCGCAATAGTATCCCCAGTGAAGTTGCCAGGAGTTTGAAGATGCTCAATCTTCTGTAAAATCCTCTTATGACAATTTCTTCAGATCAGTCTTGGGGCAAAAAGCAAGTGGTTGGCTTTCCCGAACATGGGGCATGCTGAGTTTCCCCGGTAGAAGATGTTTTAGATCTATAATCCCCAGTAGAGTTTGAGGACGTTTGGTCTTCTGTAAAATCCTCTCAAGAGACGTTCCCCAGCACGAGACGCTTTAAAGCAATTTTCTCCAGCAGAGTTGATGATAAACTCATTATCCCCAACGGGTCGTCAAACGGAAAGTTCGCCTAACATGGGGCATTATGACACTTATCCTAAGCTCGACAGTTTTGTTCCTCAACAGACTACCGTAGAGTTGTTTTGGGTTTCCCCAGCAGATCTCTAGGGACTTTCTCCCAGCATGTGGCAGCAGAACGTCTTCGAACCAAGATTTGCATATCCCCGACAGAGTAGCCCTGATCCCCAGCAAGATCGTATCTCTGGTAATGGTATCCCCCACAGAGTTCATCATCAAGTCTTGTCAACAGTACTCCCCAGCTGAGTTGTTGTTTTTTCTCCCCAGCAAGGTCTAAATAGATCGAGGGAATCTCTTCTTCAGCAAAGTGTCAGCATATGATATTACCCAGCCGGTGGTGTAATTCTCAGCATTGCTCATTTACAACTCAAAGTCCAATTTATTTTTGGCATACAGACAGTTGTTCATATTATTCCAGCAGGTGGGATAGTATTACAGATGGTTATTCCAGCAGGTGGGAGGATCATTATATACAGTTGTTCATATTATTCTAGCAGGTGGGATAGTATTACAGATGGTTATTCCAGCAGGTGGGATGATCATATATACAATTTGTTCATATTATTCCAGCCGGTGGGATAGTATTGCAGATGGTTGTTCCAGCATGTGGGATGATCATTACAGACAGTTTGTTCATATTATTCCAGCATGTGGAATAGTATTGCAGATGGTTGTTCCAGCATGTGGGATAATCATACAGATAGTTTGTTCATATTATTCCAGCAGGTGGGATAGTATTGTAGATGGTTGTTCCAGCATGTGGGGTGATCATTATATATAATTATTCATATTATTCCAGCAGGTGGGATAGTATTGCAGATGGTTGTTCCAGCATGTGGGGTGATCATTATATACAGTTGTTCATATTATTCCAGCAGGTGGGATAGTATTGCGGATGGTTTTTCCAGCAGGTGGAGTGATTATTTGGCAAGGCTTCCAAAGCCGGTTTGGTAAGCATCAAAGTCCAACGTTAGTTTGGCAAAGCTGCAAAAGTCCATCTAAAGATGGCAAGTTTGAGATTCCAAAACCGGTTTGGTAATCTTTGAAGTCCAATGACAGATTGGCAGAAATCCAACACGAATTGGTACAAGTCCAACGACAGATTGGCAGAAATCCAACACGAATTGGTAAAAGTCCATTGTCTAGAATGGCAGAGCAGCTAAAGTCCATCCATAGTATGGCAAGCCAGTAGTCGTCTGGCGTCGTTCAAAAAGACAGTGTTAAAAGTCCATCGACAGTATGGCAAGCCAGTAGTCGTCTGGCGTCGTTCAAAAAGACATTGTTGAAAGTCCATCGACAGTATGGCAAGCCAGTAGTCGCCTGGCGTCGTTCAAAAAGACATTGTTGAAAGTCCATCCAAAGTGTGGCAAGCCAGTAATCGTCTGGCGTCGTTCAAAAGACAGATCTCTTCGACAACGTTTCATTGAAGATTCAATCCAGCAGCCTTGTTGGGTTTATATCCCTTTTGTTCTTCGTCGTCCAGAGCAAATTTTTGGTTATATTTGGTATTCAATCACTATATACCTTGAAAGTTTGAAAGCAATCGCTTTCAGGCATTCAGGTCTACAGCGTTTGAATAGGGGCAGCTGTAATACCCCAAAATTTACTCTCCCTTTTGCCATCATAGCATAGCATTATCATATATCATATCATATTCATCTCATTAGCATTGCATTGCATCTTTGCATAGAAAAATGAAGCATAGCATCCCTCTTACCATCAAGGCATGTGATCAGCTGAAAGGTGGGCAATCAAGGAATCATTCAAGGCACAAAAGGTCAAACAAGTTGCTTCAAGGCAAGCCAAGAGGTCTTTCATGTCTCATGTTATCTCAATTGATTATCCAAAACCTCAAGAAAGTGAGATTCAATGGGAGATTGAAGCACTACATCCTACACTATGCAAGAGATCCAAAAAATTGAAGGAAAACCCTCAAATGAGATAGCTTATTGGTTCAAAAACACCGTCAAGTGGCATATATCATCATCCTTTAAGAGGATACACAACATACTCAGAGGAATTTGGATTTGGAAGATGTCCAATTTCCTCCTAACCAGAAGGGCCAAAATTAGGGTTTGACCTAAAATCAGTGTATCTCTGATTTTTTGGACAAAACTTGATGTCATGGTATTCTACATGTTCTTAAATGTATGTGTGTGGAAAATTGCCTCTCAATTGGTTTTAGAAGTGGTTCAATTGGAAGAAAGATCAAAGATCAGGAAAATTGGGGCTAAGTCAAATAATCAGAGGAAAAAGTCAACCCTTGACTTTTTGAGGCCAAATTCATGAAATTCATGTTATATGTGACCAATGTACAAAATTTGATCAAGAAAGTCCAAAGGGATCATGAAAAAATCAAGATTTGGAAAGTTGCCATTTTTGGAAGAAGTAGGGTTACTAAATAGGGCAAGTTTTGGCCATTTTGCATCAGACTTTGAATCAAGGCCATTCAAAATTGAGACATCAAATGAAAATTCCACTCGGCCACAACAAAATATCTTGTTTCAAGCTTCAAATCCATGTGTAGAACATCTCCATTGGATAAAAATTGAGTGAGATATGATTGATCAAAGTTTGAGCAAAGTAGGTCCAAAATCATGTCATGACCAAGGATTCTTAGGCCCACGCGCCATCATTTTTACAAACAGGTGGTGTGCCAAATGTTCACCCATTTTTCTCATGGTTAGAGGCTTCATTTGAAAAACTTGTCAACATCAAAATTGTTCCTTGCAATGCTCTCTTCAATGTTCATGTTGGGCAAAATTTCATTTGGTTAGGTTATGATGGAGTTATGATGGGTCCAAGTTGGTATGACCACACTGAAGTTCCATGCCATGCTTGCTTTGCCAGCCAAACCATATGCCTCGCCCTTCCACCAGTTCCAAACATAGATGTTCCAAGTCACTTTTCACCAATTTCCAAGCTTGTATTCAATCCAATTTGCACATTAAACTTGTAGCATTACATCTCTTCTTTCCAATGACCCCAAAAACACATCAAACCACCCATTGATTAGGGAGAAATTCATCTACAAATCACCCTATGTTCCACTGATGCATTGATGGCTTTGATACATAACTTGGTTCAGACATCCATCAAATGATTCATGTAGGTTGTTCCTTTATTTGAACACACCATTACCATCACACTGCCATTAGCACGTGCCATACATGAGAATGGAAAGAATAACTTGCTGAACAAGTTTCTGCTACAACAACCTTGCCATTCCTTTCACTCACACTCCACCATAGCTCACCATAGGTCACCATCATCCTATCACAACCACTGCTAACTCGTCCCCTAACTAACTTGACTCAGTTAGTTAGGATGGACTCACCTAAACCATCTCAACTCAGTTAATTCACCCAGTTAACCATGGTTAAGCTCACACTATAAGTAGAAACTTCACTCTCAAAATTCATTTCAACACTCATTTTTTCACACTCTCACTCAGAAACTCTCTCTTCTTCTCTCTCAATCTCTCACCATTGCCACTGGTTTTCGAAGCTCATTGTGCTCAGTTTCTCACTCAGAAACTCTCTCTTCTTCTCTCTCAATCTTCCATAATTGCAACTAGTTTTGAAGCTTGATTTCAACTCCTCTCCATTGAATCAAAGGCAACTACATCATTTAAGCCTTTATTTGGCCAAGAGTAGCTCAAAGAGGAAGCAGAATCTCTGGTTTTCTGAAGAATATCTCAAGGTCACAAATCTTCAGGTACGAATTTTCACCATTATAGACATGCTTTGAAGATGTTTTCAGGTTCTTGAAGCTTCTTATAAGCTCAAGAACTTGTCTGGCTAGTTGATAGGCCTTTAGAGGCATAGTTGAAAAGTTAGGGCAAAACTTCTTCTGCTCGATTCTCTTGTTTCATGAACATTTTGTGCATTTTATCACTGGATTCATGCTCCTCATCACTTCAGCTTTCCAATGATGTGTATTTTGTCCATTTATGCTTACCTGAAAATTATTGTCACCGGAGGTTGGCCGGAGAAGATGACCGGAGGTCATCTCCGGCCGGTGGTCTGAGTTGCTAGGGTTTTAATCTTGTTTTAAGTCGTGATCGTCTGATTTGTTCAATCCAAGGGTGGAGAAGCTGCCAGCGCATTAAAATAAGCATGCTCCTCATGTGTTCTTCTTTCTGACTTCATTTAATCAATGTGTGGTGCAGTGCATGGTAGTGAGTGTGTTCCTTCGTGCGTGTGTGTTGGATTTGTTTACTTTGACTATTGTGTTGACTGGACTTGATCCAATGGTGCTCATTGTTTGACTTTACTTTGACTGAGAGTGCATGATTGGTAGTGTGGATTGCGCAGACTTGGACCTTGGACTACATTGATATTTGCACCTCACACTTCAAAGCCCAATCAATTTTGAACTGATTGTTTGCTATGCATGCACCCCCTTGTTTGTTTCAATTTTTTTTTATTTTCTTCATTTTATACACATTTCATTTATAATTTTTAAAATTACAAAAAAACATCAGAAAATTCTAGAAAAATTCATGAATATTTTCAAGACATTTAGGAAATTTTTGACATTTTTATTTCATGATTTTATTACATTTTTGCCCCTGTTTCATAATTTTCTTTGAATTTCCATTTGTATGCATTCCAAATGTGGTACATGAATTTGTGGAATTTTTTTCTTGCTCATTACAAATTGTTTTGACTTGATTCTTTTTGCATTGATTCACTAATACATTGAATCATGTTAGATGATTTTTGTTGATTTTTTAGACCACTTTATGACATGTTTTGATGCTTATCTTTGCACCACTTTGAATGATGTTTCAACTTGACCTAAATGCATTGTTTGAAGTTATTTTGCTTTGAATTTTGACATGCAATCTTGATGTATGATTTACTTCTGACTTAAGCATTCTAATACCATATTTTCATAATTCTCATGAGTTCATTTGATTTTTGTTTGATGCATTCCATTTGAGGCATGATGCATGTCAAATCATTCTAACTTTGGTGTAGGTTTGCATGAATCCTTTTGTGCATATTTGTATGAGCATTTTCATAGTTCATGAGCCAATCATGTGATGTTATAGGTCCTTAGTACACATTATAGGTCATCTTTATATGTTCATTTCAACTTGAACTTTGTGCATTCTTAACATGTATTGTTTGCACTTTCTTTTTGAACTTTCACTTCAATTCTTCTTCTATTACTTCTTGGATGTCTTGATTGTTGATTCATGGATACTTTTGAGATGTTTATAAATCATTTTCCATTTAGTTTCAATTCTGATTGTTGGATTACATGTTCCATTTATGCATGTTCTTTTCATTTCTTTTCATCTTTCATCTATCCTTTCTTATGATAACATGTTTAAATGCTAATGGATGATGATTGTTGCTTGTTCATTTGAAATTGTATGATGATAATCACTTGTTGTAAATGTGATTCACATTCTGCTTGTGATTTTATGATTTGATTCTTCATCTTGTTCTTTTGCACTTTAATGTGTATTAAGTGTTTTTTACTTCTTATACATGTTTCCATGTTTACTAACCATGTAGGGGCTTTGGTAAGTTGAATTGAGTGTGGATAAGGAATCCACATTCAAACTTCTTTCCTTTCATCTTTTACAATTCAATTTTGTGTTTTGTTAAGTACTTATGTGCTTACTTTGATTAACTCATTACTTTCCCCTTTGAGTTACAATTCATCTTCTCCTTTAGAAGTGAATTGTTTAACTCATTCCTTCTTTAGATTCTAGGTTTTGAAACCTCACAAACCTTTAGGATCACTCCCTTAACTAATCAATTAGGATTGAGTCTTAGTTCACATAGATTCTTACCTTTCTCTCCCACTTGAGTCTTTCATCTTCTCATCTCAAAGAAAATTCAAAATATCTAATAAAGGTAGGCATTTATTGCATTTAGGCCTTTCATATAAAGAAAAGATTATAAGGGGTCTTCTCTTATAATCTTAGAATGTGTAGCATATAGCCCATCTTGGGTCAATGTGTTAAACATTTGATCTTGTATGAGGGACTTAAATGCAATACTTGTTGAAGATATAAATAAAAAACACTTCTCCATTTCATAATCAACAAAAACACTTAATAAATACAAGTATGCTAGTGTGTTTGAACCTTAATAATTGGAACTAAGTGTGAGGGTCTTCTTCACCCTTAGTGTGCTTTCTTACTCATTCCATCTTGGAATGTGAGGATGTACACATTCCAATGATTAAGATTTAGATACACTATCATATGCAAACAAATGAAAAAACTTCTAAAAGACAAAAACAAATAATAACGTCTTTCCTTCGGGAATTCTTTTCTCACCTCATTCACTCTCAGCGTACGAACGTGCTTCTACTCGTTCTCTTGCAAGATGGTAACACACTCGGACCAGCGAGCCTGCAACACCTGAGCTAGAACGTTAGCCGTTCCCTAAAAAACACAAACAATCCATCCCTAGTGAGGGGAACTACGTCGCTCTGATTCTCATGTTCCCGATGAGATACGTAGGCAGTGGGGTAGGGCCCATTCGAGCACTTCTTTTATTTTCCCTACATTTGTTTCTCTTTCTCTTTCCGTTCCTTTTCCAGTTCCTTTTTTCCAGTATCTTTTCTATCACCCTCTGATCGAGACAAGCAAGCGTGGATCCCATCGGGTACGATGGACGCGTGGGGGTGCTAATACCTTCCCCTCGCGTAACCGACTCCCGAATCCAGTTCTCTTGGTCGCAAGACCATGTTATTTCCTTCCTTCAGGTTTATGCAGTGTTTCCTTTCCCTCTCTTGGGATAAATACACATTGCTGGCGACTCTGTTTCGGTGCCACTTTCGCGTTTGTACTTGGATGAAAATCCCGGGAGCGACAGCAGGTAGTCTCATTGGATGCGAATATCTTGGGTTAGATATTCTCTGTTGCATAGAGATTTGATGCAGGTTTGTAGGAGATTTAAAAGGTGAAGATTTAAAAATATTTTGGGGGATAAAATCTGTTTTGAAGATTCAATTTTAAATAACAAATCAGATCAAATATTGCAAGGAGTCGAAGCCAAATTCAGGTGGCTATATAAAGCGCATAGTTCAAAGGAAGAAGGTACAGAAATACAGAGAGAAGGTCAAGAGCATAGGCTGAGTGTCTTGAGTATTTTGTACGAGTTTTGTATACACCATTCTAGGTTGAATTGGTGAGTTGTATTATGTCCTCTCTTAGAAGCTGTGAAGCGATAGAGAGTTGTGTAACTTGATAAAAGCTGTAAAGCAGGATCAAGGTTTCTCAAAGAGGGTGTTCTTTGAGTGTTTTAGGGATTGAGTAGTGTTCTCATATCTAAGTGGTTTCTTAGGTAGGAAGTCACTAGTAGGAATTAAGTTTAGGAGATTGTCAACTGGGTTGTTGAGTCTGTAAATTAATTCTACAAGTAGTGAATTTCATCCCTGGCTTGGTAGCCCCCAGATTAGGTTGTTTGAACTGAACTGGGTTAACAATTGGGTGTGTTCTTCTGCTGTTTATTTTGTCCATTGTGCAGAGTGTGTTGTTGTGACATCGCACTTAACATCACACATCTGATACCAGAATTTCAAGGTGGCTTAGAGAATGAAGGTTTAAGAGATTAGAGGCTCGATTGCATCTATGACGATGAGCCTTTAGGTTTCGAAAAGGATGCTGCTATGTCCTCTACAAGGATGCAACCTCAAGATCCACTTGAGGAAATTGATTTGAGCGATGGCGCTGCTAAAAGGTCGGCTTACATAAGTGCCAACATCGATCCAAATCTAAGGTTGGAGGTAATAAATTTACTTTAAGAATTTAGTGATTTCTTTTCTTGGGATTATAACGAAATTCAAGGTTTGAGCAGGGGAGATCAAAAGAGTCCTAAGAAACAAGTTTGTAAGAACGATAAGGTATGTCGAGTGGCTTGTGAATATCGTTGTCGTAATTAAGAAAAATGGAAAGTTAAGAGTTTGCATCGACTTCAGAGATTTGAACACGGCAACCCAAAAAGATGAATACCCAATGCCTGTCGCCGAGATGTTGGTCGACTCAGCAGCGAGTTTCGAATATCTTAGTATGCTTGATGGTTACTCTGGATAGAACCAAATTTTCATTGCAGATGAAGATGTTCCGAAGACGGAATTTTGATGCCCGGGAGCTTTAGGAACCTATGAATGGGTAGTGCTGTCATTCGGCTTCAAGAATGCTGGGGCAACCTACCAGAGGGTGATGAATTCTATCTTTCATGAATACATTGAAACATTTATGCAAATATATATTTATGATATAGTCATTAAGTCTGCTTCGGAAAATGGTCATCTTGACCACCTTCGACGCTCATTCGAGAGAATGAGGAAGTATGGGCTAAAAATGAACCTCTTGAGTGTGATTTTTATGTGCAGGCAGGGGACTTTCTTGGTTTCGTGGTCCATAAAAAGGGGATCGAGATCAACCAGAATAAAACGAAGGCTATCAGGGAAACCAAGCCTCCTTCGACCAAAAAATAGATTCAATCTCTTTTAGGAAAGATTAACTTTCTGAGGAGGTTCATTTCAAACCTCAGTGGTAAGGTTCGAACATTCTCGCTGCTACTTCACTTGAAGAAGGAAGAGTTTGTGTGGCAGCCAGAGCATCAAAAAGTATTGGACGAAATAAAGGAGTACCTAGTGAATCCTTCGATTTTGTCCCCTCCAGCTAGAAATAGATGCATGAGGTTGTACATTTCTGCCTCAGACTTGACTATATGAAGTGTGTTAGCACATGAGGATGATAATGGCGTCGAAAGATCCATATATTACCTAAGTCGAGTCTTAAGCGATGCAGAAACTAGGTATAGTCTTATAGAAAAGATGTGCCTTTGTCTGTACTTTTCCTGTATGAAATTGAAGCATTACATTAAGTCAATTGATGTCTATGTATCTTCTAATTTTGATATTATTAAACATATGTTGTCTAAGCCAATTTTGCATAGCCAAATTGGAATTTTGATTGTTTCTCCAAACAAGATTCCGACCAAGTTAAAATATAGAATTGATGGTTCTTGATCAAATAATGAGGTCGAGTACGAGGCTTGACTTAAGATCTTGTTGGAGTTAGGGGCAAAACGAGTCGAAATAAGAGGAGACTCCGAGTTTATGTTAAAGCAAATAACAAAAGAGTACAGATGTATTAAGTACAACTTAATCATGTACTTTGTTATAGTGAATCAACAGATCAAGTGATTTGACTTTGTAGACATTCAGCGTGTCCCTCGACTGGAGAATCATGAGGCGAATGAGTTGGCATAAATTGCCTCAGGGTACAAAGTGCCTAAAGAGAAACTATAAGATTTGGTCGAAGTTCGAGGAAGGGTGACGTCAACAAGGTTGTCCCCATCAAATTTAGTAATGACTAAGTTAGGGCCAGTAGATCTAGAAAACTTTGAGATCTTTACTATTGAGGATCTAGCTAATACTGATTGGAGAAAGCCAATAGTAAGTTACATAGAGAATCCAATTGGGTCAACTAATCGAAAGATAAAATATAGGTCTTTAAGCTACATGATTATAGGGATTGAATTACTCAAGAAGACGCCTGAAGGGGTGTTGCTCAAATGCCTTGGTGAAGGAGAGGCGTATTTAATCGTGTCGAATGTTCATAGTGGGGCATGTGGTGCTCATCAACTTCGCTAAGGGTTATCAAGAGTGTCAAGTTCATTCACATATTCAACATGTTCCTGTAAGTGAACTACATGCAGTTGCGAAGCCATGGCCTTTCAGAGGATGATCTTTAGATTTGATTGGGGAAATTCAACCTGCATCCTCTAAGTGACACAAAATATTCTAGTCAATATTGATTATTTTACAAAGTGGATCAAAGCGGTTCCTTTAGTTAATGCTAATCAGGATGATATAATAGAGTTTATCTAGAAACACATCACTTATAGGTTTGGAATTCCTGAGACCATCACGACGAACCAAGGGTCTGTGTTCACTGGTCGAAAGATGCAAGAATTTGCCTCTGATATGGGGATTAAATTGTTAACTTCGACGCCTTATTATGCTTAAGCAAATGGTCATGTCGAAGCATCCAATAAGGTTGTTATTGGTTTAATTAAGAAGCATGTTGGGAAGAAACCAAAGAATTGGCATAAAACATTAGACCAGGTCTTATGGGCATGTCGGACATCTCCCAAAGAAGCGACAAATACGACCCCATTTCGGTTGACTTACAGACATGAAGTTATCTTGCATATCGAGATCTACTTGCAATTGGTACAGATTAAGAGGTAGGACGAGATTCTATCTGACTGTTATTGGAACATGATGTTGGACGAAATGACCGATCTGGATGAAGAAAGGTTGGCAGTGTTAGATGTCTTGATAAGACAAAAGGAATGAGTTGCTAAGGCTTATAATAAGAAGGTTAAGATAAAAGAGTTTTCGATTGGAGATTACGTTTGGAAGGTCATATTGCCTATGGATCGAAGAGATAAAGCACTAGGAAAATGGTCCCCTAATTGGGCGGGTCCATTTCGATTTATTCAAGATTTTTTTAATAATGCTTATGAAATCGAAGAATTAGTTGTTGATAAACGAATTCTAAGAGTAAATGGTAAATAACTTAAGAGGTATAAGTCTATGCTACAAGAAATTCGAATTGCTAAAGAATAGTATGCAGTAGGAAAATAAAAGGGCCAAAATGGCATTGTCATTACAAAATATCAAAAGCAAGGGAAACTAAAAGAAACGCAATTTAAATTGGAAATTTTGATTTGAGTTCCTCAAGCATGGTCTTGGAGAAGTCGAGTCTGTCATCTAGTCGATCATGAATTTCTTCTAAGGAGTTGACTTCAAGCCCTTAGTTGATAGCGACTTCAACATGTTTGGTGCCTCTAGTGGCCTCTTTATCAATCATCTCCATTGTAGGAAGTGGTTTTTCCCAGGCCAACTCGACTTTCTCTTTTTCTAAGTTATCGATTTCTTTGTTCAACTCAAGGAACTTGGCTTGACACTGCGCAATTTGATCATCAAGAGAAGCTTTCTTGTCAGTATATTCTTGAAGCTTGGTTTCGAGCTTGTCAACCACTTGCTCAGAAGCGCTGCTTGTATCCAAAGCCACTACCATGGCATCTTTCACTTTCTAAAGTCGAGAGTCGTTTGTTCATTTGAGATCAATGTCTTTGTAAACTTGATCAAAGTAAGCTTCGAATTCGAAGAGAAATTGAACTAGGGAATCAGACACCCTTTATTTGTTAAGTGCGACCCACAACTGTTGAATATCAGCGCCAAGTCGAGCATCTCATTCGATAACACTGAGAAGGTCGGCTTCAAAGATGTTTTCTTTCAATTGTTGAATTAGCAAGTTAAGTGACTCATTGTCGGTATCAGCTAACGAAGCATCAGAGGAATGGCTTGACCTGGATCCTGTTGACAGCTTACAAAACTTTTGGAGTCTTTTGAGAGCTTCAGTTGGATTTTTATTTTTAAGGGCGAGGATTTCTTCCTGGCTCAGAGAAGTATTCGACACTGAATCATGCACGCCAGCTTGAGAATGCTCTGGCTCTTTTTTGGTAGGTTGATCATTCTATATGACTACGGCAACCTCGACGTTGGGCATGGCTTGCTTTTCATTAATTTTTGCTAGGTTTTTAGGTCGTGAGTCATCTTGAGCCATGTTGTCTTGGACGGAGGCAGTAGTGTCATCCAATTCCTCAATGCATTATGGAGAGGGTTGGTCGACATTAAATTCCACTTCAAGTTATGGTTGTGCATACGCATCTGTTGCTTTGTTGGTTGGTTGAGTGGCTGTGTGAACACTCGAAATGCTGGAATCAAGGAAATCCGACCAGTGGATATGAGAGATCGTTTCAGAAGGAGTTGAACGAGGGATACCTGGTGGGTTTGCTTGTTCATTATCATTTACTTTTGGGTTTTCTTGAAAGAAGAGGGATAAATGTGTTGAATCTTAAAGTGGAAGACAATAGAAGAGCTACACAATAAATCGAAGAATACCTTGGAGTTAGCTTTTTCTGGTTCCTCGAATGGTTTGTGTTGAAGTTTATTGGTTTCTTCATTAACAGGAGGGGGAGATCTTGAGTTTTTTCTTGTATCTCTTCTTTATTTTCTTCGTTTTTTTCTGCGTCGACTTCTTTTTCTTTGATCTTGTTGGAAGGACCAGCAGTCGAAGTAACAATGTCTTTCTTGGGTTTTGATTTATTGGGAGTTCCTTTCTTTTTCTGGCTTACACTCGGCTTAGGAGAAGCTTTAGGCTTTGAAATTGAGAAGACGAGGGTTTCCTCAATATCTTTTAAGCTTTCTTTTTCAGCCGTATTTTTTGTTGGTTTTAGAGTGGCCTGGGGAAGGTTAAGTCAGTGTTAGATGAATGGTTTATTAGAAGATCACAAAAGAGGTCGAAATTGATGGAGTACCTGAGTCGAAGTGGTTGTAGTATTTTTCTTCTTCTTGGATTATGTAGTTGAAGAGTTGGGATCGCGCTATCGGTTCTGAAAGGAAAATTGTTAGAATTATTTCAGTAATGGAAAAGTTAGAGAAGAAAGAGGTACCTTTTTCTTAGGTTCTTCTATTTTCTTCATTTCACCATCGTCATAATGTCCTTCAGCATTAAGGTCAGCTTAAGCCTTAGGTTCACCTGTAATTGAAGCGTAAGAAAATGAAAGGTACGAATAATTCGAAGACAATAGTAAGCATATACCTTGTTGTTCTGGATTTTATGGTGCGTAGGAGAAAGCAGCAGATAACCTCTTTCAGAAGTATTCTTCTGGAAAGTGGCCATTGAAATACTGTGTCCACGAGTTGTGATATTCGACTGTCATGAAAAGTGATTGTTGAAACTGGAAGATAGGGAGTTCGAGAACTTGGCTGCGAGCAAATGTTGTGCAGGCTTTGTAGTCTCCGATGCTGAATCTCTTTTCTGACCAGCAAATGTCCTCCTCCCAAGTGTAAAGTGTACGAGGAAACAACATGCTAAAGCCAAATTGTCTGGCTACTAGGTTGGGTTGATAGCCAACGAAGCCATAGCCAAGAGTCCCAGTTTCGATCCTTTTAGATAAGAGTATGGGAGTCTAAAAGGCCGCCCAAATGGAGTTCGACATGACAGTTGCTGAAGGAGAGACTCTTGGAAATCTGTTCCTAAACCAGGTCGAACCAACACATCGGTCCACAAAAGGAGCCATAGTTGAAGCAAAGACGGACCATTCAAGAAATAAATTGATGTACTTCATAAGTATTTTTTGTGAAGGAGTTTCTTGAGGAGTATTCAAAGCGAGCCTTGTGCCTTCGATGGCTCTGCAGTCATTTTGTGCTATCAAGGCTGGAGAGGTAGTTATGTGGAGTTTTGGCTCAAATGTGGTATTCAGCCAGAGTTGCAAAAGCTATAAAAGACCTAAGACCAAGTATGATTTGTTAGCTTCAGGGAGATGTTTTAATTTGTAGGAAGCTTCTCCAAGTGACTGATAGAGATTGGCCCAGAGGAGTTTGCTTAAGGAGATCTTTCGACCTTCATGAAGCTGGATGGCTAGAGGTACGAATTTTTTAGACACTTGTAAAGAACTTGAGCAGAAAACGTAGTAAGAAAGCCAAAGGGTTAAGAAGGCTATGTGCTCTTAGTTGGAGACTTCAGCGTTTTCTTTATCATGATTATCGAGGATGAAGTTCTTAAAACTGAATCGTTCAATAGTGAATTCGTTGGTTCTTTCTAAGGTCGGAGTGAAGGTTTCGCCTCAGGGGTTTAATCATGTGATGTCTGCTATATCGAATAAGGTTGGTGTTAGCATGCTACATGCAAATTGGAAGGTGTTGGTCGATCCTTCCCAAAAGAAGATCGATGCTAGTAACATGGTTGGGATGTACCTAGGGCCATTTCTAGAGATTTTGATCATGTCGTTGATGCCTAGATCTTGCCATTGTTTTTTCCATTGGGGATGCACTTTGTCGAGCCATGCAATGTATTCATTGCTTTGAGTAGGTGGTGTGGATCAAAACACGCGTGCAGGTTTATCCATTAAAGACAAGTCAAAGAAGCGTTTTTCAAACGGTGAAGGCATATTGACTGAGTAGCCTAGGAAAAAGCGTCTAACTTTGCCAGCATTCAACTTTGCAGTCAAAAATGACCCCAAGAAGGAGAAGAGTTTATCAAAAGAGAGAAGGGAATGAGTACATGTTTTCCCCAGTTGGAGATTTACTCTTTTGACAATGGGGGTTCAGGAACAAAGTCTTTACCATGTTCATCTTCCTCTGCTGGAATTATGAAAGCCATTGGGTTCTTCTCAGTATCAAACTTGGAAGATGATGTCTTAGTTGATGTCATTCCTGAAAGTGGAAGTTTTTGAAGGAAAAGAAGGATTTTTCTGTGCACAAGTAGGTTACGAGAATAGATGAAATGAAGAAGATGATGAGAGAGTTGAAGTTGGATATTTATAGCCTTTTCGTTGCATGCCTAAGGTCGGACACATGGCATCCGCGTGGAGATGTTGAGATGATTTTGTGTGTTACGAAGTGGGAACATTGATGTGGGTGGAATAGTTAAAGCAGATGTGCACATTCATGACCTCCTGGAAAATAGGAGTGATGATGAGATTCTGAATAGCTCTCATGGAAAATGACAATGCAAAGTAAAGCAGTAATGATGATAATGACGTAAGCAGAGAAGTGGAAGCAGTGTCAAAAATACGATAAAAAATGCCACGTTTCTTTTTCTGATTCAAATCGAAACATGGAATTTTGGGGGGCAATTTGTTACCTTGGATTTTTGACCTAACTATAAATGGCAAGGGAGACATAAATATGCCATGGTGAAAGCTGGGATCAAATTTGGTAAATTAGAACTGAGTTAATTTCATTTGAGCATACTGAAAGTTATATATGTGGTAATGTTGTTCGAAGCAGCTGAAGGTCGATGGGTGTTGGTAGAGTCTGTGAACTTAGTGAAAATTTTAAGTGTTCTAGTTGGTTATTTTGCCTGATTGAAAGAGCGGAAATTGGATTGAATCAGGTGGTTACTCGAATCTACGTGGAGGCTCGTCGAAGATAACGGCTGCATGAAAGAAAAACATGTCGTGATATGTTTAGTCGGCCATTTGTAGGTAGTTATTTCACATTAGTATACAAGGGGACGCCTGTTTATGTTATAAGGGTCCGTACAATGCTTAAAGTATCTGCGTATTTGAGAAACAAGTGAGAAAATGTACGTATGCGCTTCACATTTATAAAATTCAAGTATTTTACATTCAAGTCTTTCTGCATTTTTAGATACATTTCGATTCACATTTACATGTCATTTTACTTTCAATTTACATTTTGATTACGTTGTTTTCAAAACCTTTTGCATTCTAAGTTTAGTCAAGTATCAAATCATTATCTTTTATGCACTTCGATTTTAATTAATATGATGTCTAAAGGTTATAATTCACACAAATATGTTATAAGATATTTTCGAGTTTAATCCCTTAAATATTAATATAAACTTGTTTTGTTTATCAAATTTCCAAATAAACAGACGCTAATTACTCTAACTGCATGATTGGCTATCCAATCCTATTAGAATTTGATGATAAGTTCAAAAACATAGTCAAATTTGCAGACAATAACACAATTGTAGTTGAAGAAAGAAGCAAGTTGGTGATTAGGAGAAAGAATGTTGAATTTTCCTAGTGACGTGACATATGTCTTTTATGTGTCATCTATGAAGATTAGCTTGTTAAACATGGGTCCAGTACATGAAAAAGGATTCGCCGTGAATATGCAGCATTTATTTCTTCAAAAAAAAATTGTCTAAGAAGAAGACTTGCCTTGAAGGTTCTTTTAAAGAAAAGATAGAACATTGAAGGTTAGTTTGAAGGCAAAAATGTACAATGCTACTCCAGTGTTGTTGGCGATGAAGAGAGATTGTTGTGGTATTTTAGATGTTGTGGAAAAATGATATCTTTAAGCAAAGTATAAAACGGTTTCTTGATAATCAAGAACCAAAACAAGGGTTAACGGAAAACCAAGAAAGAAAACACAAGAAGAGGAAGAAGGAACAACAAGGATTGGGCAAATATAAATTCTGCTTACTATTCACTTTCTCATTAAAGTTACAAATGATTACAAGTGAATATCACAATTTGCCACACTCAACAAACTGAGTGTACTAGCCTATTTATAGACTAACTAGGTAACTTGTAGCCCAAGAAACCTAAACAATTGGATCCTTAACACAAGGCCCAATTCGACAGAATAACATTTCGACAATACATACATACTAGAACAGACTTCGACTACAGTATGTAACAATAAGGCATCAGCATGTGAACAAGCTTCGACTGGATGCTTGCCTCCTGTCAAAATACATGAAAGCTCTCCTTCGACACAGCATGAGTTCGACCCAACTCTCAAAAATCTCTACCTTGGATCTAACTCAACAACAAGGGAATCAACTAGCTTTCATCATGCAACTTTATCAACTGCATACAGTGGAAGAACTTGCAACTTGGCAACGTCTTGGTGATCATATCAGTAGCATTATCTTCAGTCGAAACCTTCAGCACCTGGACTTCACCACGCTCGATTATCTCTCTGACGAAGTGCAGTCTCACATCAATGTGCTTAGTTTGCTCATGATAGGCTGAATTCTTCGACAGGTGTTTGACTATCACATTTAACAGTGATACTTCGAACTTGAAGTTTCAGCTCCTTTGCAAAACCTTCAAACCACAATGCTTCCTTCAAAGCTTCAGTGAGGGCAATATATTCAGCTTCAATGGTTGATAAGGCAACAACCTTCTGAAGCGTCGCTTTCCAACTGATTGTTGTGCCAAACATTGTGAAAACATATCCAGAAATAGACTTTCTGGAATCCATATAACCTGCATAATCAGAGTCAACAAATCCTTCGATTTCGACTATGCTATCTCCACCACAGGCTCCACCATAAATCAAGACTCTCTTCAGAGACCCATTTATGTACCTGAGAATCCACTTTACAGCTTGCCAGTGCGCCTTTCCAGGATTGGCCATATACCTGCTCACAAGGCTCACTCCATATGCTATGTCTGGCCTCGTACAGACCATAGCATACATCAGAGAACCCACTACACTAGCATATGGAATGCTATTCATATAGATTCTTTCAGCTTCAGTACTCGTACTTTGAGTAGTACTAAGCTTAAACTGAGGATTTGTAGGTGTCACAACAGGTTTTGAATTCGACATACCAAACTTGTCGAGAAGCTTCCGTAGGTATGTCTCCTGAGATAAGCACAACTTCAACTGCTTTCTATCTCTCTGGATGTCAATCCCAAGAATCCTGGCTGCAGCTCCCAGATCCTTCATTTCGAACTCCTTACTGAGTTCAACCTTCACCTTCGTCACATCCTCAACATTGTTGCTAGCTATGAGGATATCATCCACATACAACAGCAATATAACAAGTGATTTTCCAGGTCGAAATCTGAAGTAAACACAGTGATCGAACTGACTTCTAGTGAAACCAATGTGTGCCATGAACTTGTCGAATCTCCTATTCCACTGTCGAGGAGATTGTTTCAAGCCATACAAAGACCTATTCAGCTTGCACACATAATCTTCTTTACCCTTTTCTGCATACCCTTCAGGTTGACGCATCAGGATCGTTTCATCTAAATCACCGTACAGAAATGTTGTCTTTACATCCATTTGCTCAAGTTCCAAGTCGAACTTTGCCACCATGGCCAACAGCATTCGAATGGATCTATGTTTTACAACAGGTGAGAACACATCATTGAAGTCGACTCCTTCTTTCTGAGTGAACCCCCTAGCAACCAGCCTCGCCTTAAAGCGCTTCGACATCACTCCTTTGATTCCTTCCTTGACCTTGAAAATCCACTTACAACTAACTAACCTTGCTCTTGCAGGTTTCTCAATCAGCTCCCAAGTGTTATTATCATGAAGAGATTTCATCTCGTCATCCATGGCTTTTCGCCATTCAGTCCAGTTTCGACTCCTTATAGCTTCCTTGTAATCTCTAGGTTCTTCGTCAAGTACCTCACTTGCGGAGATTAAAGCAAACGCTATAAGATCTGCATAACCAAGTCTCTAAGGTGGCTTGATGACTCTTCTCGACCTATCTCTTTCCAGTTGGTAGTCATCGACAGTTTCCTCAGCCTCTTCATCATCTTTCTCTTCGACTTCATCAGGGTTATGCACTTCAGCATCACTATGCTCCACCTCAACAGGCATCTCTACCTGTTCGAGCTCCTCTTCAGAGATTTTTGCACTTCGACCAACATCACCAGTTTTCTTCAAAGCCATTTCGACCTCATTGAAAACTACATCACGACTTGTGATACATCTTCTGTGACCTGGTTCTAGGCACCACAGCCTATAACCCTTGACTCCCTCAGGATATCCAAGGAACATGCATCTCAGAGCTCTAGGTTCGACCTTGTCTTGCCTAATGTGAGCATAGGCTAAACAGCCAAATACTCTTAGTTTGTCGAGATCTGGTGGATGACCCGACCAAACTTCTTCAGGTGTCTTCATTCCCAGCGCAGTCAAGGGACATCTATTTATCAGATAAGCTTCTGTCGAAATAGCCTCCGCCCAAAACACCTTCTTCAATCCAGCACTAACCAACATGCATCTAACCCTTTCAAGGATTGTTCGATTGAATCTCTCAGCTAAGCCATTTTGTTGAGGAGTACCTGCTACAGTCTTATGCCTTGCAATCCCAGACTCAACACAGTAACTGTCGAACGCTTTGTTGCAGAATTCAAGGCCATTGTCGATTCTCAACCTCTTAACCTTTCTGCCAGTTTGAGTTTCGACCAGAACCTTCCAACTTTTGAAATTCTCAAAAGTTTCATCCTTCGTCTTCTGAATGAATACCCATAGCTTTCTGGAATAGTCGTCAACGATGGATAGAAAATACCTTGCACCTGAGTGTGAAGGATTCCTTGCAGGCCCCCAAAGATTAGCATGAATGTAATCAAGGGATCCATGTGTTCTTTGCTTGCCTTTGTTAAACTTCTCCCTACAGGATTTACCAAATACACAAGATTCACAAAACTCCAGCTTTTCGACTTTGTCACCTCCTAGCAGGTTCTGCTTCCCCAATTTGACCAGGCCTCTTTCACTGACATGGCCCGATCTCATGTGCCATAATTTTGTCTTCGACACAGGTTTCGTGGATGCAACATTTGTCGAACCACTTACAACCTCAGCCTCAAGGGTATACATGCCTTGGTTTTTCATGCCTCTCAAGACTTCCTTCGACCCTTTCATGACTTTCAGGATACCTTACTCTCCTTTGAAAGCATATCCTTTCTTGTCGAATTCACCAAGAGAAATTAAATTCCTCTTAAGATCAGGTACATACCTAACCCCAGTCAATAGCTTTATTGGCTCATCATGGAGCTTAAATCTAACAGATCCAATACCTGCAATCTTGCAAGCTTTATTATTCCCCAGCAGCACTGATCCACCATCTTGATCACATAATTCTTCAAACACATTCTTGTTTGGAGTCATATGCCAAGTACATCCAGAATCCATAATCCACTCTTCGAAAGAGTTGTTGCTCGACACCACAAGGACATCAGATGATTCATAACCATCTTGCACTATAGCTGCATTCCCATTGTCCTTACCTCCATGATTATTCAGGCGCTCAGGGCACACCTTTCTTGTGTGACCCTCCTTCTTACAGTGATAACATTTAATACTAGACATATCACCACCATAAGACTTCTGTTGAACCTTACCTTTCTTCTTGTCAAACCTGCCATCTTTCTTTGACGATCTCCTTTTCACGGACAACCCTTCGCCAACTGATGAAGGTTTTTGCTCCTTTCTTTCGTTCAAATCCTTCGAATACAAGGCTGCTTGAACTTCTTCAAAGGTCAGGGACTCTCTTCCATACAAGAGGGTTTCTTTGAAGTGAGCATGCGATCTGGGCAAAGCACATAACAGCAACAGTGCTTGATCTTCGTCATCGATCTTCACATCAATGTTTTCAAGATCAAGAATCAGCTTATTGAACATATCCAACTGCTCAGTCAAAGCTTTGTCTTCACTCATCTTGAATGAATACAGAGCTTGCTTTAGGTACAAACGATTTACCAACGATTTGGTCATGTACAAGCTTTCAAGCTTTACCCATAATCCTGACGTCGTCGTCTCTTTTGATACCTGCCAGAGAACCTTATCACCAATGCTCAACAATATTGCGCTGTGTGTTTTCTCGATCATTGCTGTCTTTTCTCTTTCCGTCAATGCAGCATTCATGACTGCCTGTCCCTTCAACGCTTCCAAACAACCCTGTTGCACCAGTAGGACTTTCATCTTCAAACGCCACAGACCGAAATCGTTAACTCCGGTGAACTTCTCAATCTCATACTTTGTTGAAGACATCTTCTCCACGCTCACCGCACCAAATTGTTGTGGAAAAACGATATCTTTAAGCAAAGTATAAAACGGTTTCTTGATAATCAAGAACCAAAACAAGGGTTAACGGAAAACCAAGAAAGAAAACACAAGAAGAGGAAGAAGGAACAACAAGGATTGGGCAAATATAAATCCTGTTTACTATTCACTTTCTCATTAAAGTCACAAATGATTACAAGTGAATATCACAATTTGCCACACTCAACAAACTGAGTGTACTAGCCTATTTATAAGCTAACTAGGTAACTTGCAGCCCAAGAAACCTAAACAATTGGATCCTTAACACAAGGCCCAATTCGACAGAATAACATTTCAACAATACATACATACTAGAACAGACTTCGACTACAGTATGTAACAATAAGACATCAGCATGTGAACAAGCTTCGACTGGATGCTTGCCTCCTGTCGAAATACATAAAATCTCTCCTTCGACACAGCATGAGTTCGACCCAACTCTCACATTAAGATATAACCGCTAAAACTTTAAATGTCTACATCATTTGAGAGTCAAAAAGGTGGTGGTTGGCCTTCCTATGATTCACCCTTCTACAAAGATATATCAAGGTTGTTTGGACAACAAGCAACTAAGGAATTCTTTCAAATTCTCAATGTTTTCTATATCAATAAAAATGATTGGATGTAGTTCACTAAGATGTTTGCGGCCCTATTTAAGTTTCATCCATATAGAATACATGTGTTAATGAGCTTGTAAGAAAGATATGACTGCTGAAAGAAGTACTTTTGTCTTTTACCTAGTTTTAGCCCTTGTTGAAAGACAAATTGACCATAGGTTCTTAGGATTAATGGATGACGAGAGTACAATGTTAAGGAGTGTCAATACTTTTGTGTCAAGAATGAGATCATCCACGAGGTACAACACCATATACTTATCATCATAATGGATTAACAAAAATAAAGAAACATAGCATTACTTCATATGATAAGGTGTATGTTGAAGGGAAAACATCTTCTAAAGTCATATTAGGGAGAAGCAATGTTTATTGTTGCTTATGTGTTAAATAGGCGCCTAACAAGGAGATTATGAGACATCAGATAGGAAGAATTGTTCTCAAGTAACAGCCCAAGTGTCACACACTTAAGGATTTTTTTAGATCTTCATGTTACACACATGTTCCAAATGAAAGAAGAAGAATATTAGTTGATAAAAGTGGGACTTCGATCTTGATTGGCTATGATTCTAGAGGAGCATGCAAGTTGTTTGATCCTCACCAACAAAAGGTTGTCATCAATAAAGATGTCACTATAGATGGAAAAGCATGCTCAAATCAAAAAGGAATGCCATATAACATGGTCACATTTCAATCAGGTAAATGATGAACCACCTCCTAAAAATGAATCACAGACTAATCAAAAATCAGTAAGAACAGGATTCTCTTTAATAAAGACTCAATGCTCATGAGGTCCTTTCAGATAATGCAACCAATGATGATGGAGAGTTGGTACATCCGGCTTTCATGGCAGATGGGCAAACACCAGGCCGAGGCAATCAGTTGGTAGAAGGCCTTTGCATATCCACAATATAGATCAAATAAGCAAGATGAAATGCTATAGAGAGAAATAACACAGCCACTTGTTGAACTTCTTCCTCATAAGTCAATTAATTTGTGTATACATAAAAGGTATCGAAATCACATTATTTGTTATGTGTCTCTATGTTGACATGTTCCCATTACTAGAGGTAACATTGATATCATTGAGAAATTCAATGAGAGACTCAAGTATGTGTTTGATATGAGTAATATATGCAAACATCTCAAAATATTAATTGCACTAAATTCTTAATGTAAAATACTACCAATACTATGTTATAACCAAAATATTCTAGTATTCTTATTTACTATATAAATCCACCCCAATCAAAGTAACAACATTCATCATTCATCTATGAGTACTGCATTCTTAAGTCAATCTTTTCATTGGGTGTTG
Source organism: Lathyrus tuberosus (assembly GCA_022829125.1). Lineage (NCBI taxonomy): Eukaryota > Viridiplantae > Streptophyta > Magnoliopsida > Fabales > Fabaceae > Lathyrus > Lathyrus tuberosus. The sequence continues at coordinate 10,542,369 of JALAZF010000107.1, read as the reverse complement.
TTATCATTGTTGGTTAGCCAAACATTTCCAACTTCATGGATACCTGCGTTACAGACCTTTGCACTAACATAGCTTAAATTCTACATTTAGCAGTATTTGGACTTGCAACTTTACAAAGTGAGAATTGGCGCAATGAATTTGACTTGTATTAATTTTTTCTATGATAATATTTACATAACTCATCCGAATTGATTTACATCCACAGTTCTATCAGTAGCTTTCTGAGCTTCGCCCCTTATGGATATAAGGTTCTTTTTTATCTCTTTACAAAGTCTACCCTCTATGAGCCCAACGGGCAACCACATCTTCGGCTTAACGTCAACAACGTATGTAAGTGTCGTGCTAATCTCTGGTATTGGAGACTCATCATCACTTCCACTGCTGAAAAGCTGCAAAACCATCATTGTTTAGGAAGTTAGCACTGTATTTGTGTCAACCTCGTTGAATATATGGTTTCAAAATCTCACAAATTTATGATCTTTCAAAACAAAGTCGATGAACATGTATTGAAAATTGAGGAAGGTTTTCTATGTGATGAGACTCGTGAGAGTCAAGCCAAAAAAGCAAGCAAGAACCCTTTTTGTCAATATTGGTCAATAGTTTAAATTACTGGTGCAAAATTAGAGTTTCCAAGATATGATGGACATCATTCCTAGTTGGTCACAAAAACACTAGCCACTACGCATTCAAATGATTATGTCAATTTTTGAAACTTCGACCATGTTTGAATTAAGGGCAGTTTTTTAAAATCGTTATTATTCAATCATTATTTGTCTTAATCTATGTGCAACAATTTTGAAAGATTTCTATTTTGAGACGGAGGGAGTACTATTGTCAGATTTATTTTTCCTTATTTTTGCTTTTAATTATAAAAGTTACACATTTTTTCATGTTTTCCAATACCAGCATAGGAAGCAGTGAAAATCATGGAAAACTGATTTTCTTGTTTTTCAATACAAGCATAGGAAGTAGTGAAAATAATGGAAAAGTGATTTTATGATTTTATACAAAATTTAGAAAATAGAAAACAAATAAAATGAAGGTATCAATTTTAAAGAAAAACAAAAAAAGTTTACTCAAACCAATTCAGTCCTAAATATTCAACATTTGAAAAATACAAGTGAAGTAGGAAAGTAACTAATTCACGGAAATATGCATGATTTTTTTTTTAGGGATCCAGAAGAATTCTAACAAGAAAGGAAGAAACAAAAACCCTACCTGTGAAATCGACCATTTTCCTTCAAAGAGTTGAAAATCCCCTTCAATCATCTTGAAGTCTATGTCACGCTTCGTACCAGATGGAAGAGTCTCCAAGTCTTTCTCGTAACAATCTATAACTCCTTTGGCATCAAATTTGAGCCCAAATGCCAAGTTCTGCTCTCCAATCTGTTGAGGTGATAACGGGTCAGCAAAAAAATGTGTTTCAAACCAAATTCATGAACAAGAAAAAACATAGAGAAGATTCCAGTTTGTAGTTAAGAGGAAATTAAAACCATGCTGTGAAGAAAGTAAATCAGGCACAACCATACTTGGGCATGCTATATCCTTATACAGTTTAACTTTAACCTAACATTAAAACTAAGCATAACATGACTGACTCAGTTTGAAAGTAAAATGATGCTTCAACTCATGCTTCTTGTGCATGTCAATTATAGATTACGGAAAGTAGAAGTTTGTTTGAATTTCGCTACACAACAGTGAACATAGTTTCTATTTGACAATATTTTGTATTAAATAGTACATCCCAGGCTATGGTACAGACAGTCCGACATGGACACTCTGAAACACGAAAACAAAGACACTCCGACACCGATAATGTCAAAAACATAGAACACGGTCAGAGGTCACAGCTCCAAGAGAGCTAATGCTTTCCAACACAATCATGTTGACCTATGTTTACTCTAGAGTCTCTAATACAGAATCTAGGAAATAATATAACCAAGGAATCACTCTAATTCTCAAACTTTACCTCCCCAATTACTTAAAAACCTAAGTGTGATTAAGCTCAAAACAACAGGAATATTCCTCCGTTTTAAAATGATTGTCTTTTTAGCAAATAAAATTTGTTTCAAAATTATTGCTACTTTTTCGATTATGTCCTTTAATTATTACTATTTACACTACTTTCAAAGCATAAATAGGGATAATTTAATAAAAGTGTAATAGTATATGAATTGAAAGTTATTAACAAAAAGTATTGGGAAACATAATTCCAAAAACATGCAACAAAACTTTAAGATCCAGAAAGGAAATTACCTGCAAAAGTCTAGCAAAATTGGGAGCTTTTTGGATCAATTTACTAAGAGCAAGTCCAGGAATAAAATCCGCCAACCTCTCATAATCAGTCAAGATATTCCAAATGGAATCAAGTGAAGCGTGAATTGAAATCCTGGACTCTATTCTGCGTGAATTCTTCTCTAGCTTGGTCACCTCTATGAAAACTCCATCCTCAACCAACGAGTCCGGTTCTTGAACTTCGTTATCCTCTGTGAGCAAAAAATTCCCAGAATCGTCGTCGTTCAGAGGGATTGGGTTGTTGGATTTGGAAGCTGGATAGAAGAAGGGAGTGGTTTTAGAGTTGAAGGAGCGTGGGGTGCTGGAAAGGGTTTTGTTGAAATGAAAAGGATGAGTGAATAAAAGGGAGGAGAAATGGGTAATGGGAATGGGAGCGTGTGATGGCTGGGGGAATAGGAAGGCTTCTGTGGAGACTAGAATCGCGCGCATTGTTTTCTTCTCTTCTCTTTTCTTCTCTTCATTTTGGTATATTCTTGTCTCTTATTTAACTCTATTTCTCATCATACGACTAACTAGTAATTCTCGCCCACAATTGGTTAATTATGTTCTATATATCTAAGGTGTACTAGGAATACTTCAACTCAACATACAGCTTGTAAATCAACCAACTTCTACAAAAAGCCAACTCTCCTACAAATAATCAGTTGGACATTTGTACCATTCATAATATATACATTTTACTCTATGAAAAGAACTTAAAGTCAACCACCACCAAGAGAAATGGATGATTCATTGAGCAATTACTGCAACATTACCAACTTCGTCATTAAATATAATCTGGTTCCTTGTCTACCAAATACACCAACAGGTAGCAAACCAAATCAAGCACGATTTAGAGCATTTTCCTGTCAATCTTACAAACCAAGCCATAATGTGGTCACAACAATTATCTTCAACAATCCACGATATCTCAACCCAAGCCTCTACCATCTTCCAAACCAATCGTATTCGAGGGCAAGAGATAAAAATGTGATCAATGTCTTCATCAGAATTAAAGCAAAAAAACACATACCTTGTCGTGGATATTGGTAATCACTCATCTGACAACAAGATTGGAACGAATCAACAGTCTATCTATTATCAATCTCCATTCAAAGATCTTAGCTTTCAAAGGGATCTTGGTTTGCCACAATAGATCTAAGGTTGTCTTGAGGGCACTCTCCAACTCGACCTGACCACTAGTCTGCAATAGTCTATGATAGCATGATTTTACCTAAGAAAAACAATTAAGAGGACCATGAAGCCACACGAAAGAGTCAAATGTCTCTACATTAGGCCCGACTTCAGACAAAAGCATTAAGCCGCAGTATTCTGCCCCCAGACTACTGCTAACCTCCAAACTGTTAAAGCCTAGATCCCAATGCCACACCTCTCTAGCCTAGTCCCCCATGTCTCTCACCACCCATTGTTTCCTATCAGAAGCTTCGAAAAGGCCGGGGAAAAGTCTCCCTAAAGTGGATGGACCAAGCCATCTAGAATTCCAAAATGGAGTAACAAATTCATCACCTAGTTTGCATGATAACAGCTTGATGAAGCCCGCATCCTCCATAGAGTCACCAAACTCCATCACATCCCTCCACTAAAGTAATTTTTGGGTTAAAATCCTTGGCACATCTTTGGAAAAAATTATTTTAACAATATTCCCATACATGTACTCAAGGATTCCCCTCCAAAACACATTTGTCTCCTTAATGAATCTCCATAACCATTTTATTAACAAGACCCTATTAAACACACCAACATATTTGATCTCAATCCCTCCATATTCCTTAGGCTTATACTCAGAGTTCCAACTTACCCAAGCCATACTTCTTGTATCTATCGATCCGGACCATAAGAACTTCCTCCGAATTGATATTATCTCCTTTACCACTTTAACTGGAGCTTTAAAGAAAGAATGATGGTGAATAGGCAAGTTCATCAAAACAAAATTGATCAGTGTAACCCTTTCCCCCATGGATAACATCCTACCCTTCCATGATGATAAGCGTGACTTGAAACATGATATGACCGACTTCCAGAATGATACCCATCTGTGATTTCCTCCTATTGTTATGTCAAGAAATTTGAAAGGTAACAATTCACTCTTACACGCCAATAATTGTGCAGCTGCCTTCATAAAAGGTTTCTCAATCCCCATCCATATAAGCAACTCTTCCAAAAATTTATTTTCAAACCAGAAATCATTTCAAATCCTCTTAAAATAGATTTTACCCCCCATAGATTTGACCATGTACTGTCGAACATAAGTATCGTGTCGTCAGCAAATTGCAGTAAACTATAAGAGACTTTGTCATGTAGTTTAAATCCACGCAAAATATTCGTTCTAACCACCCTCCTTACCACGGAAGCAAGACCTTCCACCACTATAGAAAACAAGAAATGAGACAAGGGATCACTTTGTCTTAGACCCCTTGACACCTTGAAGTCTTCCTTTGTATGCAATTGACCACATCACCTTCAACCACCTCCCAGCAACGCTTCAAGAAATCCAAGTAAACATCATCTGGACCTGGGCTTTTGTTCCCATCACTACCAAAAACAACCTCTTGGATTTCCTCAACAGGAAAAGGTTTTTCCAACCTCACATTTTCTTCTATAGTCATTTTAGGTAAATCACAAAGATCCAAGGTCGGCCTCTGTACGAAAATGCTCTAAAATCTTGCAGCAAAGAATTCCTTAATGGTCTTCTTAAAAGAGCTCACATCTTTCACCATATCATAACTAACTTTAATAGATGAGATTGTATTATTCCTAGTTCTACACTTGAGCATAGAGTGAAAGTATCTTGAATTTAGGTCTCCCTTTTTCACCCATTTCATTCTTGACTTTTTTTAGGATACTTTCTTTTAAGTGAAGTTTATTCAAAATCTCCTCTTGAGACACACTCCTCTTTAAAAAATCTTCCTCCGAGGTATTCCCACGATTACTCAACATGTCAGCCTCAATGCCATTTAGAATATCTACCCCTTCGTCTATTCTCAAAGCCACCCACCCAAACACCCTCATATTCCACCACCTCAATATGTCCTTTAAGCATTTGAATATTTCTTTAAGTATGTGACCAACACTGCCTGAAACCTCTGTTAAATTCCAGACATCTTTCACAAATTCAAAGAACTCGGGATGGCCATTGTTGCTACGCGAAAAATGCACAGAGTCTCCACCAAATTTTATTTATTCCAAATAAAGGGAAAATAACGATAAAACTTCCCTAAAAGGTGAAGAAAATTGTCTCGCAACCAAATTCAGGTTCGGAAGTCGGTTATGCAAGGGGAAAGTATTAGCACCCCTCACATCCGTTGTACTCAACAGGAACCATCTAGGTCTTCTAAGCATGAATGAATGTCATTTATCTAAAGGTTACTTGTTATAGGGAAAAATGGTTGGTTTTTTATTAGTGTGCTCGCCAAGGATTGAGGCCCTCGTGCCTATGTATCCTCATTGTAAAATGAGGAATCAGAGCTACATAGTTCGGAGTAAAAAATAAGTATGTGTTGGTTGATTTTGCCTTGAAAAAAGGTTTTTGGGATAATGCCCTAAAGGGCAAAAAAGTTTAATGAGTTGATGTTGATTTAGGGTTTTGAAAAGAGATCGTTTTTATTAGGATTACGCTAAAGACTATGGGTAGAGGTGAATATTTTAAACTACCAAGTCAAGTCTCTTGTGTCAAAATACTCAGAGTGGGGGCAGGAAAGCTCCATTCTCACTCCTTCTCCACCACTTAAGGCTCATGGCGCGCAATCCTAATAGTATTTTATTATGTTTTTTAGTTTATTGAGAAAATTCCACTTGATATTAGATCAAGAGTTTTATTAGGAAAATACCACTTGACATTGGATCAAGGGTTTGAGAAAATGGTGAGGTCGATCCTAGTCCCTAAGGATAGCTAGCAAGTGAAACCAAACCAAAGAAAAGCGAGAAATAAAGAAAGTACATCAAAAGGGGAGACGGGTACAAGAAAAATACAAAAGATGCAAGAAATAAAAAAGTCTCATTGTAAGGTACCCTAGAGAAAGCCATGTGTGTGCAAATTGTCCTAAGCTGGGCAATGGAAGAATTCAAGTCCAAATCTCCTCTTGATAGGGTCAATCATTAAGTCTAAGGCTCCATGAGCTAAGGTCATTCAAGGTCCATAAGAGTCCATCCTTTAAGTCACAAATTACATCTTTTTGGTCTTTTCATTTTATCATGTTTTTGTTTTTATTTTATTATATTAAAAAATAAAACAAAGGAAAATAAAATGAGATAAAGTAAAGGATGCATGAGTTAAATGAATGATGATGGTCATAAAAACAAATTGCAAGAAATATAAATTACAAGAAAGAAAATAAGTCAATAGGTCAATAGTTAATGGTTAAGGTTAATGACCGATTTATCGTATCGGGACAATTTAGCGCTATGTTAAGCAATCGTAAGTATGCTTATGTAGAAGCATACCTATCTGAGGTCGGTCAATAACAATTTATATGTTAGGCAATTGTAAGTAAACATGTCGAAACCCAATGTCTGAACCAGTATCTTACAAGAATATGGTGACAGGAGAATCTTCTGGGATTTTGGATTCGAATGAGGAAGAAGAAATAAATATGCAAGTGATTGAAGATAATAAGTTGGACATTCATGTTGAGGAAAACTCGATTGGTGGGTATGAATGCCCATAATTCATTCTTTCTGAATAAGAGGAGCGACGAATTGATAAACCTTGGGAAAATCGGGTTATCATCAAAATGCTTGGACGAAGTATCGAATTCAAAGCTTTGGAAAGTAGGTTGCAACTATTGTGGACAAAACGCGGAGTTCTACATATTGTTGATCTTAGGCGAGAATTCTACCTTGTTACCTTTGCTAGCCCATAAGATCAAAGTGTTGTGCTTCTTGAAGGGTCGTGGCTGATCTATAATCACTTCTTAATGGTTTGCGGATGGAGCCCTAAATTTTGGTCGTCTAAAGACATGGCTGATAAGCTTGTTGTGTGGGTTAAATATCGGGCCTTCCAATTGAATATTATGATCAAAGGGTGCTTAATTTCATTGAAAATAGGATAGGAAAAGCTATTAAAGTTGGCAGGACCAACTTATCTAGGGAACAGGGGAAATACGCCCCATTTATGTATCCAAGTGGACCTCACCAAACCACTGCTGGCTATGTTTGCTATCAAGGGTAACACTTTAAGGTTGAGTATGAAGGATTAAAATTATTGTGCCTGAGATGTGGGAAATATTGGCATTCAGATGAAGGTTGTGGAACTCAAATGGAAGTGGGAATCACAGAGAATGGGGTACAAAATCTGGTCTTGATAGGCAAAATTCTTCAGAGCCTCACAACAAGGAGCAAGAGACATAACAAGGGTCGTGGACTGTTGTTCAGAAAGAAAAATGAGGCAGAAGAAATAAACAAGGCATAGCTACATTTGAAATGAGCGAAAAGAGAACTAAAGGGGCCCCCAATTCTAAAGGTTCTCGCTTTCAAGCTCTGAACAGGGATACCATCTGTGAAGAGGCATCTAATCTCAATGAGAGCACTGATAATGGCCTTCAAGCTCAGCCTGAGAATTTTTTTCAGAACGATGACAAATTTATAACTTGCAACACTTTTATGGGCAATCAGGAAACTACGAAGGAAAAATTGAATCCCAGAGGGCACAGCACTACTACTAATTGGAAGCAAAGGGCGAGGAAAAATAAGAAAGCTAAGCTTTTTGATAGGCATATGGAGATAGCATCTAGAGGAATTTACAAAGGTAAAGATAAAGACCAAAGTCGTGAGAAAAACAAGGAAAACATGGACGGGCTCCTGGAAGAGCAATCAATGGAAGAGATTCTTAAAGCAGTTCAAATTGGCACCTCTCAGATTGTGATACATAATAACCATAATGGTCAATTCCATGGTCAAAAAATTCAATCTCGATCAACTTGTCCCAAAAGGGCTCAGGTCTTAAGGTGCAACGACCTCTCATTAACATGAAGCTTCCAATGCTTCTTTATATCAAGGACCAACTGAAGAAGATCAAACAATTGTCTCTGATGATTAGATTGTGCATATTGAAATTCTGATACCAGATGTGTGATATTAAGTGCGATGTCACAACAACACACTCTGCAATGGACAGTGCAATAACAAGCAATAAATCAACACAATGAATTGTTCACCCAGTTCGGTCTAACTACCTACGTCTGGGGGCTACCAAGCCAGGGATGAATTTCACTATCAGTAGTATTAATTTACAGACTCAACAACCCAGTTGACATCTTCTAAACTTAATCACTACTTAATGAACCTTCTACTTAAGAGACCACTTAAGTATGAGAACACTACTCAATCCCTAAACCACTTCAGTGATATAATTCAAAGATCACACACTTTGAATAACACTACTTGATTCTGCTTCACAGCTTTGATCAAGAACAACTCTAAACAACAATACCAATTCACACTCGAATGGTTTACAAAACATACACGAAGACACAAACGACACTCGGTCTTTAGCTCTCTTTCTTCATTTTTTTCCTTCAGTACTGATGCGCTTTATATAGCTATCTGAATTGGGCTTGGACCTGCTACAATATCTGACCTGATTTGATGTTTAAAACTGAATCTTCAAAACAGATTTTCTCTCTCAAAATCTTCTTAAATCTTCAGCTTTTAAACCTCTTACAAATCTGCATCAAATCTCTATGCAACAGAAAATATCTATCCCAAGATATCTGCATCCAATGAGACTAACTGCTCTCCACAATTCCAGCTAAAACGCAAACCCTAACAACATCACTAAACCTGATGTTATTAATTCTGCAGACCTGATGTCACAACATCGCATGTGACATCAGACATCCAACTTAAACACTTAACACAACCCAGTGTTAAGACTCAATGTTGTGACATCACCCATGTGACATTAAACATTGAACAGCTTCACCACTTAACACAGCCCAGTGTTAAGACTCAATGTTGCAACATCACCATTTTGACATCAACATTGAACAACCTTTGTTTTACCAAAATTCCAGCCAATCCAAGAAACTAACAATCTCCCTTTTTGGCTAATTTTGGCTAAAACAATCTCTGCACCTTCAGAGACTTCAGCAGCGAAATAAACTTGAATATTTTTTTTTGAAACTTCAAGCAGCAGTATCTTCAATACAGACTTCACTTCACAAAACTCTGCTGTAGCACCATCTTCAACAGCTACAATTTTCAACAACCAACAATGGTGGTCCCCCTCAAAACAAGTACCAGCATAACAGCTGTTCAGCAGATCAGCAATTACTCCCCCTTAATTTCTGCACTTCTGCATCACATCACTTTAGCAGCATTTGACATTTGTACTCTTTGATACTCTTGGCTCACATGGCTATTTCTCCCCCTTTTTAGACACAATTAGACAAACCCCATCAAGCAACTCTAACTACAGTTAGTACTACCCTAGCTCTCATTGTCAGTCTCACAGACAGCAAAAAGACATAACAAATCATAGAACAAAATAGGTGCATATACTTGCACAATATTCAAATTACAAACCAAGCACAACAGTGCAGAACCAAAAACAGCAGAAATAAAACTAAAACTACTTAGAAGCAAAAGCAAATAAACTAGTCTTCACTTGATCCATATCCATGATCAACATCCTCATCATCTTCTTCTGAGCAATCAGCATTGTTCTTATCAGATTCATCATTTTCTTCATTGGCACTTTCAACAGGAACATCATCACCATTGTCTTGTTCTAACTGCTGGATCATCTTCTCAAGTTTTTCTTTTTTGACCAGACTGGAACTGATGACTGCATCAAGGTCTTTGCACATGGTCTTCAATTCTTCAAGCAGTTCAACCTTTGTACTCTTCCTGTTACCACCAGCCTCTGATGTCACAACAATATCTGGAACATGATGTCCAGTAAACAGCTTACGATGTAATGACAAGACTGACTCCCTTTTGCAAGCTATATCTGAGCTTGTTAAAGTCTCAGGTTGTTATTCCAAAATGATTCCACAAACCAAATAGGGGAATGCTATAGGTAACTTGACAGCATTGGTTTCAGCATGTTTTACCACCTGGTTAAAAATGTAGCTTCCAAAGTCAAATTTCATCTTCTTTCCAACAACATAGATAAACTTACCAAGACCAACAGCAATTGTTGTTTTGGCACCCAGTTAGCTGCACCAATCCTATGTAGAATGGCATACTTGATGCTGAGTTTGCTAGCCTTCAGCTTCCCTTTCAATGGCCAAACCTTCACTTGTCCAGCAGTAATCTCCTTGCAGATATCATTATCAGTAGACTCAAGATCATTCCACTCTCCATCATCTCTACCTAGATATTTGTTGATGATACTAGGAGAAAAATTAATACACTTCCGTCTAACAAAGACTTTCATGAAGTCTGTGCTTCTCTTATCAGTAATGTTGACAGGGATGTTTACAATAAACTCTTTGACAAGCCCTTCGTAACATTTAGGAAGTTTTGTCACAGTCTTCTCCAGCCCAGCAGTATTAATTAATTCCATAATTTCCTCCATTTCCAAAGCTTCTTTACCTAGTTCCCTTTCCAGGGTTAATCTTCTCTGACAAACAAACTTCCACATAGATGCACTACTGGCATAATGGAAAGAAATGTTATCAATTGGAACTTCAGGAACCTTATCAGATATTCTCTTTAGAATAGTTTTCCTGACAGGCGTGATGTCCTGAACATCATCTTCGACATCATAGTCAGACTCTGAATGCTCCACAACCTTCCTCTTTCTAGGATTTACTTCCACTTTACTCCAAGATTTTGCTGGTCCAACAGCAATGTTCTTCTTCTTATCATCAGATGACTTCTTAGGAGAGGGTTCAGCCTTCTTTCCCTTCCTTGTTTTCAACCTCTTTGCAATACTTGGAACAGCTCTAGCTATCACCTCATCATCTAATAAATTAACTACATTGATTACATCAGCATTATCTTTACCACCAGAAGCAGGTTCAGGTGATGTTCTAACATTTTCTTCAACATTTTCTTCCTCATACACATCTTCTTCTTCAACACCTACTTCAGCATCAACTTCATCTTCCTTCTCAGCATCTTCGATGACTGAGACAGCTAATCTGTGAAGATTTGTATTAGTGGATTGCATGTTATTCATTTCTCTTGCAGAATGATTAGCAGCCATTTGTCTTAGGGGTCTAGATATGCCCTTAATAGGAAGTCATTTCTCAAGGATCTTAAGAACAATCTGACCTAAGCTTTTGTCAACATCTACCCCTTCCTCACCAGTTTGTGGAAGAGGGGTGGTAGACTTAGGTTTGTCTCCAAACAGCACACTAGTCACAAATGCCCTACTCTCGCTATCATCAAATTTCTTGCTAGTTGATCGATTAGAGGTATTACCTTTTGTAGCCCTCACAGGTTGATACTTCTCAGGTCTTGTATTTCCTGAGGCTGGAATCATAGAAATAGGAGCAATGTCCATAGCTTCATCCATGGATACCTCTTCTGACGAAACCCTAGGATTTGCATGAGTGGACCATTTGGGCGCAGCCTTCTTTGATGGAGATGACACTTGTTTAGACATCGTACTTGTGTAGCAACTGAGGATTAGGGAAGGATTTTTTCTGTTGTTGGAGAAGGATACGAACGGTCTAGGGTTATGGTGTTTGATGAAGCGAGTGATAGGTGCTGATAGCCTAAAGTCTGAAGCCTGATCAATGAGTTTCTCCCTCCATACAAACTTTCCTTTTAAAAATTTAAAAGGATTTACATCAGAATTCATTAATTATGATTGCTCTTTTAGTATCCTTTCATGCTTGATGTTACCATCTGATGTTACAACATCAACCATAACATCACCATATGTGCTGACCTCTTTTGGTATCCATTGATAACAATTATCCTTGGATCTAGCACCCTTCAAAACAACCTGATTATGCTTATCAGTTACCGCACACCCATCTTTGGTGTAGCTAACTTTATACTCGTCATCACACAGTTGGCTTATGCTGGTCAAATTAGCATTCAGACCATTGACAAGAAGAACATTGTCAATTTCAGGTCCACCACCACATTTTACTCTTCCAACTCCTGTAACCACTCTTGTATCTCCATTTCCAAAGATTACATCATTTGAAGAGCAAGCAACAGTATCTTCCAATTTAGCTTTGGATCCAGTCATGTGCTTTGAACATCCACTGTCAAAGTACCATGTATCCTTATCAAACTGTCTATCTGAAGTGTGGGCTAAAAGACATTTCACCTTCTCCTTAGGAACCCATTGTTTAACATCTTTCGGCCTGACCTCCTTTAGTTTTCTTTGAGGAGCAGATTGTGGATAACCATGCAGTTTAAAACAAGAGTACTGCATATGTCCAAACCTTCCACAATAGAAGCATCTAACTCTGTCATCTCTGAATTGGTTATATCTTCTACCATTATGATGATGATATTGTTGTGGCTCCCACCCATAATGTTGTCTCCTTTTTCCATAGTTGGCCTGTCTTCTATGGTGATGTTGTCTTTTACCATAGGTAGACTGTCTCCTGAACTGAGGATACTGTCTTCTAGGCTGTCTCCTATGGTGATGAGGCTTCCTTCTTCCATAGTAATGAGGCAGAGCATTGTTGTATCCATATCCATATCCATATCCATACCAGTTACCCTGATGTTGAGACATCTGATGAAACCTGTTCTGATTGGACCTAACAGCCTCCATGCTCTTGTGATATTGAGGAGGCATATACTGACTAGCTCCTTGAGGCTGCATCTTCCTTTGATGAGTACTATTTTTCTTCTCAACATTCTGTGGCTGAACAACCTTCTTAGGTGTAGGATCCTTTCTCTTAGTTTGATGTTGAGACAATGGTTGAGACATCTCCTCCTTGGTTCCTGAAGTGCTTGCTTCAGCAGATACCTTTTTCTCAGCCACAAATCCTATGCCTGACTTATCTCTAACAACCTTTTCTGTCTGAAGGATATTATTAAGTGTGTCTGTACCACTGTTCAGCATCCTAACAGATTTGGTCATATGATCAAGATGAGCTTTGACTAATAAGACTTCATTTTCCAAATCAGCTTTAGCAATCTCAAGCTGAACAATCTGTTTCTTCTGTTTTTCACTTTCTTGACAGATTTCTGCACTCTTCAGACATAGCTCTTGATAAGTGGAAGCTAACTCCTCAAAAGTCAGTTCCTCATCACTTGAATCACCATCAGAAACAACTGTTCCAGTTAAAGCTTTGACATGTTTGGCTGACTCTCCTTCACTTTCACTATCAGAGTCTGACCAAGAAACTGTCATTCCTTTCTTCTGTTTCTTCAGGAATGTGGGACATTATTTCTTAACATGTCCATGACCTTCACACTCAAAGCACTGAACACCCTTGTCTTGAGCGGTCATCTCTTCATCTTTCTCCTTAGACTTGCTGATGTCAGAAGCGATGTTCTTGACATTAGGCTTGAAGTTCTTGTTCATTCTTTTGAATACTTTGTTGAACTGCCTTCCCAACATAACAATGGCCTGAGATAGATCCTCCTGGGATTCAGCACTATTCCCTTTCTCTTCTTGATTATTTGAAACCAAGGCTATACTCTTTGGCTTCTTTTCTGGTTCTTCCTCATTCAACCCAAGCTCAAAAGTTTGAAGAGATCCAATGAGCTCATAAACCCTCATCTTGCTGATGTCTTGAGCTTCTTCAATTGCAATCACCTTCATCTTGTACCTCTTAGGAAGGGACCTAAGGATTTTCCTTACAAGCTTTTCTTCTGACGTCTTTTCTCCAAGAGCACTGGATGCATTGGACAGCTCAAGAATACTCATGTGGAAGCCATGGATAGTCTCATCTTCCTTCATCTTCAGACTTTCAAACTTCGATGTTAGAAGCTGAAGTCTTGACATCTTAACTCTAGATGTTCCTTCATGTGTAGCCTTCAAAATATCCCAAGCTTCCTTAGCAACTTCACAGGTATTGATCAACCTGAATATGTTCTTATTCACTCCATTAAAAATTGCATTTAAAGCTTTGGACATCTTCTTCCTTGGTCCATTCTTCTTCAGGCTTCGGCTTTGAGGTGCCCTCTTTATCTTTCCCAGCATCATCTTTCTCAAACACAACAGGTACTTTCCATTCTTTAACGATAACCTTCCAAGCCCTGCTGTCCAAGGATTTCAAAAAAGTGATCATCCTTGGCTTCCAATAATCGTAATTCGAGCCATCCAAAATAAGGGGTCTGTTGACAAATCCTCCAACTTCTTTGTCCATTTTTACTCCAAAAAGTAACTTCCCTAGATCTCACCCAGAGACAGACAGGATGCCTGCTCTGATACCAATTGAAATTCTGGTACCAGATATGTGATGTTAAATGCGATGTCACAACAACACACTCTGCAATGGACAATGCAATAACAAGCAATAAATCAACATAATGAATTGTTCACCCAGTTCGGTCTAACTACCTACGTCTGGGGGCTACCAAGCCAAGGATGAATTTCACTATCAGTAGTATTAATTTACAGACTCAACAACCCAGTTGACATCTCCTAAACTTAATCACTACTTAATGAACCTTCTACTTAAGAGACCACTTAAGTATGAGAACACTACTCAATCCCTAAATCACTTCAGTGATATAATTCAAAGATCACACACTTTGAATAACACTACTTGATTCTGCTTCACGGCTTTGATCAAGAACAACTCTAAACAACAATACCAATTCACACTCGAATGGTTTACAAAACATACACGAAGACACAAACGACACTCGGTCTTTAGCTCTCTTTCTTTGTTTTTTTCCTTCAGTACTGATGCGCTTTATATAGCTATCTGAATTGGGCTTGGACCTGCTACAATATCTGACCTGATTTGATGTTTAAAACTGAATCTTCAAAATAGATTTTCTCTCTCAAAATCTTCTTAAATCTTCAGCTTTTAAACCTCCTACAAATCTGCATCAAATCTCTATGCAACAAAAAATATCTATCCCAAGATATCCGCATCCAATGAGACTAACTGCTCTCCACAATTCCAGCTAAAACGTAAACCCTAACAACATCACTAAACCTGATGTTATTAATTCTGCATACCTGATGCCACAACATCGCATGTGACATCAGACATCCAACTTAAACACTTAACACAGCCCAGTGTTAAGACTCAATGTTGTGACATCACCCATGTGACATCAAACATTGAACAGCTTCACTACTTAACACAGCCCAGTGTTAAGACTCAATGTTGCAACATCACCATTTTGACATCAACATTGAACAACCTTTGTTTTACCAAAATTCCAGCCAATCCAAGAAACTAACAATTAAAGACGAGGATAAGCCTGAAGAGACCAAGGTGGACGAAGAGTAGAGTTATTTTTCAGGGCCTCTTTTACTCTCTATCGTGTCTACGAATATACAAAATATATCTTGTTTCTATTGGAATTTTCGTGTCACAAGTAATACAACTTTCTTTCGTGTTTGTAAGTCTTACACTCAAGCAAAGAAGCCTGATTTTATTTTATTAGTATCATGGAAACGATAACTGATCATAACAAGCTCAAATGTATCTTCACCAAGTTGGGTTATTCTGGATTTGCTTGCTCTCAAGCAAGGGGTTTTGCATGAGGCATTTCATTGGGTTGGAAAGCTGACCAACTACAAGTTTCCATAATCAATTATCACTTTCAATACATTCATGCTCAAATCGTTACGGAGGAAGGCAAAATATGGTATCTTATAACTGTTTATGCGAGTCCTTTGGAAGATAGAAAGAAACTGCTGTGGATGGATTTAACTAACATTGCTGCTAGCATGGATTCAGGTTGGATTGTGAGCAGAGATTTTAACGATTTTCTCCACTTGAATGAAAAAAAAAGGTGGGCTCCCCGCTTCCTTTTGGAGATGCATTCTCTTTCAAAATCGTATCAAGCGGTGCAATCTTCTTGATATGGGTAGCTTTGGTTTCCATTTCACTTGGCGTAGTTCGGTTAGCCATAAGGGTACGAGAATCTATGAAAAAATAGATTGTGTTCTTTGTAATGACATATGGTGGAACATGTATCCTGAAGCTCATGTGAAGGTGCTTCAAAGACTTAAGTTTTCTGATCATCGTCTTGTTTTGCTTACTCTTATGGATAAGGATTTGAGTCAGGAGCCTAAATATTTCAAATTCAAGGCTATGTTTGGATTGATGGAATGCAACGGAATGGAGCGGAGTGTAATGGAATAATGTTATATTCCATCGTTTGTGTTCTGGACTGGACCAATGGCTAGAATTGGCCCAATCCGCCTCTGCTCCAGAGCAGCCCAAATTGCCTAAGTCCAATCCACAGAGGGGCAAAAGTGACCTTTCTGCCCCTCTAACCGGGAAAGGAACGCAACGTTCCCCCCCGACGTTGATGCCCGTTACTCACGGCTTCCTCGCTGCCCGGACAGCAAAGGACAGGTGCCCGAAACCGCATTTATGCCCGACATAACGGCTAGTTTCGAGCACCCTGCCCGGCCTAATGGCTAGTTTGGGCAATTACCTATTCTTTGGGGAAAACGGTTATTTCGCCCCGAAAATAGGACCGTTGGCCACGTGCTGGGGGCTCTATATAAACCCTCTCGCTTGAGAGGGTCAGGTATCCAATATTCACCCTAAGAGTTCGCTCTTTGTACTTGCCCCTTTTTCTCTGACCTTTACTTACTTGAGCGTCGGAGTGCCTTACAGGTACACCCCCTCCTCCTCTCCATACGACCAGCATCCCTGACGCACTTGGTGACCTGATTCTACAGGATCTGATCCAGCCTTCACGATCAGTGGCGCCGTCTGTGGGAAACTTTGTTCTCCCCTTCTTTCTTTAACCGAAGATCAAAATAACTTTCGAACATCATCACGATCATGGCCTCCCAAGATCGCACCCAGGATGCTCTTCATTCCACCATCCTCCCCGTCAACAAATCCGACGTTGACGGCCAATCATCTCTCCTCTGAGATGCCTGTTTCCTTAGGGATGGAGCCACCGCTTCTCCTTCCCTAACTCCTGCTGATCGCCACAACGATCAACTGTCTCTCGACCTCCAGCCCGTTCCTGTTCCGCCCAGCGCCGACCCAGCCGTGGCAGCCCTTCTGGAGGCCCTCAACAAAACCAACACCCTGATCCTGCAACAAAACGAGAGGATCGGGGCACTGGAAGAGTCTCGCCGTCCAAGATCCCCTCCTACGCGGAAGAACCAGTGACGATCTAGAAGCCCGCAGCCCCGGAGAGAAATCGACCGAAGACTGCGCCAAGAGCAAGATCCTCACATAGCCCGAAAGCGCGACCAAATCTCCCCGCGTGACCAGCACGCTCGTGACCACAAAAGGACTCGAAGGAACGAGGAGTCTCCAATTAAGTCCAAAAGACGGACACGCTCACCTTCCCCGCGAAAGAACCGCTCACCTTCTCCTCGAAGGAACCGCTCACCTTCTCCACGAAGGAACCGCCGACGCGAGCAGCCTGTTCGCTCACCATCATACACCAGTTCCAGTGACGAAGACGAGCCTCGCGGCCCGTTGTCCCAGGAGATCCTGGCCACCCGTCTCCCGAAAGGCTTGGAGAAACCCCGGTCACTTGGCACATACGACGGGACCACTGACCCAGACGAGCACATCGAGAATATCGATGCCCTCTTAGACTACCGCGGTATACGGGGCACCATCAAATGCAGACTATTCCCGACCACGCTTCGGAAAGGAGCAATGACATGGTATAAACAACTGCCCGAGGAGTCCATTACCTCGTGGAAACAGCTCGGCAGGATGTTCTCGCAGCACTTCACAGCATCTCGCCGCCACCCCAAAACTGAGGCCTCCCTCGGAGCCATAATCCAGAGGAAAGACGAACCTCTCTGAGCATACATCGAGAGGTTCAACAAGGAAGCAATGCAGGTTTCGACAACGAACAAAATGAATAAGTTCCTGCTCAAACAAGGGGTCCTCCCGGACTCCGATTTTGCTAAAGCCATCGGCCTCGCCCCACCGAGGAATTTAGACGCCCTCCTCCTCAAAGCCCAAACTCATATCCAGTACGAGGAGAAGATTGCGGCCTGCAACGTCCGGGCATCGCGCCGCCAGGAGAATGCACGGGCCGTCAAAGGAGACGTAGCCTCGACATCTCGTCGGGGTGAACGAAGACATGAGGACCGTCCGAGGGACTCCCGCGACAGCAAGGGACCCTCGGGGCACTTCCACGACTACACTCCCCTGACCACTTCCAGGGAAAAGATTTTGTCCGAGTGTGCCAATTCGGAGTTCAAACAAGCCGGGGCCCGTTTCCCCAAACAGCTGTCGAACAGACCAAACGTGGACAAGTCAAAGTACTGCCGCTTCCACAAAAGTCACGACCATACTACAGAGGACTGCATCCAGCTGAAGGATGCCATAGAGATACTGATCAGGGACGGGCACCTGAAACAGTTCGCAAAGAAGAAGGACACTCCTCGGCAAGACGCCCAGGAGTCCAAGAAGGTCGAGGAAGAAGTACCCTCCTCGGATGACACCAACGTACAGGTAGCGATGTCCATATCCCGGCCAGAGGACTTCTACGTCCCAGACGGGCTCAACGCCCCTGCTTATTTCGCGGCCCACAGCCCGTGGGAGACTTTTCCTTCCGCCATGGTCATTTCTGGCGGGGGATTCAACAAAGTCATTGTGGGCTCTGTGAAACGGAAGTTCGACCACCTGATCAACGCCAGCTGCAACAAAGTGACGACGCTCGATCAGGCCCAGAAGGGCTCCGTCCCAATCTCCTTCTACAATGAGGAACCCCTCGGTGGATCCCCGAACTCCAGCATACCTCTGCTCGTCAGAGCCCGGATGGCGAACTTCGACGTTCGCAGGATACTTGTCGACCAGGGTAGCTCGGTCGACATCATGTACTCCCAGCTGTTCTCAACACTTCAGCTGGACGAATCTCACATCACTCCCTACGTGGGATCCGACTTGCAGGGATTCAACGGGTCCGTAACAAAGCCGTGGGGTTACGTCGAGCTGATCGTGGCCTTTGGATCAGCAGAAACGGCCAGATCCATCAAGGTGCAGTTCTTGGTAATCGACTGCCCGTCGCTTTACCAGTGCATTTTCGGAAGGCCAATGCTGGTCGAGTTAGTAGCAGTGCCCTCAACCGTCCACCTGAAGATGAAGTATTACACTTCGAAAGGGAAGGTCGCCATCCTCCACGGCGATATAGAAGCTGCCCGACGGTGTTTCGAAGCAGCCACAAAGGGACTCAATACCATTGCGCCCAAGCCAAAGGTGTCGAGTAAGCTAACACTGCCAAGCAGCTCCGAGGAAGCCAAGCCTCTGCCCCAGGTCGACTCTATCGACCTCGACAGCCGCTTCCTCGAGGACCATCAGGAGGAACGAGCAGCATCAGCCGGCCCGTCTACAGCATCCAGTAGCAGCTCCCATCCGATGCGCCCAATCCCGGATGGCGACTTCGAGATGGTTCTGTTCGGCGAAGATCCCCAACGGGGAGTGAAGATCGGAGCAGACCTACCTGACATCGCGAGGAAGCAGCTCAAAGCATGCCTCTGGGAGAACGTTGACCTCTTCGCTTGGAGCACCGCAGAGATGCCCGGTTTAGACCCGTCCACTGCATGTCACCAGCTGACCATTGACCCGGCCATTAAGGTCGTAGCACAACGTAGGAGAAAGCAGTCTCTGGAGAAAACGGAGGCTGCTGAAAAAGCTGTAAAGGACCTCTTCGAGGCCAAATTTATTTCGGAAGCCAAGTACACCACTTGGCTGTCCAACGTTGTATTGGTCAAAAAATCTAATGGAAAATGGCGTATGTGCGTTGATTATACCGATCTCAATAAGGCATGCTCTAAGGATGCCTACCCCCTCCCCAATATTGATAAACTTGTTGATAATTCCGCTGGTTTTAAACTTTTATCGTTCATGGACGCCTACTCGGGCTACAATCAAATCCCAATGGCAATGTCCGACAAAAAATATACGGCCTTCATGACCGAATCAGGGAATTATTACTACAACGTAGTGCCCTTCGGCCTGAAGAACGCCGGAGCAACATACCAACGAATGATGAATAAAGTATTTCGGAGAGAAATAGGCGACATGCTCGAAGTATACATGGACGACATGATCGTAAAGTCCCACGAGGAAACCGATCATACCGCCCACTTGCGAAAGGTCTTTGAACAGGCCAGGAAATACAAAGTGCGCTTCAATCCGGAGAAGTGCACGTTCGGCGTCCGGGCAGGAAAATTCCTCGGCTTCTACTTAACGGAACGAGGAATCGAAGCCAATCCTGACAAATGTCGGGCATTCTCCGAGTTTCCTACGCCCAAGTCCAAAAAATCCATCCAGTCCCTCAATGGTATGCTCGCATCACTATCTCGTTTCGTGGCCAAGTCCGCCCAGCACGCCCTACCGTTCTTCAAGCTCCTCCGCAAAGAGGTCACGTTTGAATGGACCGAGGAGTGCGACAAGGCCCTTTTCCATCTGAAACGAGCACTCTCAGAGCCACCGGTTCTCTCTCGCCTGGACCATGGCGAAACGCTATACCTATACATGGCCGTAGCAGCCGAGGCGGTGAGCGCCGCTCTCATCCGCGAGACACCTGACGGGCAGAAGCCCATTTATTTCACGAGCAAGGCGCTACAAGGACCAGAGTTACGATACCAGCAGATAGAGAAGATGGCATTGGCCCTCATCAACGTTGCCAGGAGATTAAGGCACTACTTCCTAGCCTACACGTTCGTGGTTCGAATAGAACAGCCCATAAAGTAGCTGCTTGGACGACCAGATATGGCCGGACGAATGCTTAAATGGTCGCTAGAACTGTCCGAATTTGACATCTGGTACGAAGGCAGAAAAGCCCTTAAGGCCCAAGCTCTGGCCGACTTTGTCACGGAGATGACATTCACGGACTCCCCCGCGAGCGAGACACGTAAGTGGACCATCTTCGTAGACGGTGCCTCAAGCTCAGCAGGTAGCGGCGCGGGCATTATACTGGAGAGCAACGAAGGGACTATCGTCGAGGTATCACTCACACTGTCTTTCCCAACTTCCAATAACCAGGCTAAATACGAAGCCTTCCTCGCTGGGCTACGCCTGGCCGGGGATCTGGGAGCGGAAGAAGTCGGCATCTGCACGGATTCACAACTCGTGGCCCTCCAGGTCCGAGGTGAATACCAAGCCAAAAACGACAACCTAACCGAATAACTGGCCCTGGTAAAGAGGGAAATGGAAAAGTTCACAATAGTAGAAGTAAAACACGTTCCCCGCGAACATAACGTATGAGCGGACGTGCTGTCCAAATTGGCCAGCACGAAGAAGAAAGGCGAAAACAAATCCGTCATACAAGAAGTACTTCCTCGACCCAGCATCGAGAAGGCATCCCCGACACTCGACGTGCAAGTGATCAGTGACAACAACTGCTGGATGACCCCAGTCTACAACTACCTCGCCAAAGACGAACTCCCGTCCGACTCAAAGGAGGCCGGCATAGTCAGGCGAAGGGCCTGCTCTTATGTCCTGGTCGAAGACAAACTATACAAACGGGGATTCTCCATTCCGCTGCTCAAATGTGCCGAGGAAGAAATGGTCACGCACATCCTGCGCGAAATCCACGAAGGAATCAATGCCCAGCATCTCGGCAGAAGGTCCCTTACTCGAAAGGCCCTCCGAGCAGGATACTACTGGCCGACTATGCAAAACGATGCAAAAGAGCACGTAAAGAAGTGCGATAAATGCCAACGGCACAGGGACATGCACCTAGCCCCGCCTAACGAGCTCAAGACTATGTCCTCCCCGTGGCCATTCGCCTGGTGGGGCCTAGACATCCTAGGACCCTTCGTGGTAGGATCAAGTCAGAACAAGTACCTCATAGTGGGCGTGGATTATTTCACAAAGTGGATAGAAGCAGAACCTCTAGCCAAAATAACTGCCCTCAACATCCTGCGTTTCTACAAACGAAACATCCTTGCACGTTTTGGCATTCCCCAAGCAATAGCAACGGACAACGGGACGCAGTTCACGGACAGGAAGTTTCAGGACTTCGTCGCCCAACTGGGCACGAAGCAACACTTTGCATCCGTCGAAAACCCCCAAACAAACGAGCAGTCTGAGGTAGCTAACCGAGTCATCCTTCGAGGCCTCAAGCGAAGGCTAGACGAAATAAAGAAGGCGTGGATCGAGGAGCTACACAGCGTGCTCTGGGCTTACCGTACAACTCCCAATTTAACGACCGGGGAAACACCTTTCCGCTTAGCATACGGAACCGAGGCTGTAATTCCCGTCAAAGTTCACATGCCCTCTAAGCGGACAAAGTCGCCCCTAGACGAGGAAATGAACGACGAATCTCTAAGGGAAGAGCTCGACCTCGTCGAGGAAATCAGAACCGGGGCAGCTCTCCGCGAGGCCTCACTGAAACAAAAGATCACAATCAGGCACAACGCCAAAGTGATACGACGAGAGTTCGACGTGGGAAGCCTTGTCCTAAGAAGAAACCACAAAGACTCTCGCGAAGGCAAGCTAGCAGCCAATTGGGAGGGACCCTATCGCATCCGGGCAAAAACGGAAAATGGGGCCTACTACCTAAAACATCTTTGTTGCGGTGAAAATCGGATAACAAGCTATTTATTAACTTGCATCATATTTCTTTTACAACCAACTTTCATTTATCCAAAGGAAAGGTTCAAGATCGTTAGAAAAACCTAAAGGGGAGAGATCTAAGGTTCGGGGGTTGGTTACGCCTAGGGAAGGTATTAGCACCCTAAACGTCCGTAGTACTCTACGGGGAACCTCTTGTTCTACTGTTATCTTATGTTTGCTAAAGGTTGAAACCCTAGGGGTTAGTATCTAAGTATACTCGATAAGGCATCGCACCTTACGCCTACGTATCCTCGGGAGTAGAATCAGAGTATGCGTAGTTCTACTTCTACTAAACTATTGACTGTGGTCAATATTCAGAGGGGAAATGAGTGTTACCTCATTGTAGAGTTTAGGAACTTTCTAAATCTAGTTGTAATGGACCTATATTATGTTTTAGTCAGTAGGGGAAAATGATGATTCATTATGATGAATATCACTAAGAGTTTAAGAACTCTCTCCTAAAGCTAGTTGTGATTTCTATGGCTCTGATGAGGCCAAGAAATGAAGTTTTCTCCTAAGAGGTTACTTAGGTTAAGGTGGGAGGTCAATGACTTTAAGAGTCAATGTTAATCACCTTCCTTTGGAATAGGGAATAAAAAAATATAAATAAAAGGGATAAAAGATAAAACATTGATGTAAGATAATTCGATGAAAGCAACATAAGCATAAAGATGGCAATATGTTTCATGACAAATGATGAGTAGACATGAGATAAATATCAAGATATCAAGTAGACAATGACAGGCTAAGGATATTAAACTTGGGAAAGATGGTCACACAAGCAATTACAAAACTAAAGCATAGTTAGACAAGAAGTTAATCAAGAATAAAAATCAAGATTTATTGATGATAATCACAAATTAATGATCAAATGACAGGAAAAACTAGATCAAACATTAAATGATTAGAATTATCAAGGAAGGGTTATGAATAAAAGTCTAAACATTTAGGAATAAAATCACATTATTAATTATTTCACTTAATAAGCAATTAAGAAATAGAATTATCAAATAAAAATTAAATAACATATTTTGGATTTTTTATAAGTAAAAAGTTCTTTTGAATTTTAATAAGTTTTTGTGACAAGAAGAAAATGATTTTGACTAAAAAGAGAGGGAAATGTCACATGTAGGGTTTGAACCCACGCCCTTGATTCAACAACACAAAACCCAGACCAACTGGGCTGCGCGCGCGTAGTGAACATAAAGTGCAAGCAATGAATAAAAATAACAAGGCGAAATGGAAAATCAGAAAAACAAAAGGGTTGATCCGCAGGATCGAACCCAGGCAAGGCATGTGAAAGGCGAAGGCGTGCTAGTGTGTGACCGTTGGGACGGCGTGTTTCATCCAAACAATATACAACTTAAATAACATATAAGGCAAACAAGTCCATGAATTCTAAGCAAACCAAACACGCGCCATCCTTACCTACTGATTCCAAATTCGACTTACCCAGCCATATCCACAAGCACATAACTTATACAAATCTTAACCGAATTAGATGAAATAAAGACTGAAATTAATCAGGAAAGAATAAAGAATAAGAACATGGCATCCACACGTTATGATGTCAAACATATAAACCAGAAAATAGTTGTAAAAGTAGGATGTCACAAGTAGACCAAGTATGCATAGCACGAAAACATCTCAAACACATATCAGATTTCACACAAAGTCACAATAAGATATGCATTGGGTAACCTAAACAGGACCAGCATATGAGTCGTTAGCATAGATCAAATGGTTTGTCACAATGTCATGGCTCAAAACAAAATTCAACAATCCTAATCTTATGACCAATTTCCAATCCTAAGCTGAGAAAAGAGCATACCAACGGTTCATGAAGATAACAGTCAGTGCAGACCAGAATACAACACATGTTAGAGATAAACTAAAAGATAATGAACACATAACTGTGACTGGTGTGTGATTGTGAGAGCAGTGGTACAGTTCATGGTCAAAGTAAATGTGGTGCGTGTGATGCTTAATGACAACTTAACATGATAAAAGTCTACACCTCAACCTGCTAACATAAGTAAGATTTGACACACTTCAAATAAGAAACATACAACAACAACAAACATTCTGGTATTCAATAACATTTGAAACTTAAACTCTATGCAAAACAGGGTATAAGACAAACCACAGGACAGTTCAACCATCAGATTCACACCAAAACATTTAGAGATAGGCAGTGCATAAACTTAGTAAAACCAACCAAATTAGGACAATAATCTAACAAGCGTCTTCAACAAGCAATATGGATATACACCCTTAAAATAAGGTCAAGCACGCATACCATCCATTCAAACTTATAAACTAAGCATTAATCAAGATAACAAGTAGAAAACAAGCATGATATGGATTGTGATACTCTAATACATAGTGAACATGGTTCAAACTACAAGTGGATAGCATATTAAGACAAATTTAATCATTTCAAAATAAGGAACACATATTGATGGCAACACACTAACAGATCAATCTAAATGTGCAAAGTGAAGATTGGTGGCTGTGGTTATGCTAAATGATTCTACAGGACACAACTCATCTGGACATAGAAACCAATAAGCAAATGACCAAATGTCACGAACCACAGAAGACAAAACGCATTTAGCAATCTTATCATGTCAAGCAAAAGGAACCAATAAAACTCAAACATAGCTCAGCAGTACATCAGTTAAAGCAAAACTGACTCAAAGCATATTTCACGCATATCAACACTACAGCCATACTAAAAAACTATGGATTAGACATCAATAAACACAGAGTGACAAAACAAATGTTCAACACATGGAGGTATCCATATTTGATAGCATAACAACATATGGCATTGCACATTATAGATGGTCATGAGCAGTCATAACAACATTGGTAACAACATTTGGAATAACAAAATCATACAAATAACTCAAAGCATGTGTTCATATGTCTTAGAATGATCATGAGCAAGAAAAGCATTAAATGAGCATGATAAAAAAAATGAAAGGGAAATAGGAATGATACCAAACAGAAGCTTTGCTAATGCCTTGAGTGTTCAGAACACCTCCATAGCCACTCAGAAATTCACTTCCTCAATTCACACGAAACTTGAAAAAAGTGTTTGTGAGGACAATTGTTGATGCCAATGAACTGAAATTGAGCCTCTTTATATAGGCAAGGTGTTAGGTTGATGTGAAGCATTATGGGTCGGGTCAAGTGAGGAACCAATCTTCAAAATACTAGGGTTTACATGAGCTGTTGAACCTTGAGGAGAAATACGCTCCCTCCTTCTGACCACATACAGGTATCACAGGATTGAATAACCAAAATGAATATTGCTTCTTTGGTTCTCTTCTGTGGCAAGTAAGATAGGCATGAGAAAGGGAAGTTGACAATGACATTGCTCTGTTCAATTCGCAGGGTGCGCAGAGTTCAACTGAAAGCGGAACGCTTTTCAAACCACTTTGTTCAAGTAAAATTTGTTGAGCTTGAAGAGGGAACTCTTAGGGTAAATTGAAATTGGGAATGTGGCGCCAAGCTTGTGATGAGGTGAATTTAAAAAAAAAAGATGCTTGGAACCGTTTGAATGAATTGGAATTGTTTTCCTCCTTTCTGCAAAACCAAAACTCACGACCAGAGGAAGAAGAGAAACAACCCAACACACGTGCTATGTTTCAATTGGTTCAAGTTGTCCGTTGAAAAGTCAAAAAAGCAACGTAGCTTTCTGATTGGCTAATGGCTTTCTATCATTCTCCAATAAAAAATTTCTATAAATCCACAAAAGCTCAAATGGAAATATGCCACACATATCCTTCCTTTTTCTTAACGAAGGATTAATAATTATTAATGAAGATTTAGTTAATTTAAGCAACAAAATAAATGAAAATTAATAAAATGATTAATAATGAAGAGATAATTGAAATTAAAATAGAACACATAAAATACTTAAAATAACCATTAAATGAAAATAAAAGAAATAGATAAATCATTAAAATAAATATTAAATAAAATAACCATAAATAAAAAAGTACGTTAAATTAAAGTGCAGAGAAAAATAAATCAAATACCAGTTAGCAGGAAATGAGGGTAAAATTTGGGGTACAACAATCTCACTGGGGAAGAACTCGCTCGACCATGGAACGCCGAAAAGCTAAAACAATACTACAGCTAAATCCTCGGTTCGACTCGTCGCAACGACGAACATCTACTACCGACCACTATGCGCGTCTAGGTACAAGCGTCGCATACGATTAAAGCACAACCCCGCTCTGTAACGAGCCGGGTAGTTGCTCGACAGAGGTCCTCGATCGAGCATCGCCGTCGTCAAAGTATCATGATTGGCAGAACCCCAGCTCGCGATGGGACGTTCACGCCGCGAACTCAGGCCTCAAACGCGACCTGAGCTCCGCTCCCTAGCCAGGATATTCCCCGGCCGTTCGACCAGTTCCCCACACTGTCGAACACATCTACAACGAACAATCCCCCATAAATATTCGCACAAGTCAAAAGCTCCCAAACACGGGCAGACATACGTTCACAGCAAGCATACATACAACACTTAGCAAAAATAAACGCAAGTAAAATCATGCACGCGAAGAAGACAGAAATATAATTAACATAACAGATGGCCACAAAGGCCACGATTGTGCGTCATTACATAAAACGGGGCCATGCCCCCAAAAAAAATAAAATTACAAATAACTCAACGGCGCGCAGGCCGGACAAGATACAACAACATCAAAATAACAACACTCCTCATTCATCCGCATGCTCGGCTGACACCGGCTCAGGTCTCTGGTCCTCCTCGGGCTGGTCTTCAGGCTGGGCCTCGGGGGTATTTAGAACAAGGCCTGCGGGCAAGACGATGCGACCATCCTCAACGCGCGCAAGATAGTGAGTACCCTCGGTCGAGATCTCAAGCCCAGGGTTCACCACCCGCAACTGAGCCACGACGCTTTCGAAAGACTCCATTGCCACGGCGATACCGTCATCCTCGGCCAGCAGGATGCGGGCAACCAGCTCAGACCTAGTCTTCAACTCTTTTATCTCATCCGGTTCGTCGGCACCCAGGGCACTGACCGCCATCAACTCTTTGTTCAGCTCCTCGGCAGCCTTTTTCTCCACCGCCAGCTTGGAGACATCCTCTTTCAACCTGGCCGTCTCCTCTTCGGCCTTCTTCCGAGCCTCACGGACACTCTTAACTTCCTCCTTGAGGGCCGCCTCAGAAGCCCGGGCAGCATTAAGTTCGGACTCAAGTGTAGAATCCCCTTCAGCGTAGACAGCAGCCATCTCCAAAATCCTGACCATGGCAGAAGCATCTTGGGCCACCAGTGCCCTCTTGCTCGGGCGATCCATGCCTTCCAAGCAAAGGGATTCCACCCGAGGGACGACCAAAGAGTTACCTTCAAAGAACCTCCTATCAAGGATGCACGGAGGTAACTCAAACTTCCCTTTCTCCGGCACACGGGTAAGGTCCACAGCATCTAATGTCCTTGGCCGCTTCGTGATAGGTATCTGATTGTAAATAAATTTTAGATTAATTTTCTGTATTTTAAGCTTTTTTCTAAGTGCCTTAATGCGAAACTGCTTATTTTTAAGTGATTTTCGAATCAATGTTTTATTTTCGGCTATTTGATGTTTTTGTTTGTTTTGCAGCATTTTTTGTAAAAAGGACGTGGCAAAAATCGGAAGAAAACACGATGAAATGAGCAACGTCGCGTGTCTGCAACAAACAGTGAATTCGCCTAGCGAATGGGTGGCGGAAGGAGAAATTCGCCAGGCGAATGTCTGGTGAGTCTGCTGGCGAATTGATCTTCAAATTGTGTGCTCTCTGGAAGTGTTTCGCTGCAGCATTCGCTAGGCGACTTGGTGGCGGTGGCGAAAGTAATTCGCCTGGCGAATTCAAGTTTTTTTCTCAGGTTCTTTGCACTGTTTTGGCACGTGGGTTGTACTTAAAGGTTTTGCCAGGAGAATTTTGTAGCTCGCCTGGCGAATTTGTCTGGGCAGAAAGTGCTATTTAGTGTGTGGTTAGATATTTTTGGGAGCCCTTTTGATTTATCACTCTTTTTGTAACCTAAAACTTGTGTGAAGAAGAAAGAACTCCATTGTTACTCATATTTCCTAGTTCCAAGCTTTTATGCTTCAATCCTTGAATCTTTAAAGATTGAAGTTCCACAAGCTTTGCAACTTAACTTGTCATCCAAGCTACCATGAGAATGTGTAGCTAAACTCTCTTGTGTTGAGGTTAGAGGTAGTTGATCCTAATTTTATGTATTGCTTTTGATCTATTGTGTATGAACAAAGTCTTTGATCAATATAGATGATGTTGTTTTCTCTTAATGATCCATGTGTGATTTGTTTTACTCTAGACATAGATTCTACAAATCATGACCTAACAATTTTATCTCTTAAAAACCAAACTCTAGACATAGATTTGGGATTTGCTATTCGCATTGTGTTGATCTTAATGATCGTTGTTTAGATTGTTAGCGTGAGACATCATCTAACGGTCTAAACACTAACACTCACGACTTCGCTTTAGACATAAACTTAGTCGGGAGGATACACGGTTATATTGGTCGGAAACCGAGTTCATATGCTTGATTAATCGTTTATACGTGAAAAGGATTAGTGAAACCTAACCTTAACATGCTTTTATCAAAACTTTTACAAAATCTTTGTCACCAATTAATCTTTGCTACAAGTGAATGTTAACAACAATTGAGAAACTTTTGAAACCATTGAACTTAGAATATCACAACTATTGAAAGGCACGCATCAAATATCAAACAATCCCTGTGGATACGATTAAAAACAACCCCCACTATTACTCTACTAACAAAATGGCGCGTTGCCGGGGATTGTTAAGTGATATTGCAAGCATTGCGATAGTTGAGCTATTTTAAGCTTGTTACCACTTTATCTTGAACTTGTTAATTTGTTTTGTTTAGTGTGCAGACTTAGTTTATGCGAGGGAAACTACCGGCGGACCAACTTCTTTTCGATCCTGAGATTGAGAGAACCGCTCGTAGAATCAATAGCAGAACTAGACGAAGGAGGCAGCTAGCGAGATAGAAGCGAGAACAAGAGGAAAGTACTTCTACACCACCACCAGTTCCACAGATAATTCCAGTTATGGAGGCAGATCCACCACCACCACCACCACCTGCTTCTAGGCCATGTACAAATAGTCCGAGACACAATGCTCAGTTCGCTCGCCATGCACACAATGGTCATCATGCTGAAATGAAGACCGTTATTCTCCAGCTGTTATATCAAAGTCCATTTACGAGTATGGATCATGAAGATCCGTTCACCCATCTTACAAAATTCTATGAAATAGCGGGAGCGACTGGTGCACCGGAAGCAGAAGAGGAATCTCTGTTTAAGAGACTATTCCCGCATTCCCTCATTGGGAAGGCAAAGGAATGGTATCTTGATCAGTCAACGGCCATAATGACGGATTAGAATGCATTGGAAGAGAAATTTTTGGAGAGATTTTTCCCTCACACTCGGTTTATGGAAGCAAAGACCGCCATTGCGGTATTCACCCAAGGAGCAAATGAATCTCTCAACGAAGCTTGGGAGAGGTTCAAATCAATGTTAAGAAAGTGCAAGGGCCATGGTTTTGATGAATTGTCACAAATTCATATATTTAGAAATGGGCTGCAACTTGTACACAAAACCTTGTTGGATGCCACCGCTGGTGGATCCTTGTTAAGCAAAACCGCAGCGGAAGCCACAGCTATCATTGATAAGATGGCCTTGAACGATCATCAAGGTAGTCACAACCGTGGACCTTCTCAACGAACTCCGAGAGTGTTGGAATTGGGAACAAACGATGTTATCCTTGCACAGAACAAATTATTATCACAACAGGTTGAGTTGTTAACTAAGTAAATGTCTAAGCTTCCGCAATAATTCAAAGAAATGCATGAATCTTCAAGTAAAAATGTGCAAGTGTTAGTTTGTGAGTTATGTAGAGGCGACTATCAGACCGGTTAATGTCCTCCCGTTGTGGAGGAAGCAAATTACGCGGGAAATCAAGGATACCAACCCCGACCTCCGTATCAACAAGGCAACCAAGGTTACCAACAAAGGGCTAACCAAGGTTATCAACAACAATGGAGACCGCAAGAAGCCGGACCATCAAACCGTCAACAATACCAAAATTACACTCAACCTCCGCAAGCTCCCGTTGGAAATTCGAAGATGGAAGACACTCTCACACAATTTATGCAAATGGCAATTTCCAACCAAAAGAACACCGATGCGGCCATAAGGAATCTTGAAACACAAGTCAGGCAATTATCAAAACAATTGGCCGACCAACAAAAAGGGAACTTTACGGCAAATATGTTTCCGAATCCTAAAGATTGCAAAGCAATTCTCACAAGAAGTGGAAGAGAGATTGACATGGGTGTAGGTAAGAGAGTAGTGGAGGAGGAGGCTGTAGTTGAAAATGAAAAAGAAAAAGATAGTGAGGAGATTGAAGTAGAAAAAAATGTTGAGGGTGTTTTAGTTGAAAATGAGAAGGAAAAAAGTGAGAAAGAGAAAAAAATAGAGAGTGAAGAAAGAGTGAAGAGAACTAGGAAAGGAAAAGAGCCGATGAACAATATTCCGATTCAACATTTACCATATCCTCATGCTCCTACAAAGAAAGATAGTGCGCGGCACTATTCTCGGTTTATGGATATTTTCAAACAATTACAAATAAATATTCCATTTTCCGAGGCTTTGGAGCAAATGCCTAAATATGTGAAATTCATGAAGGATATCCTCACCAAAAAGAAGAGGTATACAGATCAAGAGACGATTATGGTAGATGCAAGTTGTAGTGCCATCATTCAACGTACTCTCCCGAGGAAAGAATGTGATCCGGGACGAGTTACATTGCCGGTTACGATTGGAAACATCTATGTTGGTAACGGATTGATTAATTTGGGCTCTAGTATCAACTTGATACCTTTGTCGATTGTGAAACGGTTAGGACACATGGAATTGAGGTCCACGCAAATGACGTTGCAACTCACCGATAAATCCACTACCCGTCCTCACGGTGT
This sequence comes from Lathyrus tuberosus, assembly GCA_022829125.1. Classification (NCBI taxonomy): domain Eukaryota; kingdom Viridiplantae; phylum Streptophyta; class Magnoliopsida; order Fabales; family Fabaceae; genus Lathyrus; species Lathyrus tuberosus. Next base: position 10,510,421 of record JALAZF010000107.1, on the reverse strand, counting down.
AGCGGAAGATGTGTTGGTCAAAGTGGACAAATTTTTGTTTCCAATAGACTTTGTTGTCATTGAAATGGAGGAGGATGAGGATGCACCTTTGATTCTTGGAAGGCCTTTCATGAAAACTGCCCGAATGGCAATTGACATGGACGATGGTCTCAAGAAAGTGAGAGTCCAAGATGAAGAGGTGTGTTTTAATCTTTATGATGCCATGAAGCACAAGAAAGATAAAGGTGATTATTTCCGAATCGATGCAACGGAGGAAGCGAGTTTGGAAGTTACGAAGCAAATTCATGTCATTGATCCGTTACAAAGAGCTTTGGATGATTCCTTGGAAGTATTCTCGGTTGAAGAAGAGCAAGCTCTTGAAGAGTGTTTGTTAGAGCTTGAAGCTTTGGAAGAATTGCAACCTTGGGAGTATGAAGAGGAAATTCTAAAAAAAGTAGTTAATGATGAACCATCCAAACTTGAGCTGAAAGTGTTACCGTCAACCTTAAAGTATGCTTTTCTCGATGCCGGTGGTAATAAACCGGTGATCATAAGTAGTATTTTGTCTGAAAACGAGGAGAGCCGCTTAATTCAAGTGTTGAGAAAAAATCAGGATGCAATGGGATGGACGTTGTCCGATCTCAAAGGCATAAGCCCTTCATATTGCATGCACCGTATATTCATGGAGGAAGATTTTAAACCGGTTGCTCAACCGCAACGCCGGTTAAATCCAATCATGAAAGAAGTGGTGAAAATGTTAGATGCCGGAATGATTTATCCCATTTCTGACAGCCCGTGGGTTAGTCCGGTGCATGTAGTACCGAAAAAAGGCGGATTAACGGTGGTCCGAAACGAGAAAAATGAGCTCATTCCAACAAAAACCGTTACCGGGTGGAGAATGTGTATCGACTACCGTAGGTTGAACAAAGCTACGAGAAAAGATCATTTCCCTCTACCTTTTATGGATCAAATGCTCGAAAGACTTTCCGGTCAACAATTCTACTGTTTTTTGGATGGTTATTCGGGTTACAACCAAATTATCGTGAACCTGGAGGATCATGAAAAAACTGCTTTTACATGTCCTTTTGGAATCTTCGCTTATAGGAGGATGCCGTTTGGATTATGTAATGCACCGGCGACTTTTCAACGGTGTATGCAAGCTATATTCTCAGATTTGATCGAAAAGACAATTGAGGTCTTTATGGATGATTTCTTGGTTTTTGGACAATCATTTGATCTTTGCTTGAAAAATTTGGATACGGTGTTGGAACGGTGTGTGGAAACCAATTTGGTGCTTAATTGGGAAAAATGCAACTTTATGGTGAACGAGGGAATTATGCTCGGTCACAAAGTTTCTTCAAAGGGCCTTGAAGTTGATAAAGCTAAGGTGGACGTTATTGAGAAGTTGCCACCACCGATGAATGTCAAAGGCATAAGGAGCTTTCTTGGACACGCCAGGTTTTACCATAGATTCATCAAGGACTTCGCAAAGGTCGCAAAGCCATTGAGCAACTTGCTCGTCCAAGGTAAGACTTTTGACTTTGACGAGTCTTGCCTTTTTGCGTTTAATTTTTTGAAAAAGAGTTTAACTACCTCACCGATAATCGTGGCACCTAACTGGAAATTGGATTTTGAATTAATGTGCGATGCAAGCGATTATGCGGTTGGGGCTGTTTTGGGTCAAAGGAAAAGTTTTCCACGCTATACATTATGCGAGCAAAGTTTTAAACGAGGCTCAAATTAACTATGCAACAACTGAGAAAGAGTTGCTTGCCATAGTGTATGCGTTGGAGAAATTTTGTTCCTATTTGATTGGTTCACGAGTCATCGTTTACACGGACCACTCGGCTATAAGGTATCTGCTCACCAAACCTGATTCTAAGCAGAGGCTTATTCGGTGGGTCCTTTTTTTACAGGAATTTGATCTTGAAATTCGTGACAAAAAAGGATCCGAGAATTTGGTGGCGGATCACTTATCCCGCCTGGTAAACGTTGACGTGACCAAGAATGAATTTGAGGTCAAAGAGGAGTTCCCGGATGAAAAATTGTTTAGAGTGCAGGTTAGACCGTGGTTCGCCGACATGGCTAACCACAAAGCCACCGAATTGATACCGGACGGTCTAACGCACCACCAAAAAAGAAAATTTTTGTCTGACGCCAAGTCTTTCGCATGGGACGAACCTTATTTGTTCAAACTTGGTGTCGACAACCTCTTAAGAAGGTGTGTCTCATTGGAGGAAGGCACGAATATTCTGTGGCACTGTCAAAACTCTCCGTATGGAGGACACTTTAATGGGTTGAGAACGGCCACTAAAGTCCTTCACTCGGGCTTTTATTGGCCGTCCTTATTCAAAGATGCGCATGCTCATGCCCTTAGTTGTGACAGGTGCCAGAGAAGTGGAGGAATTTCACGGCGGCACGAGATACCTTTACAGAATATGTTGGAAATTGAAGTTTTTGACTGTTGGGGGATCGACTTTGTCTGTCCATTCCCATATTCCTTTTCCAATGAATATATTTTGGTCGTCATTGATTATGTGTCTAAATGGGTGGAGGCGATAGCTTGTGCGAAAGCCGACGGAAAAACCGTTGTGAAATTTTTGAAACGGAGCATTTTTGCGCGTTTTAGTACTCCTAGAGTGTTAATAAGTGATGGAGGGTCTCACTTCTATAACACTCAGCTTGACAAAGCTTTGGAGCAGTATGGTGTGAAGCACAAGGTTGCCACACCATATCATCCTCAAGCTAATGGTCAAACGGAGGTTTCCAATCGTGAGATAAAGCGTATTTTAGAAAAAACTGTTTCGGCCTCGAGAAAAGATTGGGCCAATAAATTGGATGATGCTTTGTGGGCGTATCAGACCGCTTTTAAGGCTCCGATCGGTCTCACACCGTTTAAAATTGTGTATGATAAGAATTGCCACCTGCCCGTGGAGTTGGAGCACAAGGCGTTTTGGGCCTTAAAATTTTTAAATTTTGATCCAACTCTTAGCGGCGAAAAAAGAAAAGTGCAATTACAGGAATTGGATGAATTACGCCTTCAGGCGTACGATTCCAATAAACTGTACAAAGAGCGTGTAAAGTCTTACCATGACAAAAAAATAATCATCAAGCAATTTGAGGTGGGACAGGTGGTCCTGCTATTCAATTCTCGGTTAAAATTGTTCCCGGGAAAGTTAAGGTCTAAATGGTCGGGTCCGTTTCGGATCCGAGAAATCAAGCCTTATTGAGCGATTATAATTGAGGACACAACAACCAACGAGAATTGGATTGTAAACGGCCAAAGATTGAAAGTGTATCTTGGGGGTGATTTCGAGCGGAATTCCGCCATTGTTCCTTTCCGCGATCCGTGAGATTCGGTGGACCGTCGAGCTTAGCCGACGTTAAACAAGCGCTTATTGGGAGGCACCCCAACATTGTAAGTATTTCATCTGTTTAATTTATAAATTGTGTGTTATTGGTAGTTATTTTAGAAAGTGTTGGAAAATTCTGCTTTACACCATTAACAGCTGATAATTCTGCTTCTGGTGTAATTCGCCTGGCGAATCCTTAATTCGCCTGGCGAATTCAATTTCGCCAGTCTCTCGCCACACATTCGCCAGGCGAATTTGGCGTGACTTGTCTCTTTGTCCGCAGAAGGAAAAAGAAAATAATGTTTTTTTTAATTAATTAATTAACATAGTATATTATTAGGGTCCACTAGGGACCACACACACATCACTCTCCTTATCTCATTTCCTTTCACTTTTTCCTCTCATTTTCTCGCTGTCACTTTCACTCTCACTTCTCTTCTCCCAAACCCTACACTCTTAACCTTTCCTTCTCCTTCTCCATCACCTTCACTTCCATTTAAGGTATGCTTACATTCTAATTGTTGTTCTTCATTTTGTTTTTTTTTTTGCTTAATTTTTTCAATTAGGTTAAATTAGGGTTTAGTTTCACAAGGGTTAGAATGTTGTTAGAAACCCTAAGGCAATGCTTAAATGTTAGTGTTATTAAGTAGCAGGTGTTGGATTGGTGTTTTCCTGAAATGAAATTGTGAAACAACCACTGCATGTTGAATTTTTGGGAATTTTGCAGAACTCGCCAGTCACTCGCCAGGCGAGTGTGCCGCGAGAGGTCGCCAGGTAGTCGCCTGGCGAGCTTGGGGCGAATGGAAATTTTTTTTTTATTTTGTTATTTTTCTGTTCTGTCTTGTGTATATGTCTTATGTTTGATGTGTTTTACTTTCTGTTTTGAATTTTTTTGGTGTTTGGGTTTTGCTGACATGAGACAACAATTCCGTTTTTTTCAGATGCCGCCAAAAACCAAAGTCACCGGTGGAAAGAAACAGAAGATGGTTGCAGGAAGCGGTTCCGGGAAATAACCTGAATTTGATCCGAGTCAGTTCTTAAGCGCAGCTCATGCTGCCCGGTACAAAATGCTTGAGGGCCGGCAATTTTTATCCGAGAAAAGATTTGATATCAACCCGGAGGGTCCGTACCGTAAGTTAGCCAAAATTTTCAACAACAAAAAGTGGGGACATCTGATTAATCCTTTAGAGGCACTCAACTACGAGATGGTGCGTGAATTCTATGCAAATGCTCTTCAATTCCCCGAAACTCAAGGAGATATGCAAGTGTTCCGGTACATCACTTATGTCCGTGGCAAGGAAATTAGGTTCGATCGTGAAGACATCAATGTCCTTTTTGGGAAGCCGAGTTCTTTAGGAATGTTCGAGAAGGATGCCTACACTAAGGAGCTTGGCACGCATCTTGATTATGATAAGATTGCCAAGACCATTTTGTTTCCGGGAAAAAGTGTGGAAAGAAACGCTGTGGGTGATCCCATCCGTTATCGGAGGGAGGACATGCCTCCGGATGTGCAAGTTGTTCTTCTTCTAATCCTCCACAACATTAGGCCCAAATCGCACCGTTCCTCGATCCCGCCTGATGTTGGCCTCCTACTTTATTACATCATGGAAGACAAAGAGGTTGATGTTGCTCGGATCATTGCGTATGAAATGAAAAATTTTATCGAGAATACACGACGCCCCGAGGTACATGCTACTGCCCCTATTATTTTCCCTTATTTTGTTACAGCTCTTTGTCTCAAAAAGTGGATCATGATGCCCGACGTAATTAACGAGAAAAGGAGGGGGGGTTATTAATGATGACTATATTGAGAGGTATTGTAAGAACAAGTTAATTGAGAAGAGGAAGGGTTCTAGTGTTGGTCAGTCATCCCGTTCGCAGCCGAGTGAGCACCCTAGTGAGCAGCCTGAGGCTCTTGATTATTCGACGTGGGATCCTAGAATGCGAGTTGCATTCAATTACTCTTGGGATATGGCTGAAGCTTACCAGAGATCATCGGAGTTCAATTTCAATTGCATGCAACAGCTGTACCAGTTTCAAACCACTCCGCAGGAGGTTGTTCCTTTTCCTACTAGGACGCACTATGATAATTATGCAAACTGGCCTATGGACAGGCGTCCTTTCTTTTCAGGGGGAGGTGGTCCAACTGGAGCTGTTGATGCTGGGGGTGATGGTGGAGATGATGATGATGATGGTGGTGACGAGATGCAGGATGATCTCCATGATATGGTTAATTAGCGGAGGCGTCAAAGTGAAGGATTTTTATTATTGCGTTTTATGAATTTTATTTTCAGAATTTTATTTTCAGTTTTTATATGACAGTTAGTATTTTATTTTCAGTTTTTATATTTCAGTTAGAATTTTGGATCGCTTTGGCGAGAATTTTTTGTTGTAGTATTGTGGATCGCTTCGGCGAGTACAATTTTTGGTGTGTTTACACCAGTACTTATAATATTTCAATTGGTGTAAAATTTTGTTTAGTTTAAATTCTGTTTTTTATTTTATGTGTGTTTGCGCAAAGAAAGTGAAAATTGCCCTTAATTTTTGAAAATTTTGTGTTAGCACAAGAAGGGTGCTTTGTTAGCATTAAACATTGATGGTGATGATAGAATTCTTGATTGTGTGCACAATCAAAGTGTGAATGTGTTGTGTATAATTTTAGCATGATTGTGAGTTGGTGCTTTATACAATTTATGATAATTCATTGTGTTTTTAAATACTTGTTCATGTTTGAATCATTTAGGACAAAACCACAAAAGTGAGGTGCTTTCCTTTGTTCACCAAAAAGAGAGTCGAGTAATCGTTGTTTTACTCGTCTTATTCATGTTTAATCTTGTGAGTTATTTAAATGATTGGAAACTTAGAAAGGATCAAGGCAAATTTTGAGCACTATGAGGAAAACCACCGTTCCAAAAATACTTCCGAGTAACCTTGTGAGTGTGCGCGAATTTGAAACTCCTTTTGAGCCTAAAAAGAAAGATTTTTTGTTGTGTGAATCATGAACCTGAATGTTAACATGTTTTGAAGAGTTTTTAAAATGAACTTGTAGTATTGTTGAGGTTGGGGGAGATTGGTTTAATTTTGAAAGGAAAAAAGAATCGTGGATACAATGCATTCTCAAATGAATTCAATAGGAGAATGATGAAAAAGAAAAGGAAAAATCAAAGAAAAAAAAAGGGTTTAAGAATCAAAGCCGGAAAAGAGAATGTATTGTGAAAATGAGTGTTGGTGGTTCAAGTAAGAAGGTTTGTGTTAAAAAGTGAAATGCTCTTCGTGAAAGTTATTTTATTTTATTCAATAGCCGTGTACATATGTCCCTTGTTTTTACCCCGGCCAAATTACAACCATAAAAGTCCTTTGTGATCTTAGTTTCTACTTCTTTTTTATAACTTTGTGAGATGAATGCATGAATGATTCCGGATGTGGCACGATTGCTTGTGAGAGTGTTTTGTCCCGTGTGTAATTATGTACCTAGTTTGTTAATAATAAGTATAGTTAGGTGATTCAACTTGAGCTTGTAGGAACTTGATTTTGCATTGTGTAAGTTGTGTTTAGAACTTAACTCATAATTGTGCTTGGATTCTATGCAACTTTGTGGAAATACTTTGTGCGTGTATGTGGCAAATTTGAACCATTGAGGTTTTCGGTTGATGTAGTGCTTGGAATTCTTGTTTGTAGTTGTTAACACTAATTTTTGTTTGAGGGCAAACAACAAGGCAAGTTGGGGAGAGTTTGATAGGTATCTGATTGTAAATGAATTTTAGATTAATTTTCTGTATTTTTAAGCTTTTTTCTAAGTGCCTTAATGCGAAACTGCTTATTTTTAAGTGATTTTCGAATCAATGTTTTATTTTGGGCTATTTGATGTTTTTGTTTGTTTTGCAGCATTTTTTGTAAAAAGGATGTGGCAAAAATCGGAAGAAAACACGATGAAATGAGCAACGTCGCGTGTCTGCAACAAACAGTGAATTTGCCTGGCGAATGGGTGGCGGAAGGAGAAATTCGTTAGGCGAATGTCTGCCGGGTCTGCTGGCGAATTGATCTTTAAATTGTGTGCTCTCTGGAAGTGTTTCGCCGCAGCATTCGCCAGGCGACTTGGTGGCGAAAGTAATTCGCCTGGCGAGTTTGGAATTCGCCTGGCGAATTCAAGTTTTTTTCTCAGGTTCTTTGCACTGTTTTGGCATGTGGGCTGTACTTAAAGGTTTCGCTAGGCGAATTTTGTAGCTCTCCTGGCGAATTTGTCTGGGCAGAAAGTGCTATTTAATGTGTGGTTAGATATTTTTGGGAGCCCTTTTGATTTATCACTCTTTTTGTAACCTAAAACTTGTGTGAAGAAGAAAGAACTCCATTGTTACTTATTTTTCCTAGTTCCAAGCTTTTGTGCTTCAATCCTTGAATCTTTAAAGATTGAAGTTCCACAAGCTTTGCAACTTAACTTGTCATCCAAGCTACCATGAGAATGTGTAGTTAAACTCTCTTGTGTTGAGGTTAGAGGTAGTTGATCCTAATTTTATGTATTGCTTTTGATCTATTGTGTATGAACAAAGTCTTTGATCAATATAGATGATGTTGTTTTCTCTTAATGATCCATGTGTGATTTGTTTTACTCTAGACATAGATTCTACAAATCATGACCTAACAATTTTATCTCTTAAAAACCAAACTCTAGACATAGATTTGGGATTTGCTATTCGTATTGTGTTGATCTTAATGATCGTTGTTTAGATTGTTAGCGTGAGACATCATCTAACGGTCTAAACACTGACACTCACGACTTCGCTTTAGACATAAACTTAGTCGGGAGGATACGCGGTTATATTGGTCGGAAACTAAGTTCATATGCTTGATTAATCGTTTATACGTGAAAAGGATTAGCGAAACCTAACCTTAACATGCTTTTATCAAAACTTTTACAAAATCTTTGTCACCAATTAATCTTTGCTACAAGTGAATGTTAACAACAATTGAGAAACTTTTGAAACCATTGAACTTAGAATATCACAACTATTGAAAGGCACGCATCAAATATCAAACAATCCCTGTGGATACGATTAAAAACAACCCCCACTGTTACTCTACTAACACTTCGTCCGCCCGGTCAAAGGCAGTGGAGATCCCCGTGGAGCAGGAGAGGGAGAAGAAGAGGTCCCCACGGCAGTTTGAACAAGGGGAGGAGCACGGGCACCAGCAGGCCGGGACTTAGGAGGAGCCGCTCCAGCTTTATTCCTCGCCATAGCATTCCCCACCACGCGATCGCGAGCCTGAGGCATCTCACCTGCACAAATGAAAAGACGAGCACGTTAGCTACGTGGAAAAGAGATAACACAAACAAAATCTAAATAACCAAGACTACCGAGCAGCGTCTCAGCATCCGCGGGAGTCTTACACTCCAGCAGTGCCTTAACATTGACGAATCTGAGCTCAACTCTCTGGCTCCCATCCTCCTCGAAGATAGGGTTGCCCTTGCTCGTCCAGCAGCTTGCAAGACTGAAGGAGTTGACCCAGTTCACCAGCTTCTCGTAAGCCACGACGTCCTGCCCGCGCAGCTTGCTCGGCTGGAAGATATAGGCGCTGGGCTTCTTGGAGAAATGGTCGGGTGCCCAGCGGATGGGAAACATGTACAGCCTCTGCCCAATATACTTTCCCTCCTCGTTGAGCAACTCATTCCCATCTTCGTCGACCTCTATCTCCCAGACATATGTGTTATCCTGGGCAACCTCGGACACGGGTTCTACGATGAAATACCGTTCCTTAAACGTTCGGATTGACTCCGAAAACGGCTTAAATAAATTTTTGGACTGCTTCAAGGAAACCCATCCGTACTTCTTCACCGTCAGCTGCCTTTGAAGATGGAAAACAGCAAAGAACAGAGGGAGAGTAGTCCCCATAGCGAGATGCTCGCACACCAATTCAAAAGCCCGGATGAAGGCCAGCGAATTAGGGTGAAGTTGAGAGGGCGCCAGCTTCAGATGCTCGAACACCGACCGCTGGAAATCAGTGAAAGGCAGCCTTAGTCCCAGCTCTTTGAAGGCATACTCGTACATCGTAAAGCGGTCCCAGAAATCCGAACAGACCCGCTCGTCCAAAGTAGGGAAGTGCACCTTTCACTCCCCTTCTGGTCCTACCTCCGTAAAGACGTCCGCCAAAGACTTTGCGAACGTAGAAATATGCTCGGAAGGTTCAGCCACCTCCCACTCTTCCGCACAGAACCCTTCAACGTCTTCCTCCATGACATCCAATTCTTCTTCCTCCCCGACATTGCTCGAGGAGCTCAATGTTGTCGAGCTCGAAGCCGCAGAGCTCGAAGCCGTCGAGCTACTATTCTCCTCGGAGCCAGTTTCCTCCTCGGACGTGTCTAGAATAACTTCTCTGTCTGGCCCCGTCGCCATTACAATCACCTAAAAAGCAGAGAAAGACAGTGAATCCGACAGGAAATCAAATCCACCCTTCCACTGCCAAGTCAAGTGAAAGGGCGCGCAAAAGGCTGAGGACAACGTCCCCGGCCTAAGCCCTAACATCGAAAGAAAAACTAGAAAAACTAAAACCTCCCCGCGAGGAGATGCTCGAAACGTATCATCCTCCCCCGAGGAGCTTCCCCGTACTCATGCCCAGATTCCGTTTGAAGCTCCACCGAAAACCGCAAAGCTTCACAGGAATCTGGAAACGTCCTACCAGAAAACTCATCGCTCTATCAGAAGATGATCAGACACGGTGGTCACGCACGCACAACTACCGCAACCACGTCGTGGACCATCCTACTCGTCAAACGCACTACCTACTCCGGCGAAGTGCTAGAGGCAGCAAAATGGCAGAACCACCATCCACCACCAACACTCGCCAGAAATCCACCTATTTCATCGTCTAAAGCTAACCCTAACCACATACAATCTACCACTAACAATAAAAGGAAGTAAAACAAGCTACAAATCAGAAAACTTACTTGATTTGAGTAGAAGAAAGAGATTGCTCGAAGCTTGGCACAGTGGTCGGAAGCACTGAAGACGGTGACGGGAAAGGACGCAGAAGAGGCGAAGAGAAATCAGAAAGAAAAAGTGCAAAATGGGACAATCTTCCCCCTTTTATACTGAGGGGCACGTGCACACACGCGCCCGTAGGCCATAATGACTACCCACTAGCCATCATTACCTATTAACTGCTACACGGGGCTCGAAGCACACGTGGCAACCCAACGTTTCCAATTATGTATGACGCTTAATCTCCCCGAATACCGAGCAATAAGGTCATGACCACAAATATCACGGACAACGAGAGCCACAAGCACTTCAAGACAATCCTCTTCGTCTCCAAACGACGACTTTATGCTGGCTCCCCGGAGCAACGAGCAGTCCTTAAGTCATCACTCCCATACTCGGGAGCGACGACTTGGGGGGCTCCTGTTCTGGACTGGACCAATGGCTAGAATTGGCCCAATCCTCATCTGCTCCAGAGCGGCCCAAATTGCCTAAGCCCAATCCACAAAGGGGCAAAAATGACCTTTCTGCCCCTCCAACCGGGCAAGGAACGCAACGTTCCCCCCGGCATTGATACCCGTTACGCACGGCTTCCTCGCTGCCCAGACAGCAAAGGACAGGTGCCCGAAACCGCGTTTATGCCCGACATAACAGCTAGTTTCGAGCACCCTGCTCGGCCTAACGGCTAGTTTGGGCAGTTACCTATTCTTTGGGGAAAACGGTTATTTAGCCCCGAAAATAGGACCGTTGGCCACGCGCTGGGGGCTCTATATAAACCCTCTCGCTTGAGAGGGTCAGGTATCCAATATTCACCCTAAGAATTCACTCTTTGTACTTGCCCCTTTTTCTTTGACCTTTACTTACTTGAGCGTCGGAGTGCCTTGCAGGTACACCCCATCCTCCTCTCCATACGACCAGCATCCCTGACACATTTGGCGGCCTGATTCTACAGGATCTGATCCAGCCTTTATGATCAGTTTGGATTGGAAAAAAGAGGCTGAAATAGAGCGGAACATGATGGAATGTATTCCATCCAATTCCATTACTTACTCTCATTTTTGTTCCATCCGATTTGGGCGGAATAACATTTTTTACTACATTTCATCCTAAAATATCCAAACAATGGAATGGAATACCGATTTCGCTCCACTCCGTTCGTATTGAAATATCCAAACATAGCCCAAGTGTGTGTGGTTAGTTGAGCCCTCCTTTGAGGATTTGTTTAAATCATCTCGGAACACTCAACAATCGCACATCTCTAATTTATAGTCCTTTAAGACAGCTGCTACATAATGGAAGCTTCATAACATTGGTAGTATGCGTAAGGAAAAAATTCATTTTCTGCGTCATCCTGAGGGTATTCAAAAAGTGATTTAGGATGGAAGAGACCATGAAGGCCTTCGAAAACTTGAAAAACAAATCCAAACTTCCCTTTCCAAAACCCTCTTCCAAGAGAAACTGCTTTGGTACCAAAGAGATAAGGTTACTTGGATAGTGGAAGGTGATAGAAATACAAAATTCTATCATACTAGAGCAGTGCAACACAAAAAAAATAAAGCGATCACTATGATCAAGGACGAATCTAATAATTGGATTGAAGATGAGAATGCTATCTGAAATCTTTTCCACAACCATTTTAAACTGCTATTCACTTCTGATACCAACAAAGTTGCCTGATTTCAGACAACTAAATAGTTTCTCAAATTAGATCCTAATGTCTGCAGAGTTTTGCAAAAAGAGGCCCAAGATTTTGAGATAAAAATGCTCTCTTTGATATGGCACCTTGGAAGTCGCCTAGTCTAGATGGTTTGTCTGTTGTCTTTTACTAGAATACTTGGAAGCATACTAGAGAGAATCTATGTCATCTTATTTTCAAGTTGTGATCCAAAGGCATGCCCCTGAATACTATTAATTTGACAGATATTTGCCAGATTCCTAAGAATGACAATCCTCAACAAGTCTCACATTTTAGGTCTATTGCGCTTTCAAACACACTCTAATATATATCCTTAAGGTGTTCTAATCATACTTTCTCAACTGTAACATCATTTGGAGGAGTTTCCATTTTGGTCACTTTTGCCAATTTTGCAAGAAAAAGTTAGATTCTGTTCCAGAGGTTTTCTTTGGATTTTGATCATCCTAAAAGCTTCCAAGGGATCTATTAGAAGTGTCCAAGGCATTGGGTTGCTTCTGTCACAAGTATCTTGAAGGTTAGCAAGTGGATTTCAAGAGGTAAATGCATAAGAACTTGAACTTTGTGAAATATGTATTGCGTTGATGTACATTGATCATGAATATGTCATACATATCATATTTGTTATGTTTGAACTATTTTGTCATGCTATTATTGCTTGTATAGAGTTGTAGCATAGAACTTGCAAAACATGACCTATTTTGAAACCACAATTGGGTTTTAAAATGTAGGCATTTTTAGAAAAATCTAAGACCACCATTGAATTCCTCATGAAATTCGAGGTAGGATTCATCTTTATTTCATCCATTTTCATGGAGAAACGAGGAAGTTATGGCCTTCTTGCAAAACCTCCAAAACCTGGTCATCCATGGCCATGGCGCCTTTGGCCAGGCCTAAAACCAAGTTACCCTTATGTATTTATGGGGGTGATTTGATACACGGATATATCACCAACCCTCTTTGTAAATAAACCACTTCGTGGGCCTCTGCTATAGTATAAGTTCCACTGCGCTTTTCAAAATCACGGTGCGATCACTATTTTCATAAACAATCTTTGGGCCTCTGTTAGGAGTGCAAGTCTCATCTCTTTGTACATAAACTTTGTTTTAAACAATAATCTTGGGCCTTTAATAGAGTGTAAGACCCAACACCTTTCTGTAAATAGAAAATCTTTTAGCCTCATTCATCCTGGGCTTTTTACAGGATACAAATAACCACCTGGGCCTCTATCTAGAGTGTAAGACCCAACACCTTTGCTTCTCTCCTACTTGAGATCAAATCATCTCCAAATTCAAAAATTTCTTCAATTTATTCAAAACACTAATCCAATCTTGAAGAAAACATCTGATCAATCATAATACACTTGGGCCTCTATCCAGAGTATAAGACCCACCACTTTTTTCAAACAATAGGATCCTTTCAGTCAGTATAACTTAGTTCAAATAACTAGTTCCCCCCTGTACAAAGGAATATAGTTAGCCTCTTCTTGGGGTTTATCCAATCATTATTTCCTCTTCTTGGGAATCATACAATGAATCTCCTCAGAAGATAGCCTTCTCTTGGGCTTTGTTCAATTTGATCAACCTTGAAGCAGTTCAATAAAGAGAGGATTATTTCCCGGTGAAACATCTTCTTTAACCCCTTTAACCCTGGGACAGTTCAACAAAGAAAGGATTATTTCCCGGTGAAACCTTTCTTGGACTCTTCTTAGACTTGGAAAGTCTCAATAGTTAACCTTCTCTTGGGCTTCATACAAGGACCCACAGGTTCCTAGAAGCATCCCTAGCCTCCTCTTGGGCTTCATACAAGGACCCTCAGGCTTCCTAAAAGCATAAGATATATCCTAGTCATCTTTAATAGTACACCAGTCCCCAGGAGAGTCAAAGCCTATAAGGTATTCAAGCTTATCCCTTTTAAGTCTCTCCTCATCCTCAACAAAGTTTGGCTTTCATCTTTAAAATCCCCAGCCAAAACCATGTTACCATCAACAAATTCCCAAAAGTATCCATGCCTCATGGCATCTGATAATTCAACTCTTCTCTAAATCTCCAGCAAGGGTTAGTTTCCCTTTAGATTCCTCAACACAGTTTAGACCTTCTCCTGGATTTCAATAATCCTCAACAAGAGTCAGCCTCCTCTTAGGCTTCATATAATAATTTACCCAATTAGCCTCAATCTTGGGCTTTGTACAAGACATATATAATACTCCCCCAGTTGAGTCAGTTCTCGACTCTTTTTAGCTTCAACCTTGGGCTTTGATCAAGGCACAAAAATTCAACATTCCCACAGATGAGACCAGGAGTCCTCTCTGTAGGAGGATATTTCCTCTATGCATCACATATCAAGACAAACAATCAAAAACCTTTTCCAGATAATTGATGTAAGTGACACACTTGTTGATTCAAAATCCAAGTTGGAGTCCTTTCTTTATCATGGCTAAAATTTCTCTTTCATCTAAGTGATGTAAGTGGAAAACCTATGGATTCTACACATCCAAGCCAATGTCCCTCTCTTAGCATGCAAAGATTTATAAAGGAAGATGTGGTATTGCTGGATTCCACACATCCCAATTAAAGCAACTTCCCTTATAATCAATTCCTCAATGTTTGTGATGAATAGGTGAGATGTCTCCCTTTAGAGATGACAAATTCTCTTTCAGTCAAACATTCATTTAGCTTCAATCTTGGGCTTTGAACAAGACACAAATACTTTAGCTTCAATCTTGGGCTTTGAACAAGACACAAACATTCTTTTAACTTTAATCTTGGGCTTTGAACAAGACACAAATGCTCTTTTAGCTTCAATCTTGGGCTTTGAACAAGACACAAATACTTTAGCTTCAATCTTGGGCTTTGAACAAGACACAAACATTCCTTTAGCTTCAATCTTAGGCTCTGAACAAGACACAAATACTCTTTTAACTTCAATCTTGGGCTTTGAACAAGACACAAAAACACCCTTAGCTTCAATCTTGGGTTTTGAACAAGACACAAATACCCTTTTAGCTTCAGTCTTGGGCTTTGAATAAGACACCAAACAAATTTCCTCCCATAGAATAGGAGGAACTACGATCGCTCTGATTTCCCCGAGTCTTTTTACGGAAATACGTAGGCATAAGATTGCGAAATCTTAGCGAGCCCACTAATAAAAAACTTTAGGTCCAGTACCTTTCCAAAAACAATAGAAAACCCAAAAAAAAGCAAAAAAAAATCTTCAGTTTTCCCAAAGGAGAAACTTTCCTTATTCAACAGTAAATGAATTTAAGCAACCAAGCAATTCAACAGTAAAAAACATATGCAAATAAAGGTTCCTATAGATTACTATAGATACTCTGGGTGTTAATAGCTTCCCTTTGTATAACCAACCCCCGATCCCCGATCTCTTTGCATTTTTTAAGGAAAACATTTGCACGCAAGGTTAGTTTGAGATATCTTCCCCTTCCTTTTAAGCTTCATAGGATAAATACAGAAATCAGAAAGTAACACCAAATGCGGTTGTGGTCGCGTCACAAAAACCGATGCTACACATAAGGGTATCATTATTAATTCTTACCTCAAACATTTGGAGGCCTATCTGTTATCCTATATTGGGATAGTAAACATTTGTCTCTTAAAGTTCAGCCTATCGCCAGACATCCCTCTTTAGTGATTTGGAGGCCTCCTCCTTCAGGCTGGGTTTGTTTAAACTCTGATAAGGCTGCTAAGGCGGATTCTGGTGCTGCCTGCGGGGGTCTTTTCTGAGATAATTTTGGTGTTTGGCTTGGTGGATTCCACCATTGTATTGGAGAGTGTAGTAGTTTTGTTGCAGAATTATGGGGTGTCTTCTTGGGTTTAGATTTATCTTGTTGGCATGGCTTTAGGAAAGTCATTGTTCAAATTGATAACAAGACTCTGGTGGATGTCTTTCAAGGGAGCTCTTGAAGTTTCAAAAAAGGTTCAATTTTAAATAATCATATTTGCCGTCTTCTTTCTCTTTTTAAAGAAGTGCAATTTCATCATATTTTTAGATAAACTAACCAATGTGGGGACTACCTTGCGAAGCTAGACCTGTTTAGTTTTTTTTAGGTGTCTTGGTTAGATGAGTGTCCTCTTGACTTGAGGCATTTGGTTACTCTAGGGTTTCCATGAGGTTTGTAGCCTAGTTCTCTCCTTGTTAGAGCCTTGTGCCCTCGCTTTGTTAAAAAAAATAAAATAATAGTGTTTATTATAAGTTATAAAAAAATTATGTTTAAATTATAAAAAGTGATGTAGCACTAGAAATATGTTGATAACTCATGTCTAGTTAACCTAAAATAAATCTTATAAAAATATAAAAGAGTCTTAAATTTAAAAAAGAAATTAGTATAAAATAAGATAATTTATTTATAAGGAAAATTTTCAAAGTCATTTTAAATCATTTATTTGAAATATATTAACAAAAACATTTTTCTGGTAGAAAAAAAAAAAGACAAAATCACTTTATCCTTTAAGATAACAACAATGCGGCTGTGTTCTGTGCTTTTAAGGTTTCAGCTAAAGTGAGAGAAGTGAAAAGATAAACCCGAGTGTGAAGAAGATTGGGTGTGAGATCCAGAGAGCATTGTGCCATATTTCCCTACCAAAAAACTCATTTTTCTTCTTCACTATCCATCCATGGCATCTTCATTCTCAACTCAGCTGGTGCAGAGTCAGAACCTACTCCCTCGCTTTCATGCCGTCCAGGTTACTATTTTTTTCATCCTCATTTTATCTTCCATACCTCAACATAATGTGTTACTAAAAGATTTTTTATCACTATATTATTAATGGGAAATTTTTGTTGTTAATTTTCTTTCTTGTTTAGGGAAAGCCACATGTAGTTTGTAGCATTGGATGCAGTAAATTGTCATCAAGATATCATTATGCACCAAGGCTTTCTGTTTCACAACAATCTAAAGCCAAATCAATCACTTCTCGGAGAATAACATGTGCTAGTAGTGCTCCGGGAGATGTAAGTGTTTCATCTAAAGTTCAGAAATAATTACTAGTAGTTGCTTTAATTGAAAACGTGATTCACAACATTGGTTCTGTTACATCTAGGTTGCAGAGCTGCAAGCCAAAGTGACAAGCAAATGTTTCTTTGATATAGAAATTGGAGGTGAATCGGCTGGAAGGATTGTGATTGGTCTATTTGGAGATGCTGTTCCCAAAACAGTTGAGAATTTCAAAACTTTGTGTACAGGTAACCAATCAAAAGTTGTATGAGTTTCGCCGTGGAATGTGTTATTTGATATATCCTTTTATTTATCGAGTTGAATAATATTTGTCCAGGAGCGAAAGGATATGGTTATCAAGGAAGCTTCTTCCATCGTATAATACCAAAGTTCATGATTCAGGGAGGCGACTTCACCGAAGGAAATGTGAGTACTGTTTGTTGTATTTCGTTAGTATGCTCGCATGAACATAAATGAAGCCGCACACTTCAATGGATGTGCATGATGTTAATATGTTTTGATTTTATGCAGGGAACTGGCGGAGCCAGTATCTATGGTTATAAATTTGAAGATGAGAATTTTGATTGTATGTATCTTTTCGTGCTTCATCGTTAATATTGAAATTTAAGTTACTTATTAGTAATCGGTATTCAAAGTTTTTCCTTGCAGTGAAGCATGTTGGTCCAGGAGTTTTGAGCATGGCGAATGCTGGTCCTAATACCAATGGCAGTCAATTTTTTATCTGCACTGTGCCGGTGAGATACATTAGCCCACTTTTTATCACTTTAAGAAATGGCGAGCACAAACATGCACACTAACATTGTTTGAAGATTGTTTATGTTCGTTTAGATTTAGGTTTTGATACTAAGTATTTGCTGTGATTTTCATGTTGTAGACTCCATGGTTAGACAATCGCCATGTTGTGTTTGGACATGTCATTGAAGGACTGGATGTTGTGCAGAAACTCGAATCACAGGAGACAAGCAGCCTAGACAACAGTCCCAAGAAACCGTGCAAAATCGCCAAGTCTGGAGAACTGCCTTTAGATGGTTGATTTTTACTCCAGAGTGCTGTACATTCTTCTGACTGTCGAGTGCAATTCAGTTTTGAAGGGTGTTTGGGCGAGGGAGTTGTTCAATTCATGTTTTTGAATTGTCATTGCTCTCTGCCGCAGTTAAAATTCTATGTTACTGAAAGGGCATTTGGTGAATAATTTTGTAATACTAGACTTGTACCAAAATCCTTAAACAGTAATTATCGTTTTCTATCATAAATGTATGCTTCAGAACTTTGTGTTTTATAGTCTCGCATCCATTTTGTGATGCCATTTGCAAGATTCATACATTTAAGCACCACTGTGCTGTGGAGACAGTTGCAACATTATTGTAATTTAGATAGACTAAATTCTGCGGAGGCGAAACACTTGATTTGCCTGATAAGCTTACTAAAATATTTTATCGAAGCAAAACCTATGCATGGACCGTAGCTTCGACTGCAAGTGATTGGATTATTTTCTGTTGGTTGCCTTCTTCAACCTCCCATATTTCAGGTAGCGCTTCTCTGATATTATGAATGCTGTTGAGAGCATGGTCTGCGCCGGGCACTAAATCCGAACGACCGACCTGCCATCAGTGTGTTGTTACTTGTTAGCTTGCATTGCATATGATAACAGATTATGGAGTTATTAATTACTTAGATATTTTCGCAGATAGAAAATTATAGTATCTTACAATCACAGTGTGAAATCCAGCTACTTTTCCACTTGCAACATTTCTAACACTATCATCAAAGAAAATCTGCAGAAGATATAAGAGAAGAGAACTATCATGCATTGATTCCAAGAGTTTTCAAGCCTAGGGACAAAAAGTATACAAGTAATTAGTCTTACTGTTTTCTTGGGATCCACTTTCGCGATTCTAATAGCAGCCTCAAAGGCTTCAACAGATGGTTTGCAGAGGATTTGTCGGTAAGAGTTGAGAGGATTAAGCATTTCAAAGCATATGATGCCCTCAAAGCAGTCTTCCAAGCCAAGCCTGCTGAGAACTTGAATCGCATGCGCGTGATCTGCGTTGGTGAATATCTGCAAATAATATTGAGTAGTTGAACAATATCATGTAATGCTCTTCAATGAACAAAAACAAACTGATACGGAAAATTGAAGTTTTTCGTGACGTACTATTTTACGCTGAGGCATGGAAAGAAGAAGGTTCCTTAACACTAAATCTTGCTTTAGTTTCTCGTATGGTAATCTTCCGTGCACATAAGCATGAAACTCATCATTGTCGAACTCGTAGCCAAGGGCCTGATATTGAATTAGTATTTCAGAAGAAATTAAAACAAGAGAAAACTGAGGTTAATGCAAAATCTACATACCTTCATTCCTGCCATAGTTGTTCCATGTTCCAGATACAAATCCAGACACATCTTTGATACTTTACTTTCTTCAATATGCAAGTGTTCTAACATATAATCTGCAAACAAGATTCATTAACCATAGTACTTCTATTACATTACATATTCATATGAAATAATCTGAATACTAAAATATTATGTGTCTGAAGACTCTGTACCTATAATATTCTGGCGACATGCCAAATTGATCCCTAAGCTTAAAGGGTAGAGAGTGTCATCCATATCTGTTGTTACCAATATGTTGTTACCAATATGTAGAACCAAAATCAATACTACTAGTCCCTTTATTTTTGAAAATCTAAACAACAAAGAAGAAAACGATGATTTAAATTTATAAAACAAGCATGAGTATGCATCATACCGAAAAGCAAGCACTCGTATTTGACTCCAGCAATCCTGCAACTACTCATACTTTGAATCTGCATAAAAATTTCAGTCACAAGCACCAAAATCTTAAGTTCAAGAGTACTTGTTGCAGTAGTAGCTTAATAGTATGTAACAGACACTATATTTGAAGTTTCATCAACATAACTGAGAAGTCTTAAATAGAAAAGCTACTAAAAAAACCTAATAAAGTAGTTTCAAAGCAACACGAGCAAAATTTAAGCCATCAACACACCAATTTTGACCATAAGAAAGACATACTTGATCACAAAATTCAAAGCAAGGAACATTGTCCATCAATTATGGACCATATAATAAAATAATATCAAAACTTTATGCATGTTATAACAATAATAACAAATCCTAAGTTTTTTTTTTTTGGAAATCTTGGTATCCAAATTCAAGAGGGATCAATCTCACCGTTCACTAGCGGGGTCCGTTTAAAGCCGGAGCAAAGTTCCGTATGAACTGACCCACACAAAGGTTGATTGTATCTAGTAGAATTCGAACCTGAAACCTTAAGAAGAACACACTCTCAAGACCCAAGCCTCCGATCACTAGACCCTTGGGGTTATATAACAAATCCTAAGTGAATGGTGGAATGGAAAAGTAGAGAAAAACTAAACGAAACATTACCTTGATCTTAAGCTATGGTGTTTAATTGTAACTCCTCTGAGGCATGAATTGGTTGTAGCAAACAAAATTCTATTTATACATACGTGTGTATGATGAACTTGAGGTAGGACCCACCACTAAACCGAATGTGCGAGCTGACACAATTTCTGAGGTGTTGAGCATCCTTATTTTACAGTTTTTATATACTGACTCATTTTCCTTACCATAATTGATCTTTTTTTAGTATGATATTTTATGTGAGTCACTAGTAAGTTAGGTACATGGTTTTCTTTTTTATTGAGATGTTATGGGCTATTAGCAAGGTCCACAAAAAGGCCCAATAATAAGTGTTAAGGCGCACCGAATGAACCTTTATTAATTGTATGGCAATACTAAATTGCAATGACGATTTTAACCGTTCATACTATATAAAGACCATGTCATATTATTTTAGATATTCAATTCATTTCCACTTATAAGTACATTTCACTCAGTTACTCACTTGGCTGGAAATCTCCAATCCACTTATAAGTACATTTCACTCAGTCACTCACTTGGCTGGAAATATCCAATTCACCGCACCATATGACTCCATCATTTATCTGGAAAAACTCTAAATTCATATCACGTCCCTTAACCTTCAAATGACAACTATTTTGTATTAACTAAAATAGTCTTATATTACTTAGGAATCGTGACAAAGAGTAATTTATGTTCAACACTCGTATATCTCAACCTAATAAGACGTTTTTTTAAAGAACAAAATCGTGAGGATACTCACATTCAATAATATGAATTTCATGTTGACGAGTATAAAAGACATATTAGTATTTTCTTAAGTATAACTTTATGGTCCAATGCATGTGGTGCTTGCACCGTCCCATGTGCCACCAAATATACATTGGATCAAAGGATAGGAGCAGTTTATGCTGTTTTGGGATCCTTGTAGTTGTACCAAAGAAAAGGAAGGCATATTCTAGAGAGTGAATGAATTGTGAAGAAGAGGTTTATTCTTTAACTATAATGGGACATACAACTATATAGCATCAAATATGATCACAGTAAAGCATATGATTTATTGAAATCGGTTGTTATTTGATGTTCTTTTGGTCCAGATCAGATGCCACCACCCCTGTTATGGTATTAGTAGGCTGCTACTAGTTGAAGCCGAATCGTCACCACTACTGCTTTTTCATATTAACGAGATCAATTAAAGTGGTGAGTAGAAAATGTTGAAAATTTGTACCCAATTAAAGTTCCATTATTTTTTTGTAAAAAATAAAAATAACTAGACTATATAAATTATATTTAAATTAATGTTTTTTATTATTTTTATTTGTTATTAAAAAATTAACAACTATTTAATAATTTACAACTTATATATATATATATATATATATATATATATATATATATATATGGAAAATGCTAACATACACCCAAAATTGGTGGGTCTCACACAAAAATACACTACATCTATTTTCTTTCTATTTTTTTCTTCATCTTTTTAATGTGAGTCCCATCCAAAATTGGTGGGTCCTACACAAAAATACACTAAGGTGTATGTTGCTAATGCACACCTACATGGGTGTGCATTAGCATAACTATATATATATATATGAGACGTATCATATGAGAATGTCATTTTTATGTGTGAACATGAGAATGAATCCGAACCATTAGATTTTAAAATAAATTGTGGAGATTATTTGTGTTTTTTGTTTTTCTCTCTTCTCCATTAGTAAAATAAATGATTGAGAAAAGAAAAAAATTGACACATAATTTCAACAATTTATTTTGAAATTTAATGGTTCATATTCATTATCATATTCTCACATAAAAATGACATTCTTATATGATATATATATATATATATATATATATATATATATATATATTAAAGTGTAAAAAATAGTATCTTTGACAAAATTAATTTACAAATTATTTTTTATAAATCAATTGAACTTGGTTGTATAGAGATTAAAATAATAATTAAACCATATAGAATAACAAACCTTGCTTTTTAAAGAGGAAGAAGGAGAAGAAGAAGAATATTTAATGTTGTATCAATTTCTTATATCTAGAAACATAATTACAAATAGCAAATATTAATAAATATTAAAAGTGTTATGAATAAAGATAAATAGTTGATGTTCATTCTAATTCTTCTTTACATCTTTCTATTCTCTATTAATAGCTGTGTTAATAGCTATGAATTTTCATTTTTCTTAAGTCCTATAAATAAAGTTTATATTGCAATTTAAAGTGTACATTTAAAAAAGATAATATAAAATTATTTTCTCTCTTCTCTTCCTTTTTTTAATCTCTATATTATTTTGGTTAGTTTCATAATAAAATGAAAATAATAAAGAATCAATTTATGGAAAGAAAAATGAAAGAGATTAAAAAAGTTTTATGATGAAACTGCTGGTTGTCAAAATTGTGAAAATGATTGTCTAAAAAGTTATATATCTGTTTTGTTTTTTATTTCATAAATGAATATAAAATATCTCTTTTCATAATTTGGGACATATAATATTTCCATTTTCCATCACTATTTGTTAATAGTGATGGAGCCTTTTCATCGGAGGATGACCAGTCCGTAACAGCTGGTTTTGTCTCGGTCAGAAAGGAGGACGGGGAGGGTGATGACGGCGAGGATGGGGATGTGCAGGGGGAGTTTGCTGAGGACGATGGTGATAGGACAGAAGGTGTCTGTGCGAATACCGAGAAAAGAGGGGAACAGATACAGAACAATACTTTTGATGAGGCTATAGGCAAGGTAAAAGGTTTTTCTTGTCCCAAGAAGGATAAAGGTGATTTTGGCTCAGCACCTTTTGTTCCAAATGCTGCGTTGGAAAGTGAAGTGTCAAAGGTTGCTTGCTCTTTGGGTGGTAATTGTACACAGTCTTGTGGGGACCAAATCAATATTAAAAGGAAGTTCAAAAAGGTGAAATTTAAGCATTTAGGTGGGACAGAAGGACTTAGTGGTTTAAAGTGGAAGAAGACTTTTAGGAATAGGTCCAAAAGTGGGACCATTGAAATGGACCAGATCAGCTCTTTTAACAAGGAAGTAGGCGTGCATCATTCTTTATTAAACCAGGAAGAGAAAAATTCTGCAACTTTTTCTGCATCGGAGAACGTTGGGGAACTGTTATCAAGATGGCATGGTGATAATTCTGAACAATCTGATATAGTTAGGAGCAATGGTAGGGTGTGGGAAAACTTGGAACCAAATGTAGGAGGCAAGTTATGGGAGGATATGTCAAATATTGGTGTAACTACTGTTGTTTCTGATGTTGATGTTAGGCGTAAGCTTGATGAAATGGAACGTGTAGACAGGAATAGAAAGTCAGGTGGGAAGGCGAATTTGTTACTGTGGAAATGATTATTGGTTCTTATAACATTAGAGGGGGAGGTAGTTTGGTCAAGAGAAAGAGAATTAGCCAGATTATCAAAAAAGGCAATGCGGATATGTTCTTAATTCAGGAAACTAAGATGGAAGCTATGACCGATACTATTGCGAATAGCTTTTGGTCTAAGGAGAATATCGGCTAGACGTTCTCACCGTCTATTGGTCTATCGGGCGGTTTAATTATTTTGTGGAGGATCGATAGAGTGGAGGTTTTATGTAGTTTCAAAGGAGAGGGTTTTGTGGGTGTTAAGGTTAGTTGGAGAGGCAACATGTACTATATTGTTAACGTTTACTCCTCGTGTGTTTTGGCCTCGAAGAGAATGCTTTAGAGGGAGTTGTTGGCTCTAAAATCTTCCTTCTCGGATGGCGATTGGTGCTTCGGGGGTGATTTTAATGCTACAGCTCATATTTGGGAGAGGAAGGGTAGGGCGATGGGCAGTAGATCTTCGGAATCGGTTGAATTCTTGGATTTTATTTTGGATAGTGAATTGATAGATGTTCCTTGCAAGGGAAAGAATTTCACTTGGTATAGTGGTGACGGATCTGCCATGAGTCGGATCGATCGCTTTCTCCTCTCGGAGGATGCTATTGAAAGGTGGGGAGTGGTTGGGCAACTTATTGGATCTAGAGACATATCAGATCATTGTCCCGTTTGGTTGATTTCGGATGCCTCGAATTGGGGTCCGAAGCCGTTTAGAGTGAATAACGAATGGTTTAATAATAAGGATTTTATTCCTTTTGTGGAGAAGGAGTGGCATAATTTGCGTGTTACTGGCAGAGGAGATTTTGTTTTGAAGGAAAAATTTAGGCTCCTTAAAAGAAGTCTAAATAGATGGAATCTTGAGGTGTTCGAAAAGTTTGATTTAGAAGTGAACAAGTGCGTAAAGGAGATGACTGAAGGGGATGATAGGGCGGATATGGAAAGTGGTTGGATTTCGGATGATCTTATCATCGGGAGGAAGGATGTCTCGAATAAATTTTGGTTGAACCTTAGAATTAAGGAGAACATGCTCATACAAAAGTCCCGTCTTAAGTGGCTCAACGATGGCGATAATAACACTAGGTTTTTTCATTGTATTATGAAAGAGAGAAGGAGAAGGAATCATATTGGTCACATTAACTCGACTAGAGGGATGTTAACGTCGGTTGAGGATGTTAAGGAGGAAGTTAGGAATCACTTCGCTTTTAAATTTGTGGAACCCAAGGTTAATCGACCTTTGTTGGAGGGGGTTCCCTTCTTGAGACTTAGTGCTTTGGAGAGGGATCAATTAGAGAGGCCTTTTTCGGAAGAGGAGATTAGAGATTCCGTTTGGAGTTGTGATGGATCCAAAAGCCCGGGTCCCGATGGTTTTTCTTTCTTGTTCATCAAGAAGTGTTAGTTCTTCCTTAAAGAGGACTTTTGTCGGTTTTTTCGTGATTTTCATGGAGGGGCTCTTTTATCTAAGGCCATTGTCTCGTCTTTCTTGACTTTGATTCCAAAGGGTGACAATCCTTTGGGATTAGATGATTTTAGACCGATTTGTTTGGTCGGGTGTTTATACAAGGCTTTATCTAAGCTTTTAGCGGGTAGACTTAAGGTGGTTCTTAAGTCTATCATTTCGACTTGCCAAAGTGCTTTCGTCCCGGGTAGACAATTGTTAGATGGTGTTTTGGTGGCAAATGAAGTGGTGGATTTTGCGAATATGGAGAAGAGGCCTTGCACCCTTTTCAAGGTCGATTTTGAGAAAGCCTATGACAAAGTGTGTTGGGATTTCCTTAGGTATTTGATGAAGAGAATGGGTTTTGGGGAGTTATGGATGAGGTGGATGGAGGCCACAATTTTATCTAGCAAAATGTCGATTTTGGTTAACGGGAGCCCGACTAAAGAATTCAATGTGGGAAGGGGATTGAGACAAGGAGATCCTTTTTCTCCTTTCCTTTTTGTTTTGGTTGCGGAGGGTTTAACGGGGCTGGTTAGGAGATCGGTTTCCATAGGCAGTTTCTCCGGGCTAAATGTTAATGGGAAATGTTTCATTGATGTTCTCCAATTTGCGGACGATACCTTATTGGTAGGTGATGGTAGTTGGAGGCATTTATGGGCCATTAAAGCGGTGTTACGTGCTTTTGAATTGGTATCGGGTCTTGGTATCAATTTCCACAAAAGTAAACTTATTGGCATAAATGTTTCTTCTAACTATTTAGAGGCGGGCGCGAGTTTTCTATCGTGTGTAACGGAAAGCAATGATTTCGTTTTCCTCGGTATTCCTATAGGATCTAATCCTCATAAGTGCTCAACGTGGTCTCCTTTACTTGTAAAGTTGAAAAGAAGGTTATCATATTGGCATGGCCACTTCTTGAGTTTTGGTGGTAGAATCACTTTACTTAAGTCGGTGCTCAATACTCTACCTATTTTCCATCTCTCCTTTTATAAAGCCCCGGCTAAAATCCGTAGGGAGATTATCAAGATTCAAAGTGGTTTTCTTTGGGGGTCTTCGGATTCCTCTAGAAAGATTCATTGGGTTAAATGGGACACGTTTTGCCTTCCGTATGATAAAGGGGGACTAAACTTGAAAAGGATTGATGATTTCAACATTGCCCTCCTTCATAAATGGAGATGGAGAATTTTAGAAGGATCGGAGGATTTATGGTTCAGGATTTTGAAAGCTCGATATGGCGACATCAAGTTGTCTATATCGATCAATGATGCTGCTGAATTAAGGAGGAAGTCGTGTTCAACGTGGTGGCTCGACTTGATGTCCATTATGAAAATTTATCCGATGGATGTTTTCGGTAACAACTGTGGCTACGATCTTGGAAACGGTTTTGGCATTTCGTTTTGGCATAGCCATTGGACTAGTTCTGTCAGTTTAAAATGTTTGTTTCTGGAGTTATTTTCTCGTTCGTTATTAAAAGATGTTTCAGTGGCGAGTTTGGGTGGATGGGTGGACGGTGTGTGGGAGTGGGGGGACTTCGGTATTCCTCGCGGTACCTCTGCGGATGTGGATTCCTTTCCTTCTGCTGCTTCTGTTGAGGTTCCTGAGACTGTTGTTGCAGTTTCGTTGCCTGGCTCTGGTTCTGCTATGCGGCTAAGTGCGCATGATGATGTTTCTGTTATGCATAGTCATGGCCATATTTCTGTATTGAATGATGATGTTTCTGTTTTGAAGCTTTCAGGACCTGGGTATGTTCCTGGTACGCTGCATAATGAGCATTTATTAGGTGTTGTTAATTTGGCTGGTACAGCTGCTGGCGATGTGGGTGGCATGAGTTGTTTTAGTTCTGGTGGTGGCAGCTCTGTTGCGGGTGTTGCTTCGGGGGGTGCAACCGTGGTTGAGTCGGTTTTACTGAGAATCGTGGAGGACGATTCAGCTTTGGTTGATTTGAAAAGTCTTGTGTCTCAGTTCTGCCCGAATTTCTGTCATGAGGATAAAGTTAGGTGGCCATTGGATTCAAACCGTATTTTCACTGTTAGTTCCTTTTATCGGAAGGGTGTTGAAAATCACCAGCGCTGGGCCCTGATAATAGATACGACAAAGCTTTTGGTCTTGTGTGGAAAGTGGCGGCTCCTCTGAAGATCAAAGCATTCGGGTGGAGATGTTTTTTAAATAGACTTCCGACGAGGGATATTTTATTTTCTCACCATATTATTCCTGCTTCGGGCAGCACCGATTGCGTTCTCTGTTGCTCTGCTCGTGAATCCTTGGATCACCTGTTTTTATTTTGCCCGGTGGCTAGTTTGGTTTGGAAAGAAATTGCGGAGTGGCTTAGTTTCCCTATTCGCATGATAGGCGATTTAAAAGGGTGCTTTTTGGATTGGTTCTCGTGCGGCAAGGCTAAGAAGGTTAAGTCGGGCAGAGAGGGGAGATTTTGGTTGGCAATTTGTTGGACTCTGTGGATTCTTCGGAATGATATTATTTACAAGAAAGTTAATTGGAATATTGTAGACATCATTTGGAAGGTGAAGATTTTGGTGTGGAGATGGACTCTTATTGGAAATATTACTTATTCCAATTGCAATTTATACGATTTCGACAAGGATCCTTTGTTGTTTTTGTCTTAGTTTCAATTGGTTGGTAATCTTTCTCTCTAGGTGTCTTTGTAACATCTTTGTACTTTGGTTGAGTACCCTTTGTACTCTTTTAATAGAATCTCTTGTTTATTAAAAAAAATCAGCTTAAACTTGGAACGTGACTGCATCTGGGTTCAAGAAACGTGTTCACGAAGTATATGCGTGAAGGATCACGTTTTGTTTTTTTTTTCTTTACTGAAGGGTCGTCTCCGGGTAGTGATTAAGAATTTTAAATAAATAGGTAAAATTACTGTCTAAATTTTTTAAGTTATTTTAAAATATCAAGTTAGTTTTTTAAGTTTTTTTGGTAACGCTTTGATCGTTTTTAAAAATCTCTTTTACAATAAATTGCAAACACATATACCATTTGAACTGGGTTTTTTTTACTGATCACAAATATGTAATTAGTTTTACGTTTGATTGTGTATTTTGGTTGTGTCGGTGATTTTTCATTATGTATTTCGTCTATTTTTACCTGATACTCATGAACTGTAACTTGTTTGATAAATTTGATTGCATATTCGTGATCAACGCGAAAAAATAGTTCATATGATACATGAGTTTGCAATTTATTGTAACAGAGATTTTTAAAAAGGGACCAAAGCATTACAAAAAAAGTTTAAGGGACTAATTTGATAATTTAAAATAACTTAAAGACTAAAACAGTATTTTTTGCTAAATAAATAATATAAATTATGTTCAGTTCATTGAATACACATAATATTCTTTAAAAAATTGAATATTTATGATTTCAATGCATTGAATACACATATATTTAAAAAAAATGTCTTTTTAATCTCTTAAATAATACTCAACTTACCATTTTAATCTTTTAACCAGTGTCCCAAAGGCACTTGTTAGCATTTCCCTTGAGTTAACCTCTTAAATTTAGTTGATAATTATGAAAGACTATCAAATGTATATTTTATTTAGTTGATAACCGCTTAAATGTATATTTAATAATTAAATTTAATAATTAATTAATTGGCATGAAATTTTCTCTTAGATTCCTTCATTCAGGCAAATTCTAGCTCTTCAGAGCTGACCTTAATCCATCTTCTAAAGTCGTTGGTCAGATTACACACTTCAGAGAGGTTTGCATTTCCTTTGCAAGCCTCAATGAGAGCAGAGAGTCTGCTTTCAACAACCTCTTCAAACTGTGTAAACGAATTATCCACTGGTGTAGGACGAATGTTGGTTTGAGAAAGTGTTTGGTCAAAAAAAGGGTTAAGAGGTTCTATTTGGGTCGACAATGAGCTCAACATTTGATCCAGGATTAGAATCAATTAGTGATTCATTAAATTGGATGTCAGAGAGAGAGTGGTGTTTATTGGTTGAGCGGTCAGAAGAAGTGATCGCGACTTTATGAGTCTATCGGGGTTACTAACTGCAAACGCACAGTCTAATCGCGTAGTTTTAAAAGATATCGAACCCACAAGGACTGATAATCAAACTAGTGTTATCGGGGTGTTACTATGTTTAGCTAAGGCTGATGATTTTATAGGTTAAGGTGCAAACAGGAAACTAAAAGTAAACTAGAATTTAGATTCAAACAAAATATAACGGAATATCGGTACATAACTCGTCTACCATCGGGGATTCAACAAATCACCGGCGTATAAATAAGTCAAAATATTCTTCAGTAGAAAATATTAATTTAAAAGTCTTTACCTCACACTCTCGTGTTTATTGACTCTGACTATACTCCTAAATCAGAATGTTTGCTCTCGCTAAACCATTTGAATTTAAAAGTACTTTTTGAAAACTAACAAGTCCTAATTGATTTTAAAGTGCTCTCGCTGTGTTTAAAAGCAATGTCCAATTTCAGCTATCCGGTTAAAACCTCAAACTCTCGTTGTATTGATCGTAACCTTCGTTACCTTTTTACTCTCGTAACAAAAGTCCATTTAATTTAAGAAATTGAAACCATAGAAATAAATTGTCAATAGTTAGCCACGACCGATCGAATCCCTTTCCGGTCGACTTAATTACATACCGATATAAACGGTTTAGCCGGACATTTTAACTAGTACAGACATGCACATACAAAAGTAGTAAAACATTAATTCAAGCATGGTATTTAAAATTAAAGGCACTTCTATTAATTAAATAAAAACCTGGAAAACAATTGAATCTTGAAGTTTAACAATCCTCCACAGGTCGGTAGGATTTGCTTGCTCGAACAATGAAAACGAAAACAAATGAAAATCTAACTAAAGTGCAATAGCCCCACGGTGTAGGAAACTATTGCTATTTGGGTGCTGGGAAAGTAAGGTGGAAAAATGAAAGAAATCAAAAGCTCTGAACTAAATAATCTCTGCAGCAAAAGTACGTCCTAAGGTCGAGCCCTTCAAATGTTCCTAACTGCCTCCCTTTTATAGTGTTAAGCAGTTGTCGTGAAAGAGAGAAAAAAATCTCAAGGTAGATGTTAGTGGCCGGAAATATATGAGTCACTTCCTTGAATATCTCCTTGATTGGTTGAACGTTGGATCGTGGGCTGAATTAACACTGATAACCGTTGAGTGGTCCACGTAATTTAAATTATATTCTGAGGAAAACATATGTGTCGACCGCCATGGTCTTTGTGACGAGGGTCGCACTAAGGATGCGTTACGGTCGCCACAACCTTGTGACGGTCGCCATGCTCTTTGAGTGCAGAAACTTAAATTTGCTGTCAACTGTCTTCTTTTCTTCTCTTTTCTTCCCTATTCTTTCTTCTTTTCTCATGCATGTTGATTGAGATAAAATACCTGAAAATGAACTTGAACACTTGCAAATAAAACGTGAATAAACGAAAACGATGAAATAATTTAATGTAAGTCAAGGCAAATATGTGATGTAATATCGTATTATCAAACTCCCCTACACTTGAACCTTTGCTTGTCCTCAAGTAAATAATTAGTTCAAAAACATTGATCCAACACAAATACCTGACACATCTCCGAATCGTACGTGGTTGTGCGGCCTTCTGTTAAAATGACAGATACTCAAACAAACACCAAAGATACATTAATGATACAAAACATGAAACATGATCATAAACCCCCCCTTTTACAGACCGGTCCGAATCATTCTACTATAGCTTAACCTAACGTTCCTAGTTTCTATTTCACCCGTTTTCATTCTGACGCAATCACATTAAGCCCTTTGCCTTTGCACGCACATAGTAGAGTAGCCTGTTAGTGATTTTGAGCCTTTAAACAAGGGGTCTGGTACACAAGTGTGGTAACCCTTTATATATATACCGATTGCAAGTTGTGGGGGATCGAACCGTAGTTCGCCCTACCGAGTTCAGTACCAGGTACATCTGAACCAACTAACAACAGGTTTCTCTTGCCTTTCGCATATCTTGCATCCTTTAGATTTGGTGCATTTTCTTTTTATTTTCCACAGTCAAAGGCGTGAAACTTTTCAATTTTGGCATCTTTAGGCATCAATCGCTTATTTGCATCGGCTCTCCACGTAGCTTGTGCTTAGACGGTGCTGACTGCTAATATAAACTACTAGGGGCTAGTTTAGAACTACAGCTTAAGGTATCGGTATAATAGGTACTCAAACTGATTACGCAAATTCGGGAGGTTTAGGGTGTCAAGACGGTATCAATTTTGTTAATTCTTTCTCATGTTTCTAACATAGCCTACGTGTAAGACAACCTATATACTCTAAGGGCATGTCGAGTTATGAATCGAATCCATAAAAAAAAAATCGTTGTTAAGGCTAAATAAAGTGGGGAAATTAAATAGTACGGAAAACATATGCATATAATAGCTTGTTGTTACATTAACGTTGATGAAGGGAAATAACAACAAAAACTAGAAAAATAACTAAAAACTAATACTTCCTCTCCCACACTAGATCAGACATTGTCCTCAATGTTTCGAGATAATGTAAAAGATAAAGGAATAAAAAGTAAGCTACTGGGGTCTACGTGATCTGCCTCGTGCTCGTCCACATCCATTCTGTCCAAACTGATGTGGCATACCCACATGATAGATGTAGTCTTGTAAGCCATTCACTCGCATAGTCAAGGCGCCCATCTAATCGATGACGCTTGACATCCTTCGCTCCATCCTTTCGCCTTGGTTGCGCTGATCTTGTTGGATTTGTCGCAGGAGACTCATCATGTCAGTGTGCTGAGTCTGGTACCTCTGGTCTCGCTGAGAATTCAGTTCTGTACGGAAGGCTTCCAATGTGGTATGGATGTTTGCAGAAGGAATGGTATTAGCATCATTAATAGGGTGGTCTGGAAAATCATGGTAATGTGGAGGTGTTTCGGGGTCTATTTCAATATCGGAGACATGGTTATCAAACTCTTTCTCAGGTTGTGGTCTGTCCAAATCATAAAGCCAGTTACGGCGGTTGTGCACACTAGTATGCTCATGGTCAGGCAATGTAAAGTGAGGAACAACCTCATTATTGATCAGGAGTTGAAACGGGGGTGGTCCGAGATTTCCTATTAATCCTCTGTTGAAACAGAAGGTGATGTTCATGGGCCTATATCCTCTTAAAGGGTTTACTCGAGAGAGACGTGTCCTAAATCCCATGGCTTCAGCAATTTTGGTCACTAGGCCACCTATTAGAATGGGACCATGATCAGCTGGAGCAATCCTACGGAGGTTGTCAAGCATAAAGGTAGCCTCATTAACAGGTCGAGATTGAAACACACAAAACAGGATAAAGAGCTCATCTCTGGACACCAGGGTATCGTTAGCAGATTTTCCAAAGAGGGTAAAGGCCAAGATCATATGGAAATATCTGATGATCGAGTTATGAATATCAGTGGACACCATAGGTGCAGGTCATGATGTGGTCGTCCCGAAATACTACCCCAGAAAAAGTTAAGTTCATTTTCCATAAGCAAATCTTCTTGTGCCATAGAGAAAACGCCAGGGCCATTGGGGAAACCCAACAGTTCCCCGATTTCTCGGTTGTTAAAACGGCAAGTGTATCCAAACAGCCTGAAGGTTATCCTACCCTTATTAAATCCCATGCCATAATTAGGGTCATAGGCAGTGAGCTCAAAAATTCAAGAGTTAACCTATGGTAAGTCGAGTGCTTCTTCCTAGCAAAGCCGTCCCAACCTATTTGGTTAAACATAAAATCTATGCTGTCACCTATTCCTGGAGCAGTCATGGTATGTCCATGGGCGAATTCGGTTAAAGCCATAGGTCTAAGAGAAAGAGCCTCGTAACGGTGCCATTGGGCAGCGTTCTTGAATAGCACAACCATGGTATCTTCATTATCCATCTTTAAAGTTAGTAGGAAGAATGAAATCAGTGGAGAAGGAAGAAGGTAGAAAAGAAGATAGTCCTGGATGCATAAAGTAAGACAATCAGCACTGATTTTTAAAATAATTGAAAATACCGCATTTGTTAGTGAAGTAAATTTGGATAAAAATAAAAATAACATAAAATAAAAAAAAATAAAAAATTGAAAATAAAATAAATGATTAAAATAAGGAAAAACGAAGTAATAAACAAAAGAAATTTCGTGGGTTGCCTCCCACGCACCGCTTCATTTAATGTCGGGAGCTCGACACAGTTTATCAGAAATATCAGCTTAAGGGCATTGCAGGCATTTCTGCCAGTTTTAGACCAGTCGAAAAATCTCTATTGTCTACGCAATGATAGTGTTTCAAACGTTGCCCATTTACGATAAACGATTCACTAGATCTACCTTTTATTTCAACTGCACCGCTTATCAGGACTTTAGTTACCTCAAAAGGACCAGACCACCTAGAACGAAGTTTGCCTGGGAAGAATCTAAGTCTAGAATTACACAAAAGCACAATGTCTCCTACATTAAATTCTTTCCTTGCTATACGTTTGTCATGCCATTTTTTTGTTCTCTCTTTGTATATTCAGGCATTCTCGTAAGCGTCTAATCTAAGTTCTTCTAGTTCATGTAAATCTAGAATTCTCTTTTCTCCCGCAGCGGTATAATTTAAATTAATAGTTTTGATAGCCCAATAGGCCTTATGTTCTATTTCTACCGGCAGGTGACAAGATTTGCCATAAACTAGCTTAAATGGCGTGGTTCCTATGGGAGTTTTATAAGCTGTCTTATAAGCCCACAAGGCTTCGTGTAGTTTTGAAGACCAATCTTTCCTAGAGGTGGCAACGGTCTTTTCTAAGATCTGTTTAATTTCTCTATTTGAGACCTCTACTTGCCCACTCGTTTGGGGGTGGTAAGGTGTCGCTACACGGTGTTTGACTCCATATTTTGATAGAAGTTTCTCAAAGATTTTCGAGATAAAGTGGGAACCTCCATCACTGATTACCAGTCTCGGAACACCGAATCTAGGAAAAATTATATTCTTAAAGAGCCTATTCACTACTCGTGCGTCGTTTGTAGGAGCTGCTACAACTTCGATCCATTTTGAAATATAATCAACATCAACGAGTATGTATTTGCTACCAAAAGAGGACGGAAATGGTCCCATGAAGTCTATTCCCCACACGTCGAAGACTTCTACTTCTAAAATTCCCTTTTGAGGCATTTCATCGCGTCTAGAGATGTTGCCAGTGCATTGACACCGGTCGCAGTTTATAACTGCGATATAGACGTCTTTCCATAGAGTAGGCCAAAAGAGGCCAGCTTGCAAGATCTTAGCACAAGTCTTCGAAGTGTTCGCGTGCCCACCATAGGGAGCAGAATGACAGTGAGAGATTATACTTTCTACTTCATCTTCGGGTACACAACGAAGGAAAATACCGTCGACGCCTCTCTTGAAAAGCAGTGGTTCGTCCCAATAGTAGTGTTTAAGGTCATAGAAGAATTTTTTCTTTTGTTGGTAGGTCAGATCAGGTGGTAGCACTCCAGCTGCTAGATAGTTGACAAAATCAGCATACCATGGCAGCGTGGTTTTAGTGTAAACAGCTTTTATAACTTCATTGGTTTCTGTATCATTATAAATCAAAGATTGTTCGACCGTATTGCTTTCTAACTGGGCTAGAAGTCTTTCGTAAGGAAAATCTTCGTTAATGGGTACTTGTTCAGGTTATATGTTTTCCATTCTCAACAGGTGATCAACTACTACATTTTCAGTGCCCTTCTTGTCTTTGATTTCCAAATCAAATTCTTGTAGGAGCAGAATCCACCTCATAAGCCTTGGTTTGGCGTCCTTTTTACTTAATAGATACCTAATTGCGGCGTGATCAGTATAGATAGTTATCTTTGCTCCTACTAGGTAGGAACGAAATTTATCCAAAGCGAACATGACAGTCAAAAGTTCCTTTTCTGTGGTAGCGTAGTTCATTTGGGCAGCGTCTAACGTTCTACTAGCATAGTAAATAGCATGAAGCTTTTTTATCTTTTCTTTGTCCTAAAACTGCACCTACAGCGTAATCACTCGCGTCACACATAATCTCGAATGGCTCATTCCAATCTAGGGGTTGCATAATGGGTGCCGATATTAATTCTTGTTTAAGTGTTCGAAATGCGTTCAAGCATTTGTCATCAAAGATGAATTCAGCGTCTTTCATCAGAAGCTCAGTTAGAGGCTTGGTTATTTTAGAGAAATCTTTAATAAAACGTCGATAAAAACCGGCGTGTCCTAGAAAGCTTCTTATTTCTCTAATGGTTTTTGGTGGTTGGAGATTTCTATAATTTCGATTTTTGCTTTATCGACTTCGATCCCTTTATCGGATACTATATGTTCAAGCACAATTCCTTGTCGGACCATGAAATGGCATTTTTCCCAATTGTGCACCAGATTTACGCTAACGCATCGTTCAAGCACCATTTTGAGGTTCGACAGACATCCTTCAAAACTTCTCCCACAGACAGAGAAATCGTCCATAAAGACTTCCATTATACCATCTAAGAAGTCAGAGAAGATGGACATCATGCATCTCTGGAATGTTGCATGTGCATTACATAATTCGAAAGGCATTCGCCGGTAGGCGAAAGTACCACAGGGACATGTGAAAGTTGTCTTTTCTTGGTCATCAGGATGGATAGGAATTTGGAAAAATCCCGAGTATCCGTCTAGATAGCAAAAATGGGAGTGTTTAGCCAGACGTTCAAGCATTTGATCTATGAAGGGCAGAGGGAAATGATCTTTACGGGTGGCTTTGTTTAATTTCCTATAGTCGATGCACATCCTCCATCCGGTTTGAGTACGTTGAACTACGGACTCGCCTTTTGCATTACTAATAACTGTAACACCCCCCTTCTTGTGTACAACGTGAACTGGGCTAACCCATTCACTATCGGATATTGGGTATATGATTCCTGCTTCTAACAGCTTTTGCACCTCTTTCTTAACGACATCACTCAGAATGGGATTGATTCACCTTTGATGTTCTCTAGAGGTTTTACAGTTCTCCTCAAGCATGATGCGATGCATACAGATAGAGGGACTTATTCCTTTTAAATCTGAGATGTTATAGCCTAAGGCAGTTGGGTATTTTCTCAGGACATGTAGCAATTTTTCAGTTTCTATCTGTCCCAAATCTGCGTTGACTATAACTGGTCCCTCGAGTTCTGCATCTAGGAATTCATACCTTAGATCTTTGGGTAGTGTTTTAAGTTCTACAGCTGGTTTCTTTGGGCAAGGCATAGGGTCAGGAGTAAGTGCGAGACATTCGCTTAGATTATTATCCTGGTATTCACCCCGCCAGTTATCATCTTCAAGAATTGGTGGTATAAGAATCTTCAGCACTTCAGAATACGTATTTTGATGTTTTTCCATTTCTTTAACGCATTCATCGATAATATCTAAGAAACAACACGAATCATCTATCGCAGGTGCTTTGAAGAATTGTGAGAGGATAAATTCTACCTTCTCTTCACCGACCTCAAAAGTTAGTTTCCCTTTTTTCACATCGATGATGGCTCCGGCTGTGGCCAGGAATGGTCTTCCTAAAATGATAGGGATGTTAGAGTCTTCCTTAATGTCCATAATTATGAAATCTGTAGGGATATAGAATTGTCCTATACATACTGGAACGTTTTCTAGCATACCTAAAGGATATTTCACTGAATGGTCAGCTAGTTGTACGAACATTTTTGTTGGCCTCAGTTCTCCCATGTTGAGCCTTTTACAAATAGATAGGGGCATTAAGCTAATACTAGCTCCTAAGTCGCACAGGCCTTTGTCTATGACGAACTTTCCAATTACACATGGTATGGGAAAACTACCAGGGTCTTGCAGCTTAGGAGGCATGTTGTTTTCGATTATAGCGCTACACTCTGCAGTGAGCATAACGGTTTCAGTATCCTCAAGTTTTTTCTTATTAGATAGAATCTCTTTAAGTAACTTAGCATAAGAGGGCATTTGTGTGATTGCTTCTGTAAATGGTATCGTGACATTTAATTGTTTCAGAAGTTCAATGAATTTCTTAAATTGCCCTATGTTTTTAGATTTAGCAAATCTTTGAGGATACGGAATAGGTGGTTTATAAGGTGGTGGAGGCACATATGGTTCTTCTTTCTCTCCGACCTCTTTGCCATCATCCTTTTCGTTTTCCTTTGGTTCATCTTCCTTTTCAGTCTCCTTACTAGGCTTTTGATACATGGCAGGATTTTTTATCCTTGGGTCGATTGGTCCATCTAGTTTTGTCCCACTTCGAAGGGATATAGCATTTGCATGTCCTTTCGGATTTGGTTGGGGTTGTCCCGGAAAATTACCAGCTGGGGCAGCAGTAACTGCTTGTTGTTGAGCCACTTGTGAGATCTGTGTTTCCAACATTTTGTTGTGAGTGGCTAAAGTGTCAACCTTATTGGTTAATTGTTTTATTTGTTCGCTAGTTTGAACATTTTGGTTAAGGAACTCCTTATTTTGTTGAGCTTGTGTAGCAATGAAGTTCTCCATCATGATTTCAAGGTTTGACTTCCTAGGAACAGTAGGGACATTAGCAGCGGGTTTTTGATACCCTGGCGGTACAGCAGGTGCTTGGCCAAGTGCATACAAAGCGTTGTTGTTCTTGTACGAAAAGTTAGGATGGTTTTTCCAACCAAGATTGTAGGTATTTGCATAAGGGTTTCGTTGAGCATAATTTACTTGATCAGTGGAGACTTCTGCCAAGATTTTACATTCAGCAGCGGCATGTCCAGGTACTCCGCATAATTCACTGTTTGGAGCTACAGCAGCCACGGTGGTTGTGGGTGTTATGGTCAAGTTATCAATCTTTTGAGCAAAGGCATCTACCTTAGCATGGACATGATCAAGGCTACTAACTTCGTACATTCCGCCTTTTGTTTAGGATTTTTCTACTGCAGTTCTTTCTCCTCCCCATTGGTAATGGTTTTGAGCCATACTTTCGATGAGTTGATAGGCTTCGTCATACGGTTTGTCCATAAGTGTACCACCAGCAGTGACATCGATTGTCATTCTTGTATTGCACAAGAGGCCATTGTAAAATGTATGGATGACTAGCCAATCTTCAAGACCGTGATGCGGACACATCCTTATCATGTCTTTGTATCTTTCCCATGCATCGAAGAGAGACTCTGTATCTTTTTGTCAAAATCCATTAATTTGGGCTCTCAGCATAGCCGTTTTGCTTGGTGGAAAATATCGTGCTAAGAATACGTTCTTCAACTCTTCCCACGTAGTAACGGAGTTTGACGGCAAGGATTACAACTACGCCCAAGCTCCGTCTCTTAATGAGAAAGGAAAAAAACGTAGTCTTATTGCGTATGGAGTTAGACCATTTGCTTTCACTGTGTCTGCGTACTGCACAAACTTGGTCAAATGTTCATTGGGATCGTCCGTAGGATTTCCAGAAAATTGATGTTGTTGCACAGCTGACAACAATGAGGGTTTCAACTCAAAAAAATTTCGGTTGAGAGTAGGGGCAGCAATGTTGTTATGTGGTTCTTGCTGAGAAGGGGTAACATAGAACTTAAGAGGACGGTTCTGTGGTCCTTCGGCCATGTTTTGTTCAGTTTTGGATTCTGATTCAGAATATGATTCGAATTCTGATTCGGGAAAAGGAATTTCGTGTTTTAAGCAATATTCTAGAATTCGTCGTCTTACGCTAAGAAGACGCTCAGGTTCGTCTGTCGGTCGTGTTAGGTCTTCGCCTTTTGAGCGAGTACTTGGCATACAACCGGAAAATTATTGAATAAAAATTTGTTGCCTTAGTCTATACGGCGCAACAAGGGAATTACACTATTGACTAAATCAGTCCCCGGCAACAGCGCCAAAAAACTTGATCGCGACTTTATAAGTCTATCGGGGTTACTAACTGCAAGCGCACAGTCTAATCGCGTAGTTTTAAAAGATATCGAACCCAAGAGGACTGATAATCAAACTAGTGTTATCGGGGTGTTACTATGTTTAGCTAAGGCTGATGATTTTATAGGTTAAGGTGCAAACGGGAAACTAAAAGTAAACTAGAATTTAGATTCTAACAAAATATAACGGAATATCGGTATGTAACTCGTCTACCATCGGGGATTCAACAAATCGTCGGCGTATAAATAAGTCAAAATATTCTTCAGTAGAAAATATTAATTTAAAAGTCTTTACCTCACACTCTCGTGTTTATTGACTCTGACTATACTCCTAGATCAGAATGTTTGCTCTCGCTAAACCATTTGAATTTAAAAGTACTTTTTGAAAACTAACAAGTCCTAATTGATTTTAAAGTGCTCTCGCTGTGTTTAAAATCAATGTCCAATTTCAGCTATCCGGTTAAAACCTCAAACTCTCGTTGTATTGATCGTAACCTTCGTTACCTTTTTACTCTCGTAACAAAAGTCCATTTAATTTAAGAAATTGAAACCAGAGAAATAAATTGTCAATAGTTAGCCACGACCGATCGAATCCCTTTCCGGTCGACTTAATTACATACCGATATAAACGGTTTAGCCGGACATTTTAACTAGTACAGACATGCACATACAAAAGCAGTAAAACATTAATTCAAGCATGGTATTTAAAATTAAAGGCACTTCTATTAATTAAATAAAACCCTGGAAAACAATTGAATCTTGAAGTTTAACAATCCTCCACAGGTCGGTAGGATTTGCTTGCTCGAACAATGAAAACGAAAACAAATGAAAATCTAACTAAAGTGCAATAGCCCCCGGTGTAGGAAACTATTGCTATTTGGGTGCTGGGAAAGTAAGGTGGAAAAATGAAAGAAATCAAAAGCTCTGAACTAAATAATCTCTGCAGCAAAAGTACGTCCTAAGGTTGAGCCCTCCAAATGTTCCTAACTGCCTCCCTTTTATAGTGTTAAGCAGTTGTCGTGAAAGAGAGAAAAAATCTCAAGGTGGATGTTAGTGGCCGGAAATATATGAGTCACTTCCTTGAATATCTCCTTGACTGGTTGAACGTTGGATCGTGGGTTGAATTAACATTGATAACCGTTGAGTGGTCCACGTAATTTAAATTATATTCTGAGGAAAACATCTGTGTCGGTCGCCATGGTCTTTGTGACGAGGGTCACACTAAGGATGCGTTACGGTCGCCATAGCCTTGTGACGGTCGCCATGCTCTTTGAGTGCAGAAACTTAAATTTGTTGTCAACTGTCTTCTTTTCTTCTCTTTTCTTCCCTATTCTTTCTTCTTTTCTCATGCAGGTTGATTGAGATGAAATACCTGAAAATGAACTTGAACACTTGCAAATAAAACGTGAATAAACGAAAATGATGAAATAATTTAATGTAAATCACGGAAAATATGTGATGTAATATCGTATTATCAAGAAGTTCAGCAATGGACGATGGAATAAAAATTGGAAGTTGAAGTTCATAAGTAAAGGTAAGATTAGGAAAAGTATCTTTTGGATTTGTGGTTTGGGGAGCAACAGGTTCCAGAACGAGATGGAGTGAGTAATTATGGATAAAGGGGTGGATGAATTGTTTACAGCAGTAACTTGAGGAGCATCAGAAGGAACAACAGTTCCAGCAGAGACAGAATCGACAGCAGTTCTAGGTGCTTCAGAAGAAGTTTTCAGAGTCTTCTTAACAGCTCTAGCACTTTTTGGGCAAACTTCCTTATCTCCTTCAGAATAGTTTTGAGCAAACTTTCTTTTTCTTCTTCTGCTTATGTGGGAACTTCCTTATCTCTTTGGAAGGCTCAGAGGCTGAAGAAGCAACACTTGCAGAGTTTCTGTAAGAATAACTTCCCTCATAATCCACAGATTTCTGGATTAGAGAGGATAGGAAAGTCATCCAGAGGAATCCTTCTGTTGCGGATGTCCTCCTTGGTGATCTCAACAAATGGGCTATTAAATGTAGAAATCATGCCCATGTTTTTTAGACTCTTGGCATTGAAGAAACTTCCCACTGATGATACTCATCCTTGATGCTTTTCATCATCTATAAGAGAGTCTATCAGACGACTCTCCATCTGAATGTTCGAAATTAATCTCCCAAACGAAATCTAGTTTATTATCTTTTTGCATCTATTCCTAGAATCCTTCATAGCATCTCTTAATAACCGAAAGAGACATGAAGGCATGTTTATCTTCATCTCAGTAGAAATAAAATGAAGAATATATTTATGATCCAGGTTAATGTAGTCAGGGGAGTTGGTTACCTTTCTGTGATTGAAACAACCAAGAATAATTCTGGCCTAAATCCTCAGATTAGGGTGAAGTATCTTGATTTTGCTTGCATGACTTCCAGAAGTGGAAATCATTTTTACCACCTCAGTAGTATCAGATCTCCTTTCTCCCATAAGTTCACACTTGATTCCATTCCCATCATGACCAATGAGTTTGGCAATGAGTTTCTCATTGATGACAATTTTCTTGCCACAAACAAAAGAGATTATTTAAAAAGAAGAGGTCTTGGCATGAATCCAGAATTTCCTTACAAGAAAAAGGAAAACGGGGCCTTGGAGACGGTCAAAGTACTTGTCCCAACCTTGAGTTTGTACAACAGGAAAGAGGTCAAAACCACACGAGCCTTTAAGCCTTCAAAATCAACCATAAGTTTGCTGAGAACTTCCAAGTCATTTTTAGGTGTGGAAAGTGTGACTTCAGGAGTGTCATACGAATCTTCAGTATATAAAAACTTGTCAAGATGCACAGTTGATGGCGTCCTGTGGGATATAAGAAGATGAGGAATGTACTCAGGTGGTTGTGACGAAACAGATCTTCGAAGATCCCTTTGGAAAACAACTTCTTGCAGTTGTTCATTAGTAACTTGTGGATGTTGTAGAGTTTGTTGTGGTTGTTGTTGATATTCTTGAGTAGATGGTTGTTGTTTTTGAGAATCCATTGATGAAAAGAGAGCGGTTTTAGGGTTTTAGAACTTTTGGTTTGAAAACAAGAAAGTGTGGGGAGTGAAAAGTAGCAAAGGTGTGTGAAGTGAGTTAAGTAAGTTTAATAGAGGTTTTGCAATCATGACAAAAAAATAATAATGGCAAAGGAGTAAAGCGTAAAGAGTTTAACCTAATCCCAAGGTTAATAATTTAACCCAATGTGTCACACAGACATTAAAAAGCGGTTCAATTTTCTAAGACAATTGTCTCTAAAAACTGTCCCATTATCCAAGACTGATTGACAGCTATTAAATGCAAAAATTGTTTAGTATCCATAAAGTATATTTGTTTAACTAAACAAATTCTGACTGGATACATTTGAACTTATGAAACCTTCTTACATCAGAAGACTCACACGTTCAAAATCAAAACAAATCTCAGAGTCTAATTTTACCATTATGATAATTTAACATTCTGAAAACATCTTTTTTATTCTGGACACAATTCCATTTTCAAGTTTTTTATAATGAAAATGGACATATCTTTAACAAGGGGTTTTGTAAATATATTAGCCCATTGATGGCTTGTATCAATAAGTTTTAGATCTAAAATTCCCTTCTGAACCTAGTTACGTATAAAGTGATGTTTTATCTCAATATGTTTGGTTCTAGAATGCAAAATGGTATTCTTAGATAAACAAATAACATAAGTATTATCACATAGTATAGGAATGTTACTCTCATAAATTTGGAAATCTTCTAATTGACTTTTCAGGTAGAGAATCTGAGTGCTGCATTTAGAGGCTGCAATGTATTTAACTTCTGCAGTTGATAGTGCTATTGCTGATTGCCTTTTGCTGGACCAAGAGATCAGGTTATCTCTCAAAAACTGATAATTTCCAGAAGTGATTTTTCTCTCAAGTCTATCTCCAACATAGTCAGCATCACAATAACCCACTAAGTTGTAATCTTTAGATTTTCTATAACACAAGCCAAGGTTAATCGTATCTTTTAGATACCTAAAGATCCTCTTAACAGCTGTTAAGTGGGACTCTCTAAGATCTGATTGGAAACGGGCACACAAACAGACACTAAACAAAATATCAGGTCTAGAAGCAGTCAAGTATACGAGAGATCTGATCGTACCTCTGTATAGGTTCTGATCTACCTTAGCACTTACCTCATCCTTCTCAATGATACATGTAAGATGCATAAAAATCTTAGACATCTTGCACTCTGACATGTCAAACTTCTTCTGAAGTTCCTTGGTGTACTTGCTCTGATGGATGTATGTTTCTTCTGGACTCTGATTGATCTAAATCCCAATAAAGAACTTGAGTTCTCCCATCAGACTCATCTCAAACTTTTCCTACATAGACTTAGAAAATTTCTTGCACAAAGTAGCATTAGCAGAACAAAATATAATCTCATCAATGTAAATTTGAATAACAAGAATGTCATTTTTGAATGTCTTACAGAAAAGAGTTGTATCAACCTTCCCTCTGGTGAAATTATTT
Organism: Lathyrus tuberosus; assembly: GCA_022829125.1. Taxonomy (NCBI): domain Eukaryota; kingdom Viridiplantae; phylum Streptophyta; class Magnoliopsida; order Fabales; family Fabaceae; genus Lathyrus; species Lathyrus tuberosus. The sequence goes on along the minus strand of JALAZF010000107.1, from coordinate 10,466,917 downwards.
TCAAGAATAAAACTGCTTAATCTTTCATACCATGCTCTAGGAGCTTGTTGTGAGAATAAGATTTGGTTCTGCAATATTATCTCTAAGTTTTGATGATAACAGATGAATATTTGTATGAACAATTTTGTGCAACTAATGTTGTTATGTGTGAGAACCTAGCAAACAGGTTCTGCTTCCGTGAATTGGCGCAATGCTTAATGAAAGATGCTTCGAAGAACATAACTTAATTGATACGAAAGGTAAAGAGAATGAATTCTGAAGATCAAGAGACAAGGGTTCTGATGGAACAAAGTAAAATTGCTGAAGCCTCACGATTTTCAAACAAGAAGTTCTGAAGACTCCGAAGACAGGCTCTGAAGATTCAGAAGACTTAAAGTAGAAAAGGATAACGCTCTTAAAGACCAAGTGCTGAAGTTCTGAAGACTGATTGCTAATGGACTTCTTCAATCAACGGAAGACTTGAAGCATCAGATATTCTGCTATAAAGACTCCACTCATGCTTCATCAAATTAACATCAGAAGCCTCTGGATATGAAGAAAGTGAATTTAGAGAACAAGGTTCAAAAGACAAGTTCTGAAGATTCTGGAAGCGCAGAGCTGATGATTCGAAGACTTGATAATCACAAGAACCATACAATGTTTTCCCTTCCTACTCACACTCACAAAAAATCCTTTGAAGTTGAGAAGCCAGGAAAACCTGCCACACTGTACAGTTGTACCACATTACAATGTTAAAATTCTCGAAGACTGTGCAAAATACAAGCAAGGCAATCTGACGGGACAGGACGCGCTGCATGCAGAAGATTTTGTACCTGTCTTCACGCTTCTAGCCATAAGCCTACTTAGCTATCATGATTTCATTTCAACGGCTCTTTTCACTCGGCTATAAAAGGAAGCTCAAAGACTTGAAGAAAGACACACATGCGAACAACGACAATACTTTCTAACTCTATTCTTTCTTAAGTCATTCCTGGTCTAAAATTGTGTTTACGTTATCAGCTTGATAAGAAGCAATTCTCTGTAAACTCATTGTGTTTGAACTTAAAGTTGTATTCCTTAAGAGAGTCTTAGTGATTAGATCTCTTGAGAAGTCTAGGACGTATGTCTTAGAGGTTGTGCCTTGAGTAAGACCTGTGCGGTTGGATTACTTGAGAAGTCTAGAACGTGTGAGTTCTAGAGGTTGTTGTTAGTCACTAGTTGTGTAGCTCGTGCAGTGTACTATTTTGTTAAATAGTGGATTAAGACCTCGTTGAGAGAGGCAAAATCACCTTGGCGAGTGGACTAGACTAACTTGAGAGATTCTCAAGTGAACTAGTATAAACATAACGTGTTTATATCTTTTGTTTAATTAAGCTGTTGTTCTTTAGAAAAGGGAAAAAGGTTTTAACAAGAAAGTTATTTAAAAGAAACGATTATTTTTGAAAAACCAATTCAAACCCCCATTTCTTGCATTTTTCACTCCTTCAATTGGCATCAGAGCTCTGGTTCTGAAGTGATAAAAAGATTGAATTTTTATCAAACACTTAACAGTGTTCAGTACCGATCCAAGTGTGAAAAACAATGACTACACCACCACCAACAACTCCTGAAACAAATGTTATTGAAAGAGAATCTTACACTGCAAAACCTCCTATATTTGACGGTGAAAAGTTTGATTATTGGAAAGATAGAATTGAAAGTTATTTCTTATCATTTGATCTAGATCTATAGGATCTAGTACTTGATGGCTATAGTCATCCAGTAGATTCTGTAGGTAAAAAAATTGAAAGAAGTGAGTTTACAGATGCTCAGAAGAAAACCTACAAAAATCATCACAAAGCAAGAACCATTTTGTTGAACGCAATTTCTTATACCGAGTATGAGAAAATCACAAACAAAGAAACTGCAAAATCCATCTTTGACTCTCTTCGTATAACTCACGAAGGAAATGCTCAAGTCAAGGAGACGAAGGCTCTTGCGCTGATCCAAAAATACGAAGTCTTCAAAATGGAAGAAGATGAGTCTGTTGAAACCATGTTCTCAAGGTTTCAAATTCTTGTTGCCGGACTCAGAGTTCTGAACAAAGGCTACTCTACTGCTGATCATGTCAAGAAAATCATCAGAAGTCTTCCAGCAAAATGGAGACCAATGGTGACTTCCTTGAAAGTTGCAAAGGATTTGAATAATATCAGTCTTGAAGAACTTATCAGTTCTTTAAGAAGTCATGAAATAGAGCTTCAAGGAGATGAACCTCAGAAGAAAAACAAATCCATTGCACTAAAAGCAAAGCCAGAAAAGAAGAAGGCGTATCAGGCAGAAGAAGAGATGGGAGAATCTGAAGAAGATTAAGAAGAAGATGATATATCACTCATATCAAGGAAGATAAGTCAACTTTGGAAGTACAGAAGGAACAAGTTCAAAGGACCAAGGAGAAGATTCAAATCTACATCTGGTCAAAGAAGAAACTATGGAAAAGATGTTACGTGTTTTGAATGCAAAGAACCTGGACATCTCAAATATGACTGTCCAAAGGCCAAGAAAGAAGAAAGACCTAGGAAAACCAAAAAGGGTCTCATGACAACCTGGGATGAATCAGAATCTGAAGAAGATGCTGATGAAGGTCGGGTCAACATGGCATTCATGGCAGAAACCAGAAGCAACTCGTCAGAGGAAGAACTATCAGACTCCAACGATGAAAGAGAGGTACTTTCTTCCTTATCACGTTCTGAACTTGAATTTGGATTAACTGAACTTATCAAAAGATATCAAAATCTTCAAAGCAAATTCAAAATCCTGAAAAAGAGTTTTATAGTTTCTTCAGAAGATCTTACTAAAAATAAGAAAATCATCTCTGAACAAAATGAGAAAATATTTGTCTTAGAAAACTCAAACTCTGTCCTGAAATGTAAATTATCTAAGGTAGAAGAAGAAATTGTCTCAAACTCAGCTAACACTAGTAAAGAAGAGAAATATGATAACACATTTAAAAACTTTCTTGCCAAAAGCGTAGATAGAAGCAAAATGGCTTCACTAATCTATGGAGTCAGTAGAAATGGTAGTAGAGGTCTAGGATATTCAGGACCATCTCAACCATATGATGAAACCAAAAACATTAAAATAATACCTCTGTCCAAACAGTTTATTCCCTCTGGTACTAACCTTAAGCATTCAGAACCAAAAGGTTCAAACACTAGGATTACACAAACAGATCCACTAAAGAAGTACTCCAAACACGAATACTATGCACAAACTCCACACCGTTTTGCTAACGTAAGGAAATCTAAAGGGGTTAGAACCTTTAGAAAAACTAATGTGAAAGGACCCATAAAATGGGTACCTAAAAACAAGATAATTTATGTTGCAGATATCCTTAATAGCTCCATTGAAACACCAGTCATGGTACCTGGACAGTGGGTGCTCGCGACACATGACGGGAGAAAGGCTTATGTTCCAAGATCTGAAACTTAAACCTTGAGGCGTTGTCGGTTTCGGAGGAAATCAGAAAGGAAGAATCATTGGCTCCGGAACCGTTGGAAATTGTAAGCTTCCTTCCATTAAAAATGTTATGTTAGTAGAAGGTCTAATGCATAATCTATTGTCAATAATCCAACTTAGCGACAGTGGTTATGATCTCATTTTTAATCAAACATCTTGTAAAGTTGTAAGTCAGAAGGATGGATCTGTCCTATTCAACAGAAAGAGGAAAAACAACACTTACAAAATTAAGTTATCTGATTTAAAACATCAAAATGTAAAATGTCTTCTTTCTGTAAACGAAGAGCAATGGGTCTGGCACAGACGTCTTGGCCATGTCAGTCTGAGAAGAATCTCTCAGCTTAACAAGCTTGGTCTTGTTAGAGGCTTGCCAAATCTGAAATATTCTTCAGACGCTCTTTGTGAAGCATGTCAGAAAGGAAAGTTTTCAAAAACCTCTTTCAAAGCTAAAAATGTTGTTTCCACCTCCAGACCGTTGGAACTTCTTCACATTGATCTATTTGGCCCTGTAAAAACGACCTCTCTCAATGGTAAGAAATATGGACTAGTCATCGTTGATGACTACAGCAGATGGACATGGGTAAAATTCTTAAAACACAAGGATGAATCACATTCTGTGTTTGCTTCCTTCTGCACTCAAGTACAAAATGAGAAAAATTGTAAAATAGTCAGAGTGAGGAGTGATCATGGTGGAGAATTTGAAAATAAAAACCTTGAGGAACTTTTTGATTCACATGGAATATCTCACGATTTTTCTTGCCCTAGAACTCCACAACAAAACGGAGTTGTAGAAAGAAAGAATCGAACTTTGCAAGAAATGGCTCACACCATGATCCAAGAAACTGACATAGTAAACATTTCTGGGCAGAAGCAATCAACACAGCATGCTATATTCAAAATAGAATCTCTATAAGACCTATATTGAATAAAACTCCATATGAATTATGGAAGAATAAATTACCCAACATTTCTTATTTTCATCCGTTTGGATGTGTCTGTTTTATGCTTAACACTAAAGAGAATCTTAACAAGTTTGATTCCAAAGCACAGAAGTATCTGTTGTTGGGATACTCTGAACGCTCGAAAGGCTACAGAGTTTACAACACAGAATCAAGAATTGTGGAGGAATCCATTCATGTTAGATTCAATGACAAGCCTGACTCAAAAAAGTCAGAGCTAGTTGAGAAACTTGCAGATTTAGAAATCAGATTCTCTGAATCTAAAGAAAAGGTAGAGGAAGTCAAAGAACAACAAGATCCTACACCAGAAACCACTGAAGTAACTCCAAATACCCCATCTCAACGAAGAAGAAGACTATCCACATCACATCCTGAGGAACTAATTCTGGGTAACAAAGATGCTCCTATCAGGACCAGATCAGCCTTTAGACCATCAGAAGAAACACTTGTAGGACTAGTATCGTTGATAGAACCAGCTATAATTGAAGAAGCTCTCATGGACAAAGACTGGGTTCTGGCTATGGAAGAAGAACTCAACCAGTTCTCTAAAAATGATATTTGGGATCTAGTTCCTAAACCCAAGAATGTTCATGTCATAGGAACCAAGTGGGTATTTAGGAACAAGCTAAATGAAAAGGGAGAAGTTGTCAGAAACAAAGCACGACTTGTTGCTCAAGGATACAGTCAATAGGAAGGAATTGACTACAACGAAACATTTGCTCCAGTTGCAAGACTTGAAGTAATACGTTTGCTAATATCCTTTTCAGTAAATCATGGCATCACTTTATATCAAATGGATGTTAAGAGTGCATTCTTAAATGGTTATATATTAGAAGAAGTTTATGTCAAACAACCTCCTGGTTTTGAAAATTCAGAAAAATCAGACTTTGTTTTTAAACTTAAAAAACCACTCTATGGTTTAAAACAAGCTCCCAGAGCTTGGTATGAAAGATTGAGCAAGTTTTTACTAGAAAATAATTTCACCAGAGGAAAGGTTAACACAACGCTTTTCTGCAAGACATATAAGAATGACATTCTCATTGTTCAAATCTATGTTGATGGCATTATTTTTGGTTCTGCTAACTCTTCTCTATGTCAAGAATTTTCAAAGTTAATGCAGGCCGAATTTGAAATGAGCCTCATGGGAGAACTAAAGTTCTTCCTTGGAATTCAGATTGATCAAAGATTAGAGGCCACTTACATTCAACAAACCAAGTACACAAAAGAACTTCTGAAGAAGTTCAATATGACGGATTGCAACATTGCTAAAATACCAATGCATCTAACGTGTGTCATGGGAAAGGAAGAAACAGGAGTTAAAGTTTGTCAAAAACTCTATCGTGGTATGATAGGTTCTCTCTTATATTTAACTGCTTTAAGACCTGATATATTATTCAGTGTACATCTATGTGCTAGATTCCAATCAGATCCAAGAGAATCATATTTAACCGCTGTCAAGCGAATTCTAAGGTATCTGAAAGGAACAACTAACCTTGGCCTGATGTATAAGAAAACATCAGAGTATACTCTTTCTGGTTACTGCGATGCAGACTATGTCAGAGACAGATTAGAAAGAAAGAGCACATCGGGGAACTGTCAGTTCTTAGGAAGCAATCTAATCTCATGGTCAAGCAAGAGACAATCTACAATTGCTCTCTCAACAGTTGAAGCAGAATACATATCGGGTTCCCTATGCAGTACTCAAATGCTATGGATGAAAAATCAGCTGGAAGACTATCAGATATATGAGAGTAACATTCCTATCTACTGTGATAATATTGTTGCTATCTGCTTAAGTACTAAACACATTGAAATAAAACATCACTTTATTAGGGAATATGTTCAGAAGGGAACTCTATGCTTAAAATTCATTGATACAGACCATCAGTGGGCTGATATTTTCACAAAACCCGTAGCTGAAGATAGATTTCTAATCATTTTAAAACACCTGAATATGAAATACTGTTCTGAATAAAACATTTTCAGAACCTCATGTGTTTAGTCAGAGAAAAACATTTCTCAAATCATCAGAACCATTTTCTTAACGCATCTCAAGTTCTGATAATTTTGTGACATGTCATATTTTCGGAAAATTATTTTTGCACGTGATTTAAATAAAATTAAGTCACTTTAACCATTCAAATTAAATGAACAACATTTCTCTCGAGATTGACTCAACTTTATCACATTTATTCGCCTATTTCCTTACGTGTCTATCCTCTCAAGTACCTCACAATCTCATAAATACCAGAACCCCTCAATCTATTAGAGAATAGTTAACACACACAACCTAGATTACCTCCAATTTTTCTTGGGAACATTCCAAAGACTTTCATTCTTCTTCCTTCGTGTTCTTCAACTCCTTAAAACACTCTATCACTCTCGCTCATCACCAAAACCCTAAATCTATACTCTTCCTCTCAATCGCTCAAAATGATGACCCCAATGCAAGAAGAACCCGTCAAGTTCTCACAAGAATTTGAAGAATCATCAAGAAGAATGTCAGCTCCCTCAACCGGGTCATCCTCAACAACATCTCTAACAAATCAAATGATCGCTTCATCTTCATCTCATCCTTCTCAAATAAGCGAAGAACACATTACCCAAAGAGAAGCTTCTGACACCTGCAATCTTGAAAACCTAACTGTACTCAAGGACATGCATGTAGATTTCCAAAATCTTGCCGAAAATGGATTCAATCTAATCGAAGAAGTAGAAGCTCAGGAATGGACTAATTACTTTGATAGGCTCAAAGGACCAGTTTTCGAAGCACTGGTAAAAGATTTCTGGAGACAAGCTGTTTGTGACAAGATCCATGTTGTCTCCTATGTCCTGGGAAGAAAGATCGTCATCACTGAAAAATCCATTGTCGATCTTTACAACCTGGAGTTTATGAAGAACAAGAGAGTATATGGGATGAACAATAAATCTTCATTTGTGAAAAAGAGGATCAACCCAATCATCTACGCCAACTATCAACTGAGCAAAAAGGAGTACAAGAGAGAAAATTTGCATGCATACTTAAAAATCTGGCACAAAATCATTCTTGGCTGCATCAACCCTAGGCCCTCATCACATACTACAGATTTCTTCAACGCCAACATGAAATACATGCTTTACTATCTGATCACCAAAGAGAGAATGTCCCTACCCTCTATCCTATTTTACTATCTAAGAGACATGGTAATAAAAACTAGGACAACCGGTGGATACATAAATGATATACCAAGATACATCCCTTTTGGAAGAATGCTCTCAGACATTTTCTATGAAAGTGGTATAATAGACGCTCTGGTTACAGAAGTCAAATACACAGATGATCTGACCACAACCCTTGGAGAACCAGTAAATGCCACAACTCTTAAGCAAATGAGAATAATCAATAAAGTAAAGGTAAATCCTTTCACCATCTCTGATGATTTAAGCAAACGAAGGGTCACGGTGTCGGGTTATCCTACCTATCACAGAAGTTACCAACGTGAGGAATTAGCTGTATACATAGATGGAGTAAAGGCACGAGGATATGATGTCTGTGAAATCAAGCATGAAGAAGAAGAGTGGGAGCAAACAGAGCAGAATGAGCAGACTAATCAATCAAATTCTGAACCAACTCTTATGGAGTCTCCTAAAAGGAAAAGAAAGCATACTACCATCTTTTCTAAGCCTCAGAAACGGAAAAGGAGTAAAAGATCAAAAATCCTCGAGAGTACAAGTTCAAAATCAAATCCTGATTCATCAGCCTATGTCAAACCATCTAACCTACAATCATCATGGTCTCATTCAAAAACCCCACAAATTCCTTCATTAACAACCTTATAAGACATACCTGTCTCACCAATGGCCCGTGCTTTTCATCAGAAAATCATAACTGAACCCTTAACCCAGCCGTCTGATTTTCTTCCTCCTAAAATTCATAACAATCTGGAAACACTAGAAGTCACCTCTCCTAACAATCAACAACAACCACCTGAACCTGCTGCTACTGAGATTAACTTATCTCAGCAACCACCATCTGAAACCAACTCTGATAAATCCAACCTCGCTCTGGTTGTCTACAATACTCCACTTCCTACTTCATTTGAAGAATGCACAAGTCAATTTCATGACAAAGCACTTAAGAAGTTTGCTAGGTTAAGAGCGGAACTTTGTACAAGCACAAAGCTCATGGAACTTGAGAGTGCCTGTCAAAGTTTTCAAAAATGGCTAGATATGGAACTTACAAGAATTTTAAGTTTCTCAAACACAACCATAACTGTTGAACTAGCAAAAGCTAAGGAGAGAGCAGAAGCTGAAGCAAGAGTCAGAATATTCAAGTTCTTAGCTGCTAAGTAGAAAGAAGCTGAAGAAAAGGCTGCTAAAAAAGCAGAAGAGCAAGCTGCTAGAAAGGCACAAGAAGCTGCAGAGGCTGAAAGAGCTAAAGAAAGTGCTATGATTGCTTCCACCTCTGGTCCTGTTATCTAGCGTCTGGGAGACGCCGTTGATGAAATCAGAACTGAGCAGAAGAACTTCAGAGAAAGGTTTGACAAGCAAGATACTGTCAATGAAAATCTTCAGATCACGATGAAGAAAATCTGGGACAAACTGTCCTCTGACAGCAAATAAACCTATGTTTTCCTTTAAGCTTTAGTTCTGTGTTTTTCACCCTTTGACATCCCCGTTTTAATCTTTTTGATTTATGACAAAAAGGGGGAGAAAGTAATATAATTGTGATAATTTTGATCCTATAGTCATTCTCCGAAAAACAATGTTGCTTACATGCTAATAGATAAATCCATCATTTCTATTAGATTGTTTTTCTGTATTTTTTCTTCTCTGTACAGATAACTCAGAGTTCTGATGATGAAGAAAGACTCAAAAGGTTAATGAAGTCAGGGGGAGCCCTAGCAAGAACCTTAGTCTAATACTCAGAGGGAGCACTTCATAAAAAGGATAAGCTATCCTAAAAACCTTTTCATTTTCCCTGTGTTATATATATCAAAATTGTGTCATCAAATTATACAGTTTTGTCATCATCAAAAAGGGGAAGATTGTGAGAACAAGATTTGGTTCTGCAATATTATCTCTAAGTTTTAATGATAATAGATGAATATTTATATGAACAATTTTGTGCAACTAATGTTGTTATGTGTGAGAACCTAGCAAACAGGTTCTGCTTCCGTGAATTGGCGCAATGCTTAATGAAAGATGCTTCGAAGAACATAACTTAATTCGAAGATAAGACAAGATTCACATAACTCTGATACGAAAGAAAAAGAGAATGAATTCTGAAGATCAAGAGACAAGGGTTCTGATGGAACAAAGTAAAATTGTCGAAGCCTCACGATTTTCAAACAAGAAGTTCTGAAGACTCCGAAGACAGGCTCTGAAGATTCGGAAGACTTAAAGCAGAAAAGGATAATGCTCTTAAAGACCAAGTACTGAAGTTCTGAAGACTGATTCCTAATAGACTTCTTCAATCAACGGAAGACTTGAAGCATCAAATATTCTGCTATAAAGACTCCACTCATGCTTCATCAAATTAACATCAGAAGCCTTTGGATATGAAGAAAGTGAATTTAGAGAACAAGGTTCAAAAGACAAGTTCTGAAGATTCTGGAAGCCCAGAGCTGATGATTCGAAGACTTGATAATCACAAGAACTATACAATGTTTTCTCTTCCTACTCACACTCACAAAAAAGCCTCTGAAGTTGAGAAGCCAAGAAAACCTGCCACACTGTACAGCTGTACCACATTACAACGTTAAAATTCTCGAAGACTGTGCGAAATACAAGCAAGGAAATCTGACGCGACAGGACGCGCTGCATACAGAAGATTTTGTACCTGTCCTCACACTTCTAGCCGTAAGACTACTTAGCTATCATGATTTCATTTCAACGGCTCTTTTCACTCGGCTATAAAAGGAAGCTCAAAGACTTGAAGAAAGAAACACATGCGAACAACGACAATACTTTCTAACTCTATTCTTTCTTAAGTCATTCCTGGTCTAAAATTGTGTTTACGTTATCAGCTTGATAAAAAGCAATTCTCTGTAAACTCATTGTGTTTGAACTTAAAGTTGTATTCCTTAAGAGAGTCTTAGTGATTAGATCTTTTGAGAAGTCTAGGACGTGTGTCTTAGAGGTTGTGCCTTAAGTAAGACCTGTGCGGTTGGATTACTTAAGAAGTCTAGAACGTGTGAGTTATAGAGGTTGTTGTTAGTCACCAGCTGTGTAGCTCGTGCAGTGTACTATTTTGTTAAATAGTGGATTAAGACCTCGTTGAGAGAGGCAAAATCACCTTGGCGGGTGGACTAGACTAACTTGAGAGATTCTCAAGTGAACTAGTATAAACATAACGTGTTTATATCTTTTGTTTAATTAAGCTGTTGTTCTTTAGAAAAGGGAAAAAGGTTTTAACAAGAAAGTTATTTAAAAGAAACGATTATTTTTGAAAAATCAATTCAAACCCCCCTTTCTTGCGTTTTTCACTCCTTCACTTGTTTCAGACCATACAATGATTTCTTAAGCTTGAAAACAAAATCTGGATTTTTAGGGTTTTCAAAACCAGGGGGTTGCTGTACATACACTTCTTCAGTAATGTAACCATTCATAAATGCACTCTTAGCATCCATCTGATATAAGATAATGTTATGATTAACAACAAAAGAAATTAAAAGACGAATATACTCTAACCTGGCAACTAGTGCAAAGGTTTCTGCATAGCCAATCCCTTCTTGCTGACTATAACCTTGTGCTACCAGTCGAGCCTTGTTTCTTACTACCTCTCCTTGTTCGTTCAACTTGTTTCTGAAGACCCACTTAATTCATATAACCTGAGTTCCTTTGGGTCTTGGCATTAGATCCTACACGTCATTTCTGAAGAATTGATTGAGTTCCTCTTGCATAGCCAAAATCCATTTTGTGTCTTGGAGTGGTTCATCAATTGATGTAGGCTCTATCAGAGACACCAAATCAAGAAGGGTTTCTTCAGAAGGCTTGAAAGAGGATCTGGTTATGAGCTTCAACTGATTCTGGTTAAGGAGCTTCAGAGTCTTTGGCTTTAGCTTCTTTTGCTTATGAAGTCTTTCCTTCAAAACCTGAGTAAGTGATCTCCAAATCTGCAAATTTCTCACCTAGCTTTGACTTTTCAGATTCAAGTTTATCATAGAATATGACATGGATTGATTCTTCAATAATTTATGTCTCAATGTTATATACTCTATAGCCTTTTGAGCGTTCAGAGTATCATAACATGAAACACTTATGTGCCTTAGAATCAAACTTGTCAAGATTCTTTTTAGTGTTCAACATGAAACAATAACATCCAAAAGGATGAAAATAAGAAATGTTGGGTTTCATATTCTTCCACAATTCATAGGGAGTCTTACCCAGAATAGGTCTTATTGAGATCCTGTTCTGAATATAACACGCTGTGTTGACTGCCTCTGGCTAAAATTGCTTAGCCACATTAGTCTCATTGATCATGGTCCTTGCCATTTCTGCAAAGTCCTATTCTTCCTCTCTACAACTCCATTGTGTTTTGGAGTTCCAGGGCAGGAGAAATCATGGGAAATTCCATTCTCATCAAAGAATTTCTCAAAGTCTTTGTTTTCGAAATCACCACCATGATCACTTTTGACTTTAATAATTCTGAGATCCTTCTCATTTTTCACTTGGGAGTAGAAGGTAGATAACATAAAATGTGACTCATCCTTGTGTCTAATAAATTTCACCCATGTCCATCTATTGTAGTCATCAACAATGACTGGTCCATACTTCTTACAATTGACAAAAACAATTTTCACTGGTCCAAACAAGTCAATGTGCAGAAGTTCCAATAGTTAGGAGGTTGAAACAACATTTTTAACTTTGAAAGAAGTTTTAGAAAACTTACCTTTCTGGCATGCTTTACAGAGAGCATCTGAAGAAAACATCAGACTTGGCAAGCCTCTGACTAAATTGAGCTTTTGCAACATAAATATCTGCAACATAAATTATCTTATCCTTAGGTACCCATATCTTTATGGGTCTTTTTGGGTTAGTTTTCCCAGAGTTTTTCACAATTTTAGGTTTATGTGCAAGATATTTATACATGAATGCATGATTAGAACGAGCACAAAGTTTTGCTTTAGCCTTAGGTTTAGAACCAGTTCTACCTTTAAGCCTGATATCATTTTGTTTCCCATAAGGAATAAATGAGATTCAAGAGTATTAGGCTTGTCATCGTTTTCAGAATCAAATTCTTCATCCGAATCATAACCAATACCCCTTAACTCGTTTCTGCTAACGCCATAAATCATGGAAGCCATTAAGCTTCTATTCAGGCTTCGAGCGAGAAATTTATGGAAAGACTTATCATACTTTTGTATGATATCTCCAGAACCTATAGAGGCTTTAGAAATGATTTTCTTCTCAGGTTTAAGAATCTTGCTTTGAGGCACAAAGTTGTTTTTCAAAATATGATTTTCTTCATTCAAACTTGAAAAATCTTTCTGAAGCTTACATTAAACTTCTGAGTCAGGTACATAAATCTTCTTCAGATCCTTGTATTTGTTCAGAAGATTATGATATTTTTTCCCAACTTCTGATAAACTAGATTCAAGCTCAGAACGAGAAATTTTAGAAAATACCTCTTTAGAATCTGACTCAGATTATGATTCTGGTTAACTTGTTTCTACAGGAGCTTCTGTGCAAGCCATTAGAGCCACGCTGGCATGCTCTTACTCAGAGTCATCTTTAGAAGACTCTGAATCATTTCATGTAGCCATAAGATCATTCTTCTTCCCTCTGAAGTCTTTCTTCTTGGGTATGTCCTTCTTCAGCTTGGGGTAGTCATTCTTTTAATGACCTGGCTCCTTGCATTCAAAACAGATGACATATTTGCTGGCTCCAGCTTACTTGAATCCAAAAGTGGACTCAGAACAACCAACTGTACTTCTTTGTCCTCTGAATTTGCCTTTCCTTTTCATCTAGAGTTGATTCACACGTCTGGACAAAAGAGACAATTCAACTTCTTCTTCTTCTTCTGATTCTTCTTAAGACTCTTCATCAGTATCATCTTGAAGAGTTTTAGTCATCTCAGATCTTTTTGAAGATTTCAGAGGAACAAACTTGCTCTTTCTCTTGGGCCCATCTTCCTCGAGCTCAATTTCACGGCTTCTTCAAGAACTAACTAGTTTTTCAAGAGAAGTGTTATTTAGATCCTTTGATAACTTCAAAGCAGTTATCCCTGGCCTCCAACGTTTAGGTAAACGTCAGATGATATTTTTAACATGATCAACAGTATAATACCCTTTGGCCATAACTTTAAGTCTTGCAACAAGAGTTTGAAACCTTGAGAACATATTCTCAACAGTTTCCTTGTCCTCCATCTTGAACGCTTCATATTTTTGAATCAAGACAAGAGCTTTGGTTTCTTTAACTTGTGCATTACCTATGCGCGTCATCCTCAGAGAATCAAATATGGATTTACCAATATCTCTGTTGGTAATATTTTCATACTTAGTGTATGGAATGGCATTTAGCAAGATAGTTCTTGCTCTGCGATGATTTTTTTTATAATCTTTCTTCTGTTGGTCTGTCATCACTCTTCTTTCAACATTGTTGCCACTTGCATCTATTGAGTGTACGTAGCCATCGACTATCATATCCCAAAGATCAACATCGAGACCTAGAAAGAAATTTTATATTCTGTCCTTCCAATAGTCAAATTTGTCTCCATAAAAAATAGGAGATTTAACATTGTAATGATCTTTATCATTTGTTTAAGCAACTAGTGGTGGAATGGCAGTCATTGTGTTTCACATTGGATCTTTATCTGACATTGTTAATTATTTGATAATCTTATCAAGACCAGAACTGGAGCTCCTGATGCCAATTGAAGGTGGCGAGAAACACAAGAAATGGGAGTTTGAATTGAGTTTCTAAAAATCAAAGATTTTTCAAAACCAACTCAACAAATAACAAAATGAACAATAAAAATAACTAGTTATTTTTATACTGGTTTGCTGTTAACGAAGCTACCTCAATTCCATCCTACCAAGGTGATTTTGCCTTCTCAATAAGGACTTAATCCTTTATAACTAAAACTGATTACAACCACCACAAAGACTAACCGTTTTTGTCTTCTCGAGTATATATGACTAAACCTTAGTCACTCAAGAAAAACGACTCAAACAATATTGAGATTTACAAGATGTGCTTACAAAGATTTCTTCTTAGAAAGCATATTAACACAAGTTATTACAATGAAAATCTCACACAAATAATGAGCAAAAACTCTTTGTGTGTGTTTACAAAGAATATACACAGAGAATAATATATACTTCAGCAAAATGTGTATGTTTAATAGCATGATCAATGCAATAGCAACTAGCCACATCTTCCAATCATCCAAGTCCTCTTTATATAGGCAGATAAAAGATCCATTGGAGCGTAGAATTGGAATAACATAAAACATCTGTCTATTTCATAACAGTTTGCAAATGGGAGGCAAAATGGTACAAACGTATTGTCCTTAGCCAACAAAATCAGGGTAGTGGAGGCGATGATGATTTTGTACTGTGTACTATTTTCTTGATGCAAAACCTTTTGATCTTATCTTCTAATCTTTAGAGGCTTATGATAAAATGATGTTGAAGCATGCTTAGATGGATCAAGAGACTGGTTGAGAAAATCTTCAGAACCTTAGTCTTCAGAGTCTTCACACAGTTCCTCAGAACCTGATCTTCAGAGTCTTCAGATCTTGTTCTTCAGAATCTTCAGAACTTGAGCGCAGAAACTTAAAGGTAGACAGCCCATCAGAGACTCTTCAATCAGAGTCACAGTCACAAGCTTTAGCACAAACGTTCTTCAGAATCGTTGTCTAAGAGCTTACTAGAACTTGGCAGCATCTTGTAAAGCACTTGTATCTCTTCAAGGTCAGAGTGTGTTGATTCTGGAGTTTGATGACACCACACGTCAAACTTCAGAGTCAAAACATGTTAAGCAAAAGCTACACACTACACAAAAAAACCATTAGTGTACAAAATTTTCTCTAAGAAATATGTATTGTTATCATCAAAATCGAATGCCAGATGTAGAGCCAAATCTTGTTCTACCACATATAATTATAATCATTCCTCGGGGTCATATATTAAGAACCAATATTGTTCAACCCAACTAAACTGGCTTAATACATGTATGAGTATGATACTCAAACAAAACATTCCAAATCAAAACTTACGAACAATTAAAAGCAAATTCTACATTTTTTTCTGATAAAAAAACAAAATAGTATACACTATAACCAATATAATGTCGAAGAAATTGAATTGATGACTATTTTTCTGCAATACTCTATTTAAAAGAATCGTCGAATAACAGTTACTACGGCAATTAGTGTTATAGCATATCAAAATTTCAAATTATTAACATTCAATTTTATCATAATTTCAAATTATTAAACCACAACAAACATTTAATTGAAAAAACAAAGAAATACTTTCGCGCCTAATTAGCAATTAACCAAGCTCTAGAATAGAATCCCGAACACAATGATCTAAAAAGTAACTGCACCATCAAAATCAAGGTTCAAATAACAAATAATTTCAAAAATTGGTTCAAAAAACTTACATGAAAATAATCAAGCTGGTCTTCAAGATTCTTAAGCGCGGTTCTTATAACATTAAGACTTTTAGCTTCACGCACAACGTCATCACCATCTTCATTCTGCGGCAAAAAATCCTTCACGGAAACAAAATCGGCACTGCCACGTGTCGTTTCAATGGTAACAATCAAGTAAGAGAATTGAAAGTCGCGGATTAGAAATTGAGAAAGCTTGAGAGAAAGGGAAATAATCGATAAACGATGGAGAAAAAATGACATAAAGTGAGAATCTTATTTCTTTCTTGCACAATGTAGTTTTGGGGAGACGTTTTTTTAACTATTGATGAAAAACAACAAGGTGATGAAGCTTAAATTAGAATGAAACAAAACTGAAATTTAAGAGAAAAATTTCTGACGAAAAGTAAGAATATGGTAACAATGTGTAAAAAATAGTTACTTGCAATTGATTTTATATGTTCTCGTTTATATTATATTAGATTTAGATATTCTTTTAATCTAGTAGTTGCTCTTTTGGATGTATTGACCATTCCAGTGACGCTACCTTTAGCCTCAGAACATGATAGAACTTAATTGACCCTCACCTTAGGCGTAACTTATAAAAATTATTAAAATAAATTCAAACAAATTAAAAATTTTTAAATTTATTAAAAATTGAAACTTCATCCATACACAAGTACTATATTAAAGATAATTTTGTTTCGTCCCTAACAAGCCTAATGGAAGAGACACATCCCACGTAAGTAATAATAATAAGTGCGAAGAATCACTTGGTTTTCATTTAGGACACATAAACTCCGAACCAACTACCAAAATTTGCACCGCGCTGATAACAAAATCAAAATTACAAATCCAAGGAAGAACAAGATTCAAAATCCATGGTAAACCAGTGCCCAAACTCTGAAAAATTCCACATTATTCTCAAATCCAATTGAATTCATAAACAAAAAATGTCATCAACGAAGGACCTCACGAGAATCTTCAATGGCCTCTCCTTAGTCGCCAACGAATTCGCCAAACGCTCTTTACCCGCCAGAACTTCAGATTTCGAAACCCTAATTAAGACCGCTCTTATCTCCGTCACCAACATCTCCGGCATCACTAAAGGAAAGGTTCGCCAATTCTCCATTCCTCAACCTTCTTCCTCTAACACCACACGCGCTTCTTCTTCCGATTCTCCTTCCGTTGTTGTTTTCTCCGACCATCCTTCTTCTCTGCCTGATTCAACACCACCACCTCCAGCACCAGCAACAGCATCAGCATCAGCAACCATAGAAACCATAGAAACAGTAACAACCAATGACATTTCTGAAGCGAATCGTGCCGTTGAACCTTCCGAAGCAACTGTTTGTACCGTGGTGGTGAATGAAAGTGAGGTTGTGAGCTCTAGTCAAACGCTTAAGCAAAGTGCGCCTAAGAGTGAGGAAGTGCCGTTGAGGAAACGAAGACCCAGGGAGAGGAGGGTTCCTTCTACTCCATTTACTAGAGCTCTTGGGTTAGTGTTGTTTAAATATGTGCAAATTTCACTAGTATTTTTCTGTTAATTTGTAGAAACAACTTATAGATAAGTTTTATATGATAAGTACTTACTGAATACATTTAGGTTGTGATGTGTTAGTATTTGCTTATTGCTATATCTAAAACTGAAGGATATATTGTCACTACCAAATTGCAGGTTTGCTGGGCTAGGAGCTGGTCTTGCGTGGGGAACAGTTCAGGAATCTGTCAAGAGGCTTGCCTATGGTACACCTACTTTGCAAGGCAATCAATCTGCACTTTCCCCGTACTTGTCCGAAAAAAATGCCGAACGTTTAGCTCTTGCACTTTGCAGAATGCGTGGAGCCGCACTCAAAATTGGGCAGATGTTGAGCATACAGGACGAGTCCCTTGTTCCTCCTCCGGTATTGTGGTTTTATTTTTTAACGCTTATGCTTGTAGTTTGACTGTTATGCAAAAACCTCATCTAAAGTGAGAATGTTTCTTTTATCCACATTTGATTTTTATGAAGATCACACTGTGTCTTAAATTAAATGAAGATAGATTCACTATTACTTCCTCGCTTCTAAGAGAAGCTCACTTTGGTGGTGTCTTATCAACAGATATGACGTACTTAAATATTTATGTTGTTCTAGAAGAGGCATGACAATAAGTAAGAAGGATTGTTAGCTGATGCTGTGCAATTTCAGTGGAAGTTGGGATACTTTGTTATGTTTAATCAAAACCAAAAAAATCTGTACTGAATTTTTAATGACGAAGAATTAAATACCGAGTGTTTTTGGAAAAGGCTGAATTTTAAATATGAAAAATGTATTTAAAGGAAATTATTACTTATTATATATAGTAAGCAGACACCATTGCATCATTTTCAGCACTCAATTGGAAGTTTTAATAGGTTTCAAGTCTTTGTTTCAGTAAGTGAAATTTTATTTGATACACATGAACCTATATTAAATGTCAATTGCCATCAGCTGTCAGACTTGAATTCTTCTTATATATTGTTTGTGGAGTCTTTTGAACAAAGGTTAATGTAGTATTTACTGCTGCCATATCTTGTATTTCTAAAAATGCCAGAAAACTAAATTAGTACAATATTCTACCCAATCAGATATGCTTTTTCTCTTATTGAAAGTCCATCAACTCCATGAAGAAACCTAAGAATGACTTTTGTTTATATATACGTGATTTGAAAAGTAAACTCTCAATCTTTTATTTGTAGATCCTTGCTGCATTAGAAATTGTTCGTCAGGGGGCAGATGTTATGCCAAAGAGCCAGCTTAATCAAGTTTTAAACGCTGAGTTAGGTCCTGACTGGTCGTCAAAATTGCATAGTTTTGATTATGAACCTTTAGCTGCTGCAAGTATTGGCCAGGTATTGAATTCTTTGTGCTTTTGAAGCGTAATTTCTTTCTTTCTAAAAGGTCATTAAGTTTTTATCATTAGAAAAAGTGATATGCATTTTACTTCTTAGAGATATGTATCAAAATCATTCATGACTTCCTCTTGAATCTCAAGCTTTTAGCGGAGTTCGTCCTTGATATAATATTAGAGACTCTATGACCAAGTACATATAAATTTGATCATTACTATCCCTATCTTCTTCTTGAAACCAAATTGAAGTTTTGTAGGATAGTTTACAACTGAAAATTTTCATGAGAAGGCGTGCTAGAGATATATTAAAACTTTTAGAATTTGGTTTGGGCCTAACTCATCCCTACAAAACCGGCTTGTAAACCTGGCTGTTAAGGTGATGGCTGCCCAAACTTTATAAACACTACACATGCCATATCGTATCTCTAAGCAATGTGAGGCTAAATCCACCCCTTCAAACCCAACACAATGAAGGAAAGCCAAATGCCGCAATTAGGTGACTAGGGGCGGACCACAATAAATGTGGAAATTCCAACATACCCCCTCACGCTCGGTCTCAATGGGCCTGAAGCGTGGACCATGCGGGAAACCCAATAACATATCTATGATAGTTTTCTGATACCATCTTAGAAGTTGGGTTAAGCCTAACTCATCCCTACAAAACCGATTTATAAGGTGAGAGCTACCCACACTTTATAAACATTACACATGCCATATATCTAAGCAATGTGAGACTAAATCCACCCCTTCAAACCCAACACAATGAAGGTGTTGGAGGCTGCAATGAAGGCAAGCCAAATGTTGCAATTAGGTGACTAGGGGCGGACCGTAATGAAGGTGGAAATTCCAACAAAAACCATTGAGACTTTACTCACAAGTTAAGCTTTTAGCAGAGCTAGTCATTGATAAGACAATTTATTTTATATCTTGAATACAATAAATATCTTGTAATCATGTTTCCATCAATCACATTTAAAGATACGTTAATGTGATGAGCTTTGAAAACTCAATATTGCTTTCTTCACTAATTTCATAGCCAGAATGAGGCGACCTTAACTAACTAATTTATTTTGAATTCATTTTAGCATAATTTTTTTTTTATCAGAATGCCAAACTTTGCTATCGTTCTTTTACTTATACGTATGCAATCTTATGTTCCATATAATTCCAATGAAGGCAATTTGCACTGTCTTAATCTTAAGAGCAATATCATTCAACATTATTTTCTGGCTCTTCTGTGCAGTATAGTCGTATTGCCTAACAAGTCCCTCATGAAATGCAGGTGCACCGAGCTGTCATGAAGGATGGCTTCCAAGTTGCAATGAAAATTCAATACCCTGGTGTTGCAGATAGCATTGAGAGTGACATTGAGAATGTGAAGCTTCTTTTAAACTATACAAATCTAATTCCTGAAGGACTTTATCTTGACAGAGCAATTAAGGTGCTTGTTTTTCAATGTAAATCATTTTGTTTATTTCAATATCCTCATTTGAAAGACTCTAAACCTGGCAAAATTTTTATTTCTCTTGCCTCCCTTTGCTTTTCACTGATTGGTTTTCCTTCAAAGTTATAAGTTAGACCCTAAAGCTGTACGCCAAGTTCTCTGTTCTAAATTGGATTGTGCAGGATGATATCCATCTGTAGTGGATATTGATCCAGAATCACTTTGCCCATCATAGAAAAAGACATTTTCGATAATTTGGCAAGTATATCTGTCCATAAGTTAAAATTTGTGTTGTTAATTTATCCTGTATTTTTTCTAGGTCGCCAAAGAAGAATTATCTCGGGAGTGTGATTACAAGTTGGAGGCAGCAAATCAGAAGCGATTCCGAGATCTTCTTGCTGGCACAGAAGGACTTTATGTTCCAATAGTTCGGGATGATACTTCAAGCAGAAGAGTATTAACTACGGAACTTGTTCATGGTAATCGTAATAAATTTCACCAGTTTCTGTGATACATAATTAGAAGATATTCTATGAAATTATTCCATTTTATTCAAGTTATTTATAGCCTATTTTTGAACATGGGATTGTTTACTCTTGCAACAGGAATTCCAATTGACAAAGTGGCATTACTGGATCAGGAAACTCGTAATTATATTGGGACCAAGTTGTTAGAACTCACATTGATGGAGTTATTTGTATTCCGATTTATGCAGGCATGTCATTCCACCTTCTGTATAAAGTCTGTATGTTTAAAACTATTAAATGCCATTGTTGATACACTGTCACACTGACCTACATCAGCAATAAGAGAATTCAAGTTCAAGCATCGAAAATCTAAAATGTAGCTGCTGGTATTTTATGACAAATTTTGGATTAGATATGTAGTTCAGGCATGGCTTAAGATAAGTAAATATATTTTACTGTTGAAAGACTCCAACGAATGTGGCAAAGAAGTAGGTTTGGGGTTAGGGAGACACTATTAATATCATCTTTACTAGGTTTGGGGTGAGGCACTATTAATATCATCTTTACTGGCATAATATCCTTCTCTCCTCATACTATCTGACAGATTTGTTATTTACATTTTAGTCTCTCCTAAATGGGGAATCGGCTCATAGAAGTTCTTCTAACTAACTGGATCTAGAAGTCATCCGGTAGAATAACTTTCCTGCTTGGTAGTAGCTGCACTTTTTTAGACTGCTAGAATCAATTGAATTCTTCCTAATTTTTCTCCAAATACGGCATCTCTAAAAAGATAAATACAATGAAGTAATATTTATTCTAATTTTGAAACAGCTATGTACTTTGTATTCATCAGATATACTTTCTGTTGTGTTTCAGCTTCATGCTTTTCATTGTTAATATGAAGTTTTCCTTTAAACCAAGCATCTCAAAATCTGTTTTTGGCGTATTTTCTAACCTTGGAGGTGTTCTTTTAATGCAGACTGATCCTAATTGGGGTAATTTCTTATATAATGAAGCCACAAAGACAATCAATCTTATTGATTTTGGAGCAGCACGAGATTTCCCAAAAAGTTTTGTTGATGATTATTTAAGAATGGTTGGTTCCTTTTCCTTTGTAATCTTTTCTTTTTCATATCTAAATATAAAGATTTAAAATTTGAATTCGGTTTATTGTTTTCTCGTTTTAATTCTTATGTTTACTGTGATTTGAGCATTCAAGCTAGGTAGTGAAAGATGTCATTCCTGGTTGCTTTTTTCCCCCTATCTTAAATCTTTTTCTCCTGTCATTGAAATAAACATTACATTATGCTGACTCTGTTTTGACGGGAAGTAATCAGATTTTCATTTGAAAATTATTATTTAGATTAATTGTTGGTTTAATTGAAGTTGACATTTAAATAGGAGTAGGACATGGTTAAAGATTATGTTGGTGAGGTTGTGTATGGCATTTTCTAAATTTTAAAGAAAATAGTAAGGAGATTTAATGGGTCTGTCTAGTTATTACTTTCATGTTCTGTTTTTGTTTTATTTTCTATTTTTACTTTAACATAAAAAAAATGTTACCTTGTTTTCACTTTATTTTCTGTTTTCAACTTCAAATAATGAAATAAAAAACAACCTTTTTGTAATTAAAAGGAAAATTAAGAAACGAGAACAGAGAATGGAAATAGAAACCAAAAAGATATGGGACAAGGATAGGACATATCTTAGTGTTGAGTTGGGCCGGGCCAGATCATGTTCATCCCTAATTATAACTACAACTAAGTGACCATTCAGTTCTTTCATTTACTACAGACTCTGACCTCAGTGCCTTCTTTTTTCTTATTCAGATTAGTCCTGTATGTTATCTTATTATGAATTATTTGCATTCAATGGCTTATACTTTCTCCTTCCACACGACAAAAATTCTAGTGCTGCTTTGCATTTTACCTTTTTCTTAAGATGAGCTGCAAATTCATATGAGTTTTATCACTGTTAATTTTTTATGATGCATAACTGATTAGGTTGTAGCATGCGCAAATGGCGATAGTGATGGTGTCATTGAGATGTCTAAGAGGCTTGGGTTCCTCACTGGAATGGAATCCGACGTGATGCTCGATGCCCACGTACAAGCTGGTTTTATTGTGGGGGTGCCATTCTCAAAACATGGTTTATATGACTTCCGATCAACCAATATTACTCAAAGCCTTAGTCACCTTGGGGCAACAATGCTGAAGCACAGGCTCACTCCTCCGCCTGATGAAGCCTACAGTCTGCACAGAAAGCTTTCCGGTGCTTTTTTGGCATGCATCAAGATTGGCGCTGTTGTCCCTTGTAGAGAACTATTGCTTGAAATGTACAAGCATCATAAGTTTGGTGAAGTAAATGATGAGTTATTATCTAGTGGCTCAGTGTCTATGTAGGTTATATACTTTTAATACCAATTAAATTTTGCCAATCATAATAAGCTGCAGGATGCTTGTTTGCTATAAGCTCCGTAACAATTATACGTTCATTTGTACCGCAATGGAGTCCTTTATGGGGGAAATTCTCTTACTCCCCATTTGTAACTGTAAGTGTAATTAGAATTTTTCTGAGTGATTCTTTTAAAATTGATTCTTTCAAAAATAATGTGTCTGGATGTTTTTCATGTCATCCTTCCCTTAACTTATAAATATTCATTATTAGTCATACTGGCATGCATAATGCATGTGCCAGTTGGGTTTTCAGAAAAAGAACCACAATAATCTTTTTGCATAAGTTTGTCTTTGCTCGATCAACCATCATTTATAATTGTTTTCATGGTCACTCATCATCAACAATAATTGGTTAACTATTTGATGTTATTGTCAGTATTTTGGTACATTAGATAACTGTTTTTTATTGAATTACATTGAAGGATGCTAAATGGGGAAACTACTTTCACATCGCTTCTGGCTAAATTTAAACTAAAACTTTTTTTTTCTTCTTTCTGTTGCCAATATATGCACAGTTCTTTACCTATAAACCAAACATATATATAAATAATTTCAAATAATCAATTAAGCTAAGCCAACTTCAAAAACAAAAACGCAATTAATGTAGCTTGATAGTCATAGATGTGCCTTAAGGTAGAAGCAATGCATAATTATGAAGAATCAATTCCCACAAAAAAGTGGGCAAAGCAAACTAGAGACAATAAGGTGGAGTGACGAAGGAAGAATTTACCTTTTTTTATTTATTTTTTCGTATATATGAAAAAAATCAATACTCCCTCCGTTCTACAATGAGTGATCTATTTGAAATAAAATAGTGTCTCAAAATATATGATCCATTTTAATTTTCAATGCAACTTTTCCTATTTTACCCTCTAATTAATATTAATTTCATCATTTCCAATACATAATAAGGGTACTTTAGTAAAAATATCATTCTCTTTCTTTTATTTATTCCTTTTTTCGTAATCTGTGTGAAAAGTTATCTGATCACTCATTGTGGGACGGAGGGAGTCTTACCTATCAATCATGTGGTGTTAAAAGAAAAACCTAAAAAGGAAAATGTAATTAATGGATGAGATGATTGCGATCTTTGATTCCCTTGAAAGCTACAGTTAAACGTGATTGGCTCCATAATCCATTAGTGCCTTCAAACTCATCAAAATCACAACACAAAAAAATAAAAGAGAAAAAAGAATGATTTTTTGTTTATAATAATAATAGTGATGGAGGGTGTATGTAGTAATGTTCGAACAAAAAGACAAAAGAAGACGCTAGGAATCAATGAGTTAATTTATTTATAAAGATCTTGCGTAATTTATAAGATATGGAACATAGATTAAACTTTAATGTATGAGAAAAACATCATCATAACACACGACAATGGTCTACAATGTTTTTTTTTTTTCTAGTTAGAAAAACCTTTTTTGTTTCATCAAGTATAGAAGAGAAACGAAAAATGTTTATTTAACGCAAACCAACACCACTCAGAAACTGAGTGTGTGAAGAACCTTAGTACTAGTAGTTAGTGGCAATCAATCATTATTAGAGTAGACATGAGAATGAAGCTACTGATTTTGTTTACATGCTTACTTTCTGGGTTTATCTCCTCTAGATCTGAGACATTGTTTTCTTTCTCACAAAACGATGTCGTCTCACCTAATCCATTGCAACTTCTTATGGTTAACCTCACTCTCATTCAAGGAGCTGATTCCAAAGGAGCTGGTATCTCTATCTTTCTCACTTCTGAAATGCCACATTTTGAAGCTAACCCTTTTCTTATCTCTTAATTTGGAAACAACCCTTTTATTGTTTTGATTGATTACTGTCTGAATATGCCTTATATTGGTGTGGATTGGAGCTATATTATGTATGCTTTTTTATTAATATACTGACATAATCACTTGTGAGATTATTTGAGAGCGCTTATAGAAACAGCTTGTGCAGTATGCCATGTTTATAAGTTGTTTTTGGCTTATTTCTATAAACTCTACGAAATAGATTATCATTATGTGTATGCTTGTATGAGTTGATAGCATAGAAGAACCAATTGCGTTAAAAAGAGTAAGGATTTTCTCTAATGCATACATTTGTTATTTGATCTCAAATCTGTCAATTGTCTTATAACCACAGTCTGTTTGGATGGGACATTGCCTGGTTACCATTTGGATCGTGGATTTGAATCTGGTGCAAATAGTTGGCTTATTCATCTTGAGGTATGAAAAATAATATTTGATTCAACTCTTGCTTTAACTATGCTATAACTACGGGCAAACCTTTTTTTATTTTTTATTTTCCGGTGCTATTTTCGACCGTTTGTGAATATCTGCAGGGAGGGGGATGGTGTAATACTATCAGGAACTGTGTGTATAGAAAAAATACCCGTCGTGGTTCCTCAAAATACATGGAAGATCAAATACCTTTCACGGGAATATTGAGTAATAAACCAGAAGAAAACCCTGGTATTTTCACTTTATCCTATACATTTTTCTTGCATTTGTTGTTTGTTGTTCAGTTTAACTCTTCCCTATTTGAGGCTGCAACTTATGTATATTCAAGTCCATGTTCTAATTGTCAATTATATGGACATAATTTTCCATTCCATACACAGATTTTTTTAACTGGAATAGAGTCAAAGTAAGGTACTGTGATGGAGCATCTTTTACCGGAGATAGTGAAAATGAGGTCAGTGAAAGAATCAGTTTTTCCCCCTCTTATATACATAATTCCTATCAAAAGCTGTTATTGAAAGATAGATATTTTGAATTTATTATTGCATGACATGTGTATGAATTTGGTTCTTCTTACAGGCTGCAGGACTTCAGTTTCGAGGACAAAAAATATGGCTAGCTGCAATAGAGGAATTGATGTCTCAAGGAATGGATAATGCCGAACAGGTTTCCAATTTTGCTTTAGATGTTAATCGATCTTAATATGCATGAATTCTAATATTCAATAAATGTGTTTCAGGCCCTTCTCTCGGGATGCTCTGCGGGTGGTCTTGCATCCATAATACATTGTGATGAGTTCCAGAGCTTGTTACCAAAATCTTCCAAAGTGAAGTGTTTCAGTGATGCAGGATTTTTTCTTGATGCGTATGTTCAAAGTTCTTATTTACATTACTTTTATGTTGTTCCATTTACATGAAACTTAGATATAGCCGATGATCTGTTCGATTGTGTAGAATTGATGTATCTGGAGGACGCACATTGAGAAATCTGTTTGGTGGCGTAGTTCAGTTACAGGTAGCATTTAATGTAGCTTCGTACTAATATAAAGAATTATATAGTAGAAAATAGTATTGGTAAATGTAGCTTCTATTAGTTGTTTCGTTTTTTGATGCAAGGTGAATAAAATCTGTACAAACATTTCATATATCGCTATTGTTTTGATATTGTAGGAAGTACAAAAAAATCTGCCAAAGAATTGTCTCAACAAACTGGACCCAACTTCGGTAATCTTATTCTAGATGTCATGCTAATGGTAACTTTTGAAATTACTCTGAACATCCAAATTTTAAATATTTGTAGTCTCGTTTTTCAGTGCTTCTTTCCTCAGAATTTGGTTGAACATGTTGAGACACCGTTGTTTCTACTCAACACGGCTTATGATGTGTGGCAGGTAACATGAATTAATGCTAATACACCGTCTTCTTACTTTATCCTATATTACATCAATGATATATCTGAATATATTATCTTCATTTCTCAATTTCATCAGGTTCAAGCCAGTTTAGCCCCAGCGACAGCCGATCCTCTTGGCTCTTGGAATGATTGCAAATCAAACCATGCAAATTGTAGCTCGGCTCAGATTCAGTTCCTCCAAGGTGTTTTCAGTCTCTTGTATTGTTGCAATAAACAACACACTAACTAATTTGAATCATACACAGCATTACAGCCATTGAAGTAATTGTACGATTTCCTTGTAACATAACATGTTGCATCTCTCGTTTGAAACAGACTTCAGAAATCAAATGGTTGACGACCTGAAAGACTTCTCAAGACCGTCTCAAACTGGACTTTTCATAAATTCCTGTTTTGCTCATTGCCAGTCGGAGAGACAGGAGACATGGTTCGCGGATGACTCTCCTCTTCTCGAGGACAAGGTATATGCTCGACTAAAAATTATTCACTGATGACTTTAATAACTTGGATGAAATAATCAATAGTTAATTATGCTTCATATTTTTCGCTTTTTGTGTTATGCAGCCAATTGCAGTTGCTGTTGGAGACTGGTATTTCGACCGAGAAGTTGTCAAATCTATTGACTGTCCTTACCCTTGTGACAATAACTGCCATAATTTGGTGTTTAGAAGAGTATAATATATTATTATCTCTTCATAAGTTAAGATCACTTCACTTGTGTATTTAACATTCATTAGTTATGTTAAGACCATTCTTATGTGATGAAGCAATTAATTGATTATCATAATTTTCATGTTTACTGATAAATAGTCATGTCAAGAAGATTCATATTCATTAATTGTCATTATTTATTATCTTTGCTTAAAATATCCAAAAACGAAAAATGAAATTTGGCATCAATTACCCTCATTTTTATCATTGGAAACATAATATTTTTAGCCTTGATGAATGAGAAATGATGTGCACACATGGTGTCCAACACCTTATTTTTATAATGTTTGATTAGTGTTTTTTTCTTCTCTCTCTTAGAATCACATTAACAGTTATCAAATATGAATTTTTGGACATTTTGGTATGGATAATTTGAATATTCGTGGAACATGATTCACATTATGCAGCAAAAATTTCTATATCTGGCTTTCTGTATAGGATGATTTGAATCAACCTTCTGAGAATGGTTTGATTATGCTGTTTTTTCTGATTTTATTTAAAAGGAATTTAGCAGGTTTAATTGGGGGTAGTGAGAAAACATAAAAAAGTAGGGTTATAAATTGGAAGCAATTCTAGATTTGGAAAACACATTGGAAATATTTTACCTAGAAAATTTTATTTTTATTTTTTAATTGATAAAAAACGTTATGATTGATTGATCCTAAAACTACCTGTGTTATATGTTTGTGTTTTTCTAAAAATTTTCCTTAGAGATTAAGTATTATTATTTTTGACTAAACTATGTCAATAAAAAGGTTATTTCTCTACTATTTTTGGCTTGGGATTACTTTTGACATTCTTAATGGTGCTCATGCACCTTAGTGAAACATAAAAAATACTCTCATAAAATTCAGAAGTTAACCTTCGGAAACCAAAGGCACCACCTCTCCCTTCTTCATTTTATTTTAAAGAGTTTACTCAAAACTCGTTAGCAAACTGGTCTCCTATAATTTTTCAAGCTTTCTCGCTACTTGTATTGCATTGCACTCAAACCTAGGCCATCAATCAACCTCTACTCCATTCCAGCCAATCGAAAAATCCTCAACTTCTCACATTCAGTAAATTTTCATTTTCTTACTTTTTTTTTTCTTTTTCTTTTTGATGCACTAGTTTGAAATTAAACACATAATAAATTGTTTAGTGAGACATCACGTAGATTTGTTGAATTTTGAAGTTAGAGAGCATTTGGGCACATGCTATGCTTTTATGGGTAGGAGGATACATAAGTTAACTTCTGATTTTTGTTGTTCTACAATATGGAAGTTAACTTCTAAATTTTATTTTTTTGCATTGGTTTTCTGATTTTTCCTGCTCTGCGCCTTGGGTTTGGCCTATCTGATCATGATATGATTTTTCTTGTGTAATTATAGGTAAAATGTCTAATAACATATATAGATTGATGCATGGTAGAGTGGTCCAACATGTTTTCGTTCGGAGGGAAAGAGTTATACCCTCTCATCCAGCCATTGGTGCCACTTTATTTGATGTTGAAACATCGTTTTCTAGAGTTCACGTGTGTCCGACATCATCCTCACAGAAACATGAATCCCCTACTCTTGCCCTTGATGCCCTAGAAGTCTAACATTCTGTTGTCATTCTTGATGTTTATCCAAGAGATCTCTTAGACACCTCACATTTTTGTTTGTATGCATACCATGTTGCCATACACATGTGGGATAGAGAGGTAAAATAAATTCATATTTATTCTTTTAAATAAATGTGTTATAAAATTTGAAATTTCTGATGTTGATGTATTTTTACATCACTATGAGTCGTTGAAATGTATCAACTATAATAGAAAGATTGTGAAGCTACCGCAACATGATGAACCATGGTTTACAAATGTCATGCAACTATCTAGGTTGCAAGATTTATCCAAGACTAGGTATATTTTTTATCAACCATGGTTTGTTGTATGCTTTCATCGAGAGATGATACTTAGATACATCTTTATTCCATCTTTCGATCGGTGAGATATTCATCACACTTGATGGCGTTTCATCCATCCTACATCTTTTGATCAAGGGGAGATTTTTAAACAACTTCAGACTTACTATACGAGGCACTGGATATGATGGTGCAATATTTGGGAGCTGACCCCGATGATGCCCAACAAGAGATGGATGACACCAAAGAATATCATGTCAGGTTTGAATTTGTAAAAAAGGTTGTACAAATACCACATGAATGCGGCAGTTGAGGCCGATGGTGATAATGCATATGTAGCACATCATAGAGTATGTGCATTGAGGTCATACCTTTTGTATTTGGTTGACATGTCCATATTCGTGGACAAAAGTGCATATTATGTCGATGTCATCTACTTGAGATACTTCATTGGCTTGGAGAGGAATAATGAGTACAATTGGGGGGCCTCTTATTTGGTTTACCTCTACTTCCAAGTTAGGTGACGATTGTTTATGGAAGACTAGATATATGACATCAAGCAACACCCTATTTACACTAATATATTTGTACCTTTGCTGTTACAAATATTTCATAACACTTGTGCTATGCCGTTACTAATATTTCATATGAACCATTTTTCAAGCATGAATCCTCCAACACTTTCCACGCCTCTTTGAATAGACATATGTGGATGACTAAGACAAAACTTTGCCATGTGCTTGCTCATTCATCCCGCTCAAAGGGTATCAGACGACACTGTTTAGAGTTTATCTTGATTGCCTCGCGGCAGATGATATAAACTTCACACCTTACAACAATAACCGTGAGACCGCCCATTCGATGAGATATCTTTCTACTCCGGATGGTTGACTTTTCAGTCACGATGAATGTATTGACATCTCGCTGAGAAAATCATTCTCCAGTTTGAGTATCTGCAGGGTATTCCTAGAGCCCCCACTGCTGCTGCTCCTCCCAGAGTCCACCACAAAGACGTTGATGAGATATTTGCGCAATACCTTGATCATATAGTCCTAGAGGTTATATGTAGTGTTTCAGCTCCTCACTCAGAGAGTTCTACATTTGACTACATCTAATGATTTTTCAATGCGTCACATTCTTACATGAAACTAGATGCATAAGGAGAGCCACCTAAGCCATCTCATTAGGAGATATTAGAAGAAGAGCAGGCTATGACAGATCATGTCGTTAATATGTTACTTGCATGTCGGTGTATTCTAGCTATTGAGCGAGCGGATATAGAGAGATGAGAGTTTCAGGAAGGCACTCCTGAAAGGGTCATTGTAAAGGCCATGATAGCCGAGACACGAAGTGCCTTGTAGTATAGGAAGTAGAAGAGGAAGTAGGGGATCATATATACCCATTAATTGAATTTTTATTTGTATTTTAATAATTTGTATTTTGGTTTGTATTTTATAAACAATGTATGGTTTTGAAATTTTGACTTAATATAAGATATTTTAATCGAATTACATAAGCGTATGGTTTGATTGAATTATATATGTTATTTTGATTGTATTTTGCGATCAATGTATGGTTTGATTGAATTATATTAGGTTTATTAAAATATGTCAAATTTATAACAAAAATACTACCTAGGAGGAAGCTTATTGGCCTGAGGGTTAATACGGAAGTTAACTTCCGTAATATCCACTAAATTGTGAAATAAACACGCTAACATACGTTCAAAATGTGTCCAATGATTTAATTAAGAACTTAACATACAGACTCACCATTCCATCAATACGGATGTTAACTTCTGTATTAATTTTTAACAAAATGGGGATGACTTACTTACAAAGTGTTTTGGTGTGTATGGGGGCGCCTGGAGGTTAAATTCCGTAGTATTCCAAGGACATTTTTGGGTATTCTAGGGGTGGCTCTTAACCACAAAGGGTGAGAAGAGCAATCCCTTTAACTTTAAGGGTGAGAAGAGCAATCCCTTTAACTTTTTGCTTTGGTTTGATTGTTTTAATTTTTATTTGCCAAATGATTTCATATTCGTTTTTGGTTGAATCTTTACTTTAGTTTGGTTGCCATTGTTATTTTCTTTACTTTTCATGTCAAGTACTCAACAATTGACTATATGTGGGAATTAAAACAATT
This sequence comes from Lathyrus tuberosus, assembly GCA_022829125.1. Classification (NCBI taxonomy): domain Eukaryota; kingdom Viridiplantae; phylum Streptophyta; class Magnoliopsida; order Fabales; family Fabaceae; genus Lathyrus; species Lathyrus tuberosus. Next base: position 10,435,282 of record JALAZF010000107.1, on the reverse strand, counting down.
TTTTTAAGTGTACACCGTGAATACTAAATTGGATGGTGAGAAATTTTTTGGAGCAAATAATTTTGGTCTTTAGAAAGTGAAGATGAAAATAAACTTATCCAATAAAAATCTACATATGTTTTCAAGAGTGAGGTAAAGATGAGTTAGAATTTTGTGCTAGAGTATGTAAGAGATTTTCAAAATATTATTTAGAAGGTCGTATTTCTGTGTATATTAAGCACAGATCACTACATTGTGACTGGATGTCCCACCTTTGATGTTTTTTTTAGTAAAGTTTATTTTACGAACATTAATAGTAATAAAAATTGAATATAAAATAAACTAATGCATGTTTCAAACATGCAACTTCCGAATAAAGACTAATGTCTTTGTCAACTCAACCATTGCAATTCTTGTGAAATAATATGAACGTTATAATAATATAATCATTTATTATTTTCGATAAAGAAGTCAATTTAGAAAACATTTCTCTTCACTAAGTGACATAAACTTCTTTATAGATAGAAACACTTGAGAAACATAAATAATACACAAAATCAGACTTATACTGGTTCATTTCTCTCATATTGCAATCATTCTAAATCTTCATTCACTTCATTAATGTATGAGTGAAGTGTAGGGATATTTTTCTATACTTGATTATCAAATGATAAACTTAGCGTGTTTGTGCAATTTACATTAAGTCATTCAAAGTATCCCGAAGAGAATTTGTCATTAATAATTGGTGTAAATGAATTGAATCTAAATGTTAGTGTAAATTCACACGTTTTGAATCTTCATCAACACTTACTTTGTTCTAGTGCTCCAACATCTTTCTAACAATCACAAATATCCAACATTTCTTTAGATTAATAAGTTACTTAATCAATGACAGCACCACTTAAAAAATGACATCTAATTTTGTGAAATTGGATAATTTTGATTGAGGCAACTTTGTCTATTGAAAAAAAAGCTGAAATTCTTACTAAAAACTTAGAAAGTTGTGTATGTTTAAATACTGCAAGACCAAGACCATTAGAAATGGAAGAACAAACGATTGCTGAGAGAGAGAGAGAGAGAGAGAGAGAGAGAGAGAGAGAGAGAGAGAGAGAGAGAGAGAGAGAGAGAGAGAGAGAGAGAGAGAGAGAGAGAGAGAGAGAGAGAGAGGAGAGAGAGAGAGAGAGAGAGAGAGAGAGAGAGAGAGGAGAGAGAGGAAAATTATGACTAAATGTGCATGGATCATATTCTCAATGATATGTGAGACTCTTTATTTGATATCTTTCAAAGAAATCAATCCACAAGAAGATGCTACAAGTAAAAAATTTCTTATTTTCAATGTCACAAATCTGCTCAAAGCCTTCGTGTGTAGCAACAAACCCATTGATCCTACCGATTTCTTGAGCGATGAATTGTCCAAAGTTTTGGGAAGAATTCCGCCTTATCCGTAGCCTTCCACACAATCACCACCAAGGCAATTATGGAGAGAAGAAACTATTTATTTTCAATAGAATTTGTCATCACCATTGACAATCACCTCAATCTTGCAAACTACTTGAAAATCTCAATCAAATCTTCAAGAACAATTAGTTTCAAGAACACACCTCCTTCAATCAATTATAAATCTCGCGTTATTAAGATCCGAATTAAATTCAAGTTGAAGATGCACGAATTTCGTTGCAAGAATTTTGAACTTTCAAAACATAGAAAATTGTTTTTTCATTGAATTAAAATGTTGACTATGATACCCACTATTATTCGATACATGAGAAATGATGACAAAAATGTTTTATGTGTGATTGAGATTAAGCATTGAAAATGGTTGAAAAAGTCAATTAGATTCAAATCAAGAACATTTCATGATTTAAGTCAAATGAACAAGTGAAGTGGAATAAAACAAAAACAAAGTTTTGACCCATTTTTTAGTTGATCCGAATCAAGAGGAAAGTGTGATTTGAATCAATCACCCCGTGATTCGAATCATGTGTTAAATTTGATTCGAATCAAACAACCTGAGCTAACTAAAGAAATATGGAAAAATTGTATGATTTGAATCATGTGTAAAGTGTGACTCGAATCAATTGAGGCAGACGTGACCAAGAGTTTGATGATTTGAATCATGTGTAAAATGTGATTCGAATCAAATTGTTTTGAAAATTTCTGGTTTCGAACTGTCCAAAATGATTCGAATCATGATTTATGCTTGATTCAAAGAAAACACCCAAAATCCCAAATTTTCAAAAGTTTTAGGAGACTTTGAGATTTTTCTTTCCACCTAACTTGAATCAGTATCATATATGACTCTTATTCCACCGACTCATGTAATTAATTAAAAACATCATGATCAAGTTCAAACCTAACAAATGGTTATAAGTTATTTATCTGTGTTCAGATGAAGTATACTATACAATCAATAATAAAAATATAGACATACATAATTCCAGATGGACCAAAAATGCCTTACAAAAATAAAATACCAATAAATGTCGAAAATGTCATACAATCGAGATCAATAAAGTAGTAAGACCATCAAAATAAAGTACATACCATAGTACTACAACTATATAATAAGAGACTACTATGTGTGTCTGACAACCTCTCATTTACCTTCCCTGCCTATTGTATGGATTAACATCATTATCCTAGGAGGTGACACTGGTGAATCGTGACGCCCGTGAGAGGATGGGGGAAGTGATGCGTTAGATGGTGAATCCCGTCTCCTACGGGAAGAAGAAGATGGAGTGGTTTGAAGAGAAGCGCGAGCCCTAGAAGTAGACGTCTATGCCTGACCAGAGGGACCTGGAGCCTCTTGAACCTGCTAACTCTTCTCCCGCTGAACGGACGCGTGTTGAGCAACCCCTGCCATGCCTCACTGTATCATGTCTATCTGCCATTACGCCTGTAAGTTAAAGTAAGGCAACCATTAGTGCAGGCAAACAACACACAAGCAAGAAAATTAAAAAAATACTACAGGAAATTTCGGAGATGCATCTCCGAAATCACTAGGAAACTAAAACGTTGAAATTTTTTGGAGTTGCATCTTCGAAATTTCTTGCAGAAAATTAAACGCTGAACAATTTGGAGATACATATCCGGAATTTTCTGCAACTCAGAAGTTGCGCCAATGGAGTAATGTACCACATGCAAGCTCAAAAAAATTTGTTTTGATCACCATTTTCAGGCAACAAACACTTAATACACTATGTCTAAACTATCTTAGATGTGATTTCTACTCATTTCTAACCCTAATAATTGATTTCTACTCATTTACACCAAAACTCAAACATTTATCGAAAACTAAAAAAACTTACTTGAAATTGATGTTTTTGAAGGAGTTGGATGATGTTATAAATGAAGATTGATGTTCCCTGAGCCTTATTTGATGAAATTTGACTTGGTGTAGAGAAGTGTTTTGAGAGAGATTGAGTTGAGTTTGAGAAAATTGTGAAATGAGGAAGGAGAAGAGTCTGACACAAGTTATGCTCCAAAATGTCTCGGAGATGTATCTCCGCAATAATTTAACATTAATTTACATTTCGGTGCGTCTGAAGATGCATCTCCAAAAACAAGGAGTATTTGTGGAAATTTGCGTGGTGCAGTAAAGACATATAGGATGCCTTAAGAAATTCTCCAATTCAATATCTATTTATAAGAGATTTGATTGAAAATAACAAGAAGTCTAAGGCCAAATAAAAAGTTAGCTGACCCAAAATGAAATGAAAAACAATTAACTTTAGTTAAGCTTCTAATAAAAATTGCCAACATCGAAAAATATATCTACCTATATTGGCATATCACCTTTTGTTACTCAGATCTATCGTTAAGGATCAAAAGTGTAGATGACAAATATTATGAAAACGATTTTTTACAAGAACAAAAAATAAAAATACCTAACGAGTAACCAAAAAAATTATTTAACCCAAAAATTAAATTAATTTTAAAATATTTCTTCTCTCCTTATGAACCAAACATGTAATTAAAATTCTTCTCCTCATTTCCTTTTCGTATTTCAAGCCACCAAACTCCTTCTTTCCCATCTCTTCTCTTTTCTTTGATAAAAATCCATTCCCTCTCATCAATTAAACCAAATGGACACGTAAAGATCCTACCAACAATGTTCTCTATTAAGAGGATTTCTTAATACACCACATGAGTTTCTTAGGCACCGTGAAAATTTTTTTTTGCCCCCTGATTCTGGATGTGCACATCCGGACGCACCATTCCTTTAAAAAATGTTGATTTGTTTCGGATGTGCAAATCCGGAATTTTTCCTAATGTGCACATCCGAAAAAAATTCTTATAACTTCGTTCCAGAACCTTCTGAAAAGTTAAGAATGAGGGGGGAGAAGGCTCTAGAGCGAAGTTATAAGAATTTCTTCCGGATGTGCACATTAGAAAAAATTCCGGATTTGCACATCCGGAACAAATCAACGTTTTCAACGTTTTAAAAAAAAATGGTGCATCCGGATGTGCACATCTGAAATCAGGGGGGCAAAAAAGAAATTTCGTGCGGTGTCTAAAAAACCCATGTGGTGTATTAAGAAATCCTCTCTATTAATTGAACTACGTTTTCTATATTTTCCTCTTGGGCCAAAAGACTCCTGTCTAGGGAGGATTCTACCTGCCATCCCCCAATTAAACCTGGCACCCCCCCCAAACTATCAAAATTCCAACATTGCCCCTGAAAAATTTAGGTGGAAAGTGAAAAAATTTTGTCTACCTGGAATTTTCAAAATTCCGGTATTGAGTGAAATTTTGGGGAATTTGAAATTACCGGTAGTATAAAAATTTTCATTTTTTTTTTGAAAATTTTTACACAACCGGGGATTTCAAATTCCTGAAAATTTTCTGTAAATTTGGGAGTATTTGAAATCCCCGTGTCATACCCCAAATTTTGACCACTAAGATTTCCCATCATTGTGAAAATCATCATCACAATATGGAGGAACCATCATACTTCATCAGTCTCCCCCAAAGATGGGTGAGCACCCACTACAATCAAAATTAGGGTTTCAAGCCCTCTCTGAGTGCTTAGACAAAGGATCAATCAAGGGATGACATGATCTTCAACTTGTCTAACCTCTCAAACATCCACAATGGATCAAAAGGACTCCCACTTCAAGGATTAAGCACAAGGCTGCTCCCTTCTAGGTGGATCAAGTCTCAAGATTGACAGTGTCACCAAATTAGGGTTTTGGTCGACCAGGGCCTCCAGATGGAAATTTTTCATCTGGGCACAAGCCAATGATCCAAAACCTAACCTAATATACTCCATGGAACCTCATGGACCCAATCATCAAGTCAATTTTGCCTCAGGGGATGCATTCATCAAAAATCAGGAATTAGGGTTTCTTGACCTAATTCACCCCTAAGTTGACTTTTGGGACAAATCATGAGCCAAGACCTCAAGACAGGGTTTGAGGGTCTCTAATGAATTATATTGATCCATTTGGAACAATGGATTAATCCAAGAAGCTTGAGCAACAAGTCTCAATTTCATCTGCACCACAATTAGGGTTTCGCGGGAAAAGTCAACTGTAACTTTGACTTTTGACCAGGACATGCTCCCAAGCCCTAGGACATGAACCAATATACCCTATAACACCCATGGAACATGTCCATCAAGTTTGATTTAGGTCAAGGACATGATTTCCTGAAGAATTGCACAGTTTAGAATTCATCTGATAAAAGTCAACTGTGCACAAAAGTCAACTTTGACTTTTTGAGATTTTTCACCAAAATGGATTTTTAACCCTAAAATGATGTTAATGTATGATTTGAATCATCATTCATCAAGAAAAAACAAGAAAAGTTGGATAACTTGTAAAAGGGGTAACCATAAAACTTAGAAATTTTTTCTATGTCATGAAAAAGTGCCACTAATGCACCAACTTTGGAGGACCATAACTCCTAAACCACAAGGCCATTGTGCCCCATTCAAAGCTTGATTTGTAGATCACATTGCCCTCTACAAAAGCTTCATACTGACCTATGTCCAAATTCCTCATGGATTTTGAGTTATGGAGTGATCAAAATCAAGAGAAAACACTTTGTTCCAACACTTAGTGAAATTTTCACTAAGTCAGATTTTACCCTACTTTTTGCCAAATGTAGGGGGATTTTTCACTTGGATTCAAAAGAGATAAAAACCAAACATGTTCAAACAGTTGTTGTATCATGTAAGGGCTTTCCAAAATGGTCAAGAACATTACCAAATTCAACTTACACCATGAGATATGACATTCACAAGTTGCCTTGCTGAAATCTGTCAAAGGCAAGGCAGAATTTGCAATTTTGCTCGATTTGCCAAAATCAGCCAAATTCAAATGCTCCTATCCACTTGGACACATCTGTGGATTGAATCTAAAGGGGACAATCACTGAGCCAAGCCTCCAAAGTCCATGGAACAAGAAATAGCATGTTGAACCTAGAATGGCCAAAATAGGGACAAGACTCCAAATTTGGATTGAAGCATTCAATGGAAGCATCAAGGTGGCATGGACTGAGCCATTCTCATCTGAAATCAGTCAAGACTTATCCAAGACCAAGGGAACCACAGCCCTGTGCCCTAACCTCTAGTCAATGGCTAGAGGAGACTTGGATTTCCATTGGCCAACATTGAACAAACACCTGCTGCAGTTGCCATTCACTGTGGATCCCAAAAAAAACTTGCTCTACTATAAATAGAGCTCAATTGTGACCAATTTGAGTACACCAAAGCCATCAAACATATGCTTTCCTCAAAATCTCTTCTTTCACTCCAATTTTGCCTTCTAAGGCAAGTCACTATCGGGTTTTGAGTTTGAGAGCTTTTCCAATCAAACTAATCACTCACACACCTCACATACATCATATAGAAGTGATCCAAACACTCACATAACAACTGGAACATTGATTTCTCAGAATCACCAGTCAATTGCTCAAGGTTTTAACCAAAGTGCAGTTGAGATGCCATGAAGTGATCCAGCCAATTTCCATCAAGTCCAAGCATTCAAACACACTCCATAGCACCTAGGGAAGCTGTTCAGATCATCACAACACAACTGTAATACCTCCTACACAAATCACGATCACCAGCTGCAAGTGGTAAGCATGAGCTCTTCTAACTCTATGATCCATGCAATTTTTGCTGCATAATAATTTGGCCATATGTTCATAATCATGCATTGAATGTTTTCCCTCAATTAATTGCTTTGTTTGAATCGTGTATCAAAAATCCTAGCCTTCATGCAGAAATTATGGTTCTTGAGGTTTCTTCGTGATTTCATGTTTTATGTTTAATTTAAATGAAATTAAGTGTTATAGACATGATCGTGAGGTTGAAACGAGTTGATTGGTATGTGGATTGCATGATATGGTTAAGTATTCAGTGAGATTGGATGGAAAACGCAAATCTGGGAAACTCAGAACACGCGCGTGTTCTTGGTGTGTTCTTGGCGCCATTTTCAGAAATTTGAATATTTGAATTTTGTGATTTTTGTTTAATTGATTCAAAAATTAATTTCTCTCTGAGTTTTAATGATTTTGAGTTGATTCTTTTTTTAATAATTCACAAAAATGTTAAAATATTTTATTTTATCAAAAAAACCAAAAATATTATTTATTTCATATAATTGATATTTTTGCAAAGAATTAATATTTTAATTGTTTTTGACATTTTAAATATTTTTTCTACATTGATTCAGCAACTTTTAATGCTTTCTAATTATTTTGTAGGTCAATACTTAATTTTTGAAGCATTAATCCAAGATCACAATTTGTTTTTCATATGTTAAACAATTTTGATCATTTTAATTGAATTTTTATTCAATTAAATACATTTTTGAAAACAAATTAGGGTTTTTGGATTAATTCAACCCTCATAAATCATTTTCAAAACTTTTGGGCCTCTATTAGAGTGTAAGACCCAACCCACTTATACAGAAAACTTTTTGGGCCTCACTTATTGTATAAGTCCCTCTGTACATTTTTAAATTCGGCACGATCGTCGCCAGTTTAAAAATAAATCATCTGGGCCTCTCCTTGAGTTATAAGACCCATTCAAAACTTTTGGGCCTCTAATAGAGTGTAAGAACCAATCCCCTTTTAACCAAAAACATTTTGGGCCTCACTTATTGTATAAGTCCCTATGCGTTAAAAGCAAACCTCAGCGCGATCGCCATTTTAAACGAAAAAATCAATTGGGCCTACCCTCGTGTTATAAGCCCCACTCTTTTTCTTTAAACTTTTTGGGCCTCTTGAGAGAGTGTAAGACCCATCCCTTTGTACAGAAACCTTTTTGGGCCTCAGTCACTTGTATAAGTCCTTCTGTACAAATTCAAACAGTGCGCTCACTGGTAAAACCCTGGGCCTCTCCTCGAGCTGTAAGCCCCAAATCTTTCTTTTTTAAAGCACTTTCTCCTTTGATTTTAAATATACTGTTGTTTTCAATCTTTCTTTGTTGAACAACTAACCAAACAACATGGAAACTCTACAACCGAGTAAGTGGTTATTGCTTTCATTTACCGCTTTCATATACATATAACTGTATTGTGGGGCTGTTTCACTGTAAGTCTTCTTTCATAAACTCATATCAACTGTGTAATAATAGTATAGATATTTCGAGTTTCCCCGGCAACTACGTCTAGAACTAGGTGACGCCGTTTCGTTTATTCGTAGAAATAGACAACTAGATCCCCAATAGGATCACCAGATACAGTCTTCTCTTCGGCTGTCCTCATTAGGAGTTGTCAAGAAACTCTATTCCCAGAGATGAATGTATTCTCCTTGAATGGAATCTTTGAGTTTCTTCCAAATTCTCGAACTTTCCTGACTTGATCTATTCCTCGTGAATAGCTTGCCTTGAATTTCTCGGGGTTTGGGGACCCATCGGCTTCCTAAAAGCATCGGCCTCCTCTTGGGCATCGTACAAGGACCCACAGGCTTCCTAAAAGCAACCCGCCTCCTCTTGGGCTTAGTACAAGGACCCTACGGCTTCTGAGAAGTACTCACAGCCTCCTCTTAGGCTTCGTATAATGATCTCTTCCTCCGGGAATGATAGCCTCCTCTTGGGCATCGTACAAGGACCGATCGGCTTCTTAAAAGTTTCCAGCCTCCTCTTCGGCTTCGTACAAATTGTCCTGACGACCTCCTAGAGTTATAGGAACAGAACTTAGTCATCTGCATAGAACAGTCCTTTCAAAGAGTCTACTACTATTTCTCAAAGCACAGTATAAAAGATGAAACTCTAGACTTGGACAGTCTAATCTCCTTGAGTCTCAAAGACATTCTCAAGTGACCCCTTCGTTAAATAGGAAGAAAACCCGTAGACTCAGACAATTTCAATACCCTTCGGATTTCCCGCTTCCTTAAAGAACAGGAATAACCCGGATCCTTGAATCAAATCCATGAGTACAGTGTTGCTCATATAAGAACTGATTTTCTCTTTAAAATCAGTATACTGGACCTGTCACTTAACTGAAACAGTAACCACAACCTCCTCTTGGGCTTTGTACAATGATTCTCCCCAGCGGAGTCAAACAACGTTTAGCCTCTCTCTCGGGCTTTGTATGAGACACATAAGAGACTCTCTCGTTGAGTCCATCATCCCTTTCGCCTCCATCTCGGGCTTTATACGAGATACAAAAACTCTCTTGTTGGGTCAAATAGCCTCCATCTCGGGCTTTATACGAGATACCAAAAGACTTCATCGTCGAGTCAAAACCTTTTAGCTTCTCTCTCGGGCTTTGTACGAGACACATATTAGCCTCCTCTTAGGCTTTATATAAGAAAACCACTGGTTGATCCAATCAACCTTTTAGCATCAAAGCTGTGCCTCGTTCACAGTACACAAACATCAACAACTCCTTCCCCTTTCATCTAATCGCTGTAAGCGGCAAGCCTCTGGATCATCTACATCCATGCCAATGTCCCTCTTTTAGTATGAGAAATTCCTAAGGAAAGATAGAATTGCTCTACACTGAGTTAAAGTCTTCTCCTTCAGGTTAAAATACCCTATAAAGGAAATTATGGCATTGCCGGATCCGCGTATCTCGGTTAAAGTAATCCTCCTTTATAATCAGTCACCCAACAGTTGTGACAATACAACCCCATCTTTAGAGATGACAAATTCTCTCTAAAGTCAACACTTTCAGCTTCACATCTTGGGCTTTGAACAAGATACAAACCACTTTTCGCTTCACGTCTTGGGCTTTGAACAAGACACCAAAAACAACCATTTCCTCCCATATAATAGGAGGAACTACGAACGCTCTGATTTCCTTGTTTCGGTAAACGGGAATACGTAGGCATAAGATTGAAAGAAAAATCTTAGAGAGCACCCTAAACCAAAACCCAAAATCCCATACTCTCATGTATCTATCAAAGGCATCAGTCCTAACATCCTAAATCCTTGTTCCCCGCTATAAAGTCCTAGAAAGAGAAAAGAAAACCGTATTGGCGAAAATACAAATAACCAGTATAAAGGGCCCCCCACATTGATAACATTCGCAACCTAACAGACCGTTGTTTAAACTCAGTATGCAAAGCAGGTTTAATTGGAGACATCTATTTCCCTTCCTTATTCAGCTCACAATAGGATAAAAAATGAATTGACCTGTAGTAAGCTCAACCGCAGAGAGCGACCAGCGCTTAAGAACCGCGTCCAAAATCGCTCGCTACAGAAAAATGGCGCCCACCGTGGGGCCCGTATCTGTTTTTCTTCTTCCTTCTCTTCACTTATGTGAAAACCATAGATTGGGGCTTCCGCCGGGGAACCCATTTTCTGTCAGGAACTTAGGATTCATAGCTTTAAAGGTCTAGGATGATTAGGACAAATATATATACTGCTTTTCCTAATTGCTATACGTGTTTATTTTTCTGCTAATGGGAATGCGTGTGATGCCGCATGTGGAAAGATTGAGTATACACTTAAGATAAGTGATGGCGACGAGGTCGACCATCAACCTCAGTGGAGGCTGACCAATGCAACCCATTCTCTCACCTAGACAATGGGCCGATTGTTAAGTCTGAGAAGCTGAGGAGCCAAACCCTTTCGTAGTGTGGAAACTATCGAAAATAGTTGTTACGTGATACTACCCTCATTTGAGGCTGGTGATCTATTCTCGGTGAATGACACTTACTCTAAGATCGCTCTACAACTCGCTGGCGATCCGCTTGTTGTTTTACTTTCCTGGGAGGAGCTGATGATAATGAGTACAGGTACAAAAGTCACCCTAGTATAAACCTTTGGGGATGGGTAGAGCCTTGACTTCATGACAACGACCCTTTGACCCCATGTTTTTTCTATGTTTTTGTGTGCTGCATTCATGCATTCATTTAAAAAACATTAAAAACATTCGAAAAAATTTCTCTTCTAGTCTCTCTGTTTTTCAAATTAAACTAAGACTGTGATTACAAATATCAGAGAAAAGGATTGCACTAATGGATTTCGGTAGAAGGAGAACCCATAGTTACACCTTCAAGGTTCCAAAACTAGAGGATTTGAGAAGGTTAGCAAGGATGATCACTAACCCTGAGGCTTTTAGAGCCAAGCACGGAGGTTTGCTACCACTGTTAAGAGTCCATGTGATTGAGGGAATCATGGATGCGCTCATTCAGTTTTATGATCCGGTTTATCACTGTTTCACATTCCCGGATTACCAGTTAGCACCAACGCTGGAGAAGTATTCTCATCTGATCGATCTACACATTACAGATCGAGCTCCATTTTCTGGACTGGAAGAAATTCCAAAGAATCAGACTATTGCAAGAGCAATTCATTTGGACGAGTCTGAGGTCAGGACTCACCTAACCACTAGGGGTGACATCCAAGGTTTGCCAGCCCAGTTCTTGACAAAGAAAGCCTTGTATTTTGCCAGTATAGGAAACGTGACTGCTTTTGAAAGCATCTTTGTCTTGCTCACCTACGGGTTATTTTTGTTTCCCAACATCAATAACTTCGTCGATATCAACTCCATTAAGGTTTTTCTCATTGGAAACCCTGTGCCGACTTTGCTCGCAGATGCGTATCATTCTGTACACTTGGGAAATTTGTACAGCGGAGGGGAGATCACATGCTGTGTACCTCTGCTTTACAAATGGTTTATCTCTCACTTGCCCAAGTTTACTGCTTTTTGGGATTGCAAGAGTGCCTTACGTTGGTCGCAGAAGATCATGTCTCTTACCAACTCTGATATAGATTGGTGTAATAGGATCTATGATGGAATCAGGATCATTGACCGTTATGGAAACTTCCCCAATGTACCCCTTATAGGAACTAAGGGAGGAATCAACTATCATCCAGTTCTCGTTCATCGTCAATTTGGATACCCGATGAGACACGTCCCACGGGGTGTTCATCTGGAAGGTCTTTTCTTCAAAGAAGGAGAAAACGACAGAGCACTAAAGATGGAAATAGTGCACGCTTGGAAATATGTTCATAAGAAAGGACGAGAGTCTCTGGGAAAACCGGACTGTGTCTCGGTGGAGCCTTATCTCCATTGGGTACAAACCAGAGCTCTCAAGCTAAAAATGCCTTATCCTCGTTACGGAATTCTTCCGCCGAGGGAATCTGTGATGTACTTCATGACGGAAACTGAAAAGCTTCAGGTTACTCTCAACAAAGTTCAACGGGAAAGAAGGTCTTGGAAGAACAAGTACCGCACCCTCGACGTAGAATGCATCAAAATACAGCAATTACTGAAAGAGAAAGATGCTCTGATTGAAATTTTGGAGCAACATGCTGTAGAGAATCAAGATGACCAAAGGAATTTGCTCGCTCCTTTCACTTGGCAAAGGAATGACAACCCGACAACGGCCCAAGCACCCCGGTCAAAGAAAAGGAAAGTACTGGAATCAGCACCCGATTTCTCTTCAGAGAGGACTCGGGACCCATTAGTTTAGGTTTCTGTTTCTGCACTGTGTAATCTACTGTATTTCCATTTCTGTAATCCTTTGAATTCAATAAAAAAGGGTTTCCCCACCGTTTGATATTTGCAATCTAATTGTCGAAGTTTATTTTGATTAAACCTTAAACAATTAATATAATCATTGCATTCATCATTCTCACACCGCGTATTCTTCTTACCTACGAATCTCACGTTTGTGTCTCAGTTCTAGAGTCAAACTGTCTCATTCGTATAATACTCGGGCCAATCGTCAGAAAAAGATGGATGATCTTGAGGAAGAAAACAGAGAGTTGAAAGAAGAGATCGACGCTCTGAGAGAGGATATGTGAAAGCTTCGTAACGACATGCAAGCCATGGCAGAAGCTCAGCTACAAAGAATTGTGATCTCAGAGATCACCTCAATGCCCATAGTGGAGAAGTATGATCCTAGGTATCAGATGCCGAAAGATCGTCCTTGGGGCATGCCTGTTAACTATATCCCGGAAGGATATGTTCCGCCGATCACTGAAGATCAGGGAATCACAACAGAAGCCGCTGGGCCTGAAGGTTACAAACTTCGAAAAAGCGAAGATGCCAGGGGCATACTGAAGACTCCTGAAGGTTACAAACTTCGGGAAACGCCAAGACTCACTACCGTAGTCACGGTACCACCCCCTGTGGTGCACACTGTCCCGGAAGGACAAATTCCACAGACACCTTCTGGTAAGAAGGAAACTATGTTTGACAGAATGGAGGAATTCCAAGAGCAGTTCTTGGAAATGCAGAAGGAACTGCAAGTCATTCGCGGTCAGGATCTATTTGGAAAGGACGCCGCAGACCTCTGCTTGGTCCCCAATGTGAAAGTCCCACACAAATTTCAAGTGCCCGACTTTGAAAAATACAAAGGTAACTCTTGCCCTCAGAGCCATCTGGTGATGTACGCTCGGCGAATGTCAGCTCAGACGGAGAATCAGGACCTACTGATTCACTACTTTCAGGATAGTTTAACCGGTGCCGCACTCAAATGGTACATGGGTTTAAACCGTACTACGATCAATACATTCAGAGATCTTGGTACTGCCTTCGTCTAACAATACAAATACAATTTGGACATGGCACCCGACAGAGATCAACTCAGATCGATGTCGCAAAAGGACAAGGAAACCTTTAAGGAGTATGCTCAAAGGTGGCGTGAAATTGCCGCTCAAATTTGTCCACCTCTTGAGGAAAAAGAGATGACAAAGATCTTCTTAAAGACCTTAAACTCATTTTACTATGACCGAATGGTTTCCAGTGCACCCAGTGATTTCACCGAGATGGTGGGCATGGGCGTACGTCTTGAGGAAGCCGTCTGAGAAGGACGTTTGGTAAAAGACACTGGATCGACAAGCGGTACTAAAAAATACGGTAGTGCTCTCCCTAAGAAAAAAGAGCAAGATATTGGGAATATCTCTCTCGAAAAGCAAAGACGACGTTATCAGCCGGTAGCAGCTGTAATTCCTGCTATCAACCCTGCGCCTATTCCTACGTATCAACCTCAGGTTGCGCAGAGCCAACCTAATCAGCAAAGGACACAACATCCTCTTCAGCAGGATCGTCCTCCATATAACAACAACCGTACAACACGACCACCAGGATTTGATCCTATACCCGTATCGTACGCAGAACTATTTCTGTTACTACTGGCTAAGGGGCACATTCAGACTAAATCTCCTCTTACAGTATCGGAAAATCCGCCTTTTTGGTTTAAGGTGGATCAAACATGCCCTTATCATCAAGGAGGATCAGGGCATAACATAGAGACTTGTCTCAATTTCAAGTACGACGTGAAAAAACTTGTTAGGAGCGGGGTCTTATCCTTCAAGGATACAAATTCTAATGTTCTCACGAACCCGTTGCCTCAGCATGAGAAGGCTGCAGTCAATTTGATAGAAGGAGAGACTAACGATCTCTATCAAATTCACAATGTACTCTTGTTGAAAACCAATATGGTCAAGATGCATTGTAGACAAAGTGGATATGGCCATGTGCCACCTCATAACTATCATCAGTGTGATGTCTGCTCTAAAAACAATCAAGGATGTTCTGTGGTGCAAGCAGCTCTGCAGGAACAGATGGATCTCGGATGGATCCAAGAGCACCGAGTTCGTAGAGTTAACATAGTTTACACAAATTCTAACGTCATTTAGAACCACGATATCCGTGCAATGAATGTCAACTTGGTGGCGATGCACTCAAGGCAAAGCCAGTATCATAATCTTCCGCGGCACGATTACAGTTCTTGTCTGACTTGCTCAGTAAACAAACAGGGATGCTCTTTCATACAGGAGGCCCTCCAGCGTCAGATGGATCTTGGATGGATCCAGGACTACCATGATAGGAACCCTTATCAGATCAACATGGTTCAGATCTTTGATATTCGCGTGATGAATACCAACCTGGTAGAGTTACATACTGAGCAGGTCCGACTCGGATTCTTAATATCACATGACTATCAAAGCTGTAAAGCTGGTTGCGAAAACGATCGAGGTTGTACCCTTGTCCAGGAGGCATTTCAGCACTTGTTAAATCACTGGTGGATGCCAATTTATATGGATGAAGATACTCAGCAAATTAGTATCAATAACAGGAATCCTACTCGGCATCAGAGTCAGGATGTCCAATCTGTGGAAGCTAACCTAGTGAGGTTACATTGTATTCAAAGTGGGCGTGGCTAGGTGCCACTACACAATTACGACCGTTGTAGCGTCTGTTCAGAAAGTAACCAAGGGTGTTACCTTGTGAGAGAAGCTCTTCAGGGTCAGGTAGATCGTGGAGAGATTCGTCCATATCCGGGTTCTGGACCCATCAACTGGACGCCGAACTACCTTGCCGATCAAGTTGAGGATGTTGTCACGATCGTTGGTCATCACCAGACCAGGGATGTTTTTGCCATTATCCCTCTACTTGACGAATCTAAAGTTCCCAACCGGGAACGGATCGAGATTAATTATGATGGTCAGAAAAATCAGAAAGTTCCCGTAGTCATCTATCTGTCGGGACCATTACCGTATGAATCAGCTAAGGCAATCCCATACAAATACGGTGCAACGACAATTGAAAATATAAAGGAAATTCCATTACCCTCCGTCGTGAATATTGCAGACATCAGTCTTGTAACACGGAGCGGTAGAATCTTCAACCGAGGAGTTGGGGAACTTAACAAGGAAAAGGAACTTCAGACAGAAATTCCTGATCCACCAGTCGGTCAATCCAGTAATCCCGACCTTTCGAAAAATGATGATGAGATGCTGAAGCTCATCCAAAGGAGTGAATACAACATTGTTGATTAACTGTTACAAACTCCTTCAAAGATCTCGGTATTATCACTGTTACTCAGTTCAGAAGCCCACAGGGAGGCTCTACAGAAAGTCTTGGAGCAAGCCTTTGTGGAACAGGATGTAACAATCAGACAGTTCGATAGCATTGTCTCTAACATCACTTCCTGCAATAATTTGGGATTTAGTGATGAGGAATTACCTGAAGAGGGTCACCGTCATAACATGGCGCTCAATATCACAGTTAACTGCCAGGACGATGCTTTAGCCAGCGTACTGGTAGACACAGGGTCAGCCCTGAATGTAATGCCGAAGTCCACTTTAATGCAATTATCATTCAAAGGCCCTCCGATGAGAATCAGCGAGGTCGTTGTCAAAGCGTTCGACGGATCCAGAAAAACAGTTATCGGCGAAGTTGATCTTCCCATAACTATCGATCCTCATACTTTCCAAGTCACTTTCCAGGTCATGGACATCCGGGCAACGTACAGTTGTTTATTAGGAAGACCTTGGATACACCAGGCTGGAGCGGTCACTTCGACCCTCCACCAAAAACTAAAGTTCGTCAAGAACGATCAACTCATCACAGTCTGTGGGGAACAGGCCTTGCTCGTGAGTAACTTATCATCATCTATTTGTGTAGAACCCGAGGAGGTTATTGGAACTCAGTTCCAAGCACTGTCAGTGAGCAAGGACAATCAGTTCAAAGGAGGAACCTCGATTTCCTCATACAACTATGCTATCAAAGCGGTCGAGAATACCGATACAACAGGATGAGGACAGCTTGTCATTCCTACTAGCAATACAACAAAGAAGGGTCTTGGTTTTTCTGCAACCTATACCCAGACAGCTGCCAACGATGAAAGTCTTCATCCCCTTCAAAACTTCTTCCACAGTGGAGGTTTTCTTCACCCAGTTCCTCAAGCAGTCCATGCTATCAATGAGGAAGATCCCTCTGACACAGAGGAAGAGTGGAAGTCCTACCTTAACGAGGACGGTTATATGTCTCAGGAAGAGGTGCCTACGCCATTTTTCTATCCCGCACAGAGTCTGAGATTTATACCCAGGTCAGATGTCGAAATGAGATATGGAGATTGTGATCCGGAAGGACACTCTGATGAAAGACAACTTTGACCACAACTACTATGGCCCAATGGATGGTCGGGCAATGTGGCAACCTTACCCAGGAAACTTGGGGCCGGAAAGTCAGCCGAGTAATGAAACTCAGCTGAGCATCATTGAATAGAATACCTATGTCCCCACCATGTCATGGGATCAACACTCAGGTCATTCGGAAACTACTCAACATGAAGATGAATTTGCAACGTTTGCAGGACTTGAATTCATCAACTATGCTTTTCCCGAGGTCAACGTCATCGAGAGAAATGACTCCTCCAGTTCCAAAGAAGTTTGGGACACCTTGGGAGAACCAAGTGGAAAATACGACTTCATGGTCAAGTACACTGCTCCCGAAAGCTCTCGTATCAAGCTCGAAGATATCCAGCCTACTGGATGGGGAGATACAGCTGAGAGCACAACTACTATGCATAATGCAACTGAGGAATTCTCCTACGACAATTCTGCCTGGGAGACAGATTCCAATGATCCCGCTCCACCAGAAATCAGCGTTATTTCTGAAGACAAATCAAGGAAGGTACCAAACTTTGTGATTCACCGAGGAGTTCGCCGCCAATGGGTTGCCATCGAGGTTCCGAAGATCGTTCATCAGTCAAAGTAATTGCCATCTTTAACCTTTCACCCTGCCCAGGTGAAACAGATGTTTTGATAGGGCTCACTTTCTGTAAATTTTCCCTCTTCGCTTCGCCCAAAGCGACAGAGTTTTGTTTTATAGGGCTGTAGTTTCAAGATTCGACTTGTTCATTAATAAAATAACGTTGTTCTGTAAATTCCGCATTAATTGCTGTTTTCTCTTTTTGCTTTTTCAGAAAATGGTATTCCTAAAAAACAATTCAAATAAAAACAAGCAGTAAAATAAAACACTGCACACACTTGCATTTTCTCTATCTCTTCTAAACACGAATCATCACGTCATGCAGATTGCTTGTTTTAAACCCAGTTGAAACATACGATTCGATGCCTTCTCCCAACTTTGAGTTCCCGGTATTCGAGGCTGAAGAAGAAAATGACGACAAAATTCCAGAAGAGATCTCTCGACTACTCAGACAAGAGGAAAGGTCCATTGAACCTCACAAAGAGCCGTTGGAAACGGTAAATGTGGGTTAGGAAAAAGAGAGAAAGGAAATCAGGATTGGGGCACTGCTCAGCCCAACTGCCAGAGAGGGTTTGATAAAGCTTCTCAGAGAATTTCTCGATGTATTCGCTTGGTCCTATCAGGATATGCCAGGGTTGGATACCAGCATCGTGGAACATCACTTACCATTGAGATCGGAATGTCCGCCAGTAAAGCAAAGGTTGAGACACACTCACCCGGACATGGCCATCAAAATCAAAGAGGAGGTACAGAAACAGATTGACGCGGGTTTCCTCGCTACATCTGAATATCCTCAATGGTTAGCCAACATTGTACCTATTCCCAAAAAGGACGGAAAGGTCAGAATGTGTGTTGATTACAGGGATCTGAACAAAGCTAGTCTAAAGGACGACTTTCCTTTACCACACATTGACATGCTGGTAGACAGTACAACAAAGTTTAAAGTTTTCTCCTTCATGGATGGATTCTCGGGCTATAATCAGATTAAAATGGCGCCGAAAGACATGGAAAAAACTTCGTTCATTACCCCATGGGGTACCTTTTGTTACAAGGTAATGCCGTTCGGTTTGAAGAATGCCAGGGCAACCTATCAAAGGGCCATGACTACTCTTTTTCATGACATGATACACAAAGAAATCGAAGTGTATGTCGATGATATGGTTGCAAAATCTAAAATAGAGAGTGAGCACGTTGAACATCTGTCAAAATTGTTCGAACGTCTAAGAAAATTCAAGCTCCGCTTGAATCCCATCAAGTGCATCTTCGGTGTCCGTTCAGGGAAACTACTAGGGTTCATCGTCAGCCAGAAAGGAATTGAGGTTGATCCTGACAAGGTCAAGGCCATTCAAGAAATGCCTTCTCCGAAAACTGAAAAACAAGTCAGAGGATTCCTGGGACGTTTGAACTACATCTCCAGATTCATATTCCTCATGACTGCCACGTGTGTGCCGATTTTTAAATTACTCAAAAAGAACCAGGATTGCGTTTGGTCAGAAGATTGCCAAACCGCCTTCGACAGTATTAAGGAATATCTGTTGAATCCTCCGATTCTATCACCTCCAGTGGAAGGAAGACAACTGATTATCTACCTCACAGTCCTAGAGGACTCAATGGGATGTGTACTTGGCCAATAAGACGAAACCAAAAGGAAAGAGTCTGCCATCTACTATCTAAGCAAGAAATTCACCGACTGCGAAACTCGGTACATGATGCTTGAGAAAACTTGTTGCGCTTTGGCTTGGGTAGCCAAACATCTTCGCCAATACATGATTTATCATACTTCTTGGTTAATCTCAGAAATGGATCCAATCAAGTACGTCTTCGAAAAACCTGCTCTCACGGGAAGGATTGCCCGCTGGCAGATGTTATTATCAGAATATGACATAGAGTACCACGCTCAGAAATCCGTTAAAGGAAGTATTTTAGCCGATCACTTGGCTCATCAACCGATTGACGATCAAGAATCAATCGGGTTTGATTTCCCAGACGAAGATGTCATGTATCTAAAAATGAAAGATTGCGATGAACCGTTACCCAGTGAAGGGCCAGAACCAGGTTCCCAATGGGGACTAATCTTTGACGGGGCAGTTAATCATTATGGAAACGGAATTGGGGCAATCATTGTTACCCCTCAGGGTACCCATATTCCTTTCACTGCCAGACTTACGTTCAAATGTACAAACAACGAGGCCGAATACGAAGCTTGTATTATGGGTCTCGAAGAAGCGATTGATTTAAGGATAAAAAACTTGGACGTATACGGTGACTCAGCTCTGGTTATTAATCAGATAAAAGGAGATTGGAACACATACCAATCAAGGCTGATTCCTTACAAAGACTACGCAAGAAGGTTGCTACCTTTCTTCAACAGAGTCGAGTTTCATCACATCCCTCGTGAGGAGAATCACATGGCTGATGCATTAGCCACCATCTCTTCCATTATTAGTGTAGGTCAATGGAACGACCTACCTAAGATTGACATAATGCGCCTTGAAAGGCCCGCTTACGTCTTCACGATTGAAGCAGTCATAGACGATAAACCTTGGTATCACGATATCAAATGCTTCCTTCAGAAACAAGAGTACCCATCTGGGGCATCCAGGAAAGACAGAAAAACCCTCAGAAGATTGGCTGGAAACTTCTTCCTGAGCGGTGATACACTCTATAAGAGAAATTTTGACATGGTCTTGCTCCGATGCGTCGACATACCAGAAGTAGACATGCTTATGAAAGAAATTCATGAAGGATCCTTTGGCACTCATGCCAACGGACATACAATGGCGAGAAAAATTCTCAGAGCAGGGTACTATTGGTTGACAATGGAATTCGACTGCTATAAGTACATGAGGAGGTGTCACAAGTGTCAGATATACTCCGACAAAATTCATGTACCGCCATCACATCTCAAAGTTCTCTCTTCCCCATGGCCATTCTCCATATGGGGAATCGACATGATTGGCATGATTGAGCCTGAGGCTTTAAACGGACATCGGTTCATCCTGGTAGCCATTGACTATTTCACCAAGTGGGTCGAAGCAGCGTCATTCGCCAATGTAACCCGACAAGTGGTGGTCAGATTTATCAAAAACAATATCATCTGCTGTTATGGTGTTCCAAGCGAGATCATTACTGATAATGAATCTAACTTGAACAATAAGATGATGAAGGAGTTGTGCGCAGAGTTCAAGATCGAACATCATAACTCATCTCCCTACCGACCCAAGATGAACGGAGCGGTAGAAGCGGCTAACAAGAACATCAAGAAGATCGTTCAAAAGATGGTTGTAACCTACAAAGATTGGCACGAGATGCTACCCTTTGCTCTTCACGGTTATCGCACATCTGTTCGCACTTCAACAAGGGCAACCCCTTTCTCTCTAGTGTATGGCATGGAAGCAGTGCTCCCCATAGAAGTAGAGATCCCGTCAATCCGAGTATTGATGGAAGCTAAGCTCACCGAAGCTGAATGGCGTCAAAGTCGACACGACGAACTGAATCTGATCGAAGAAAAGAGAATCACGACACTATGCCACGGTCAGTTGTATCAATAGAGAATGAAGAGGGCGTTTGACAAAAAGGTCCGACCTCGTGTTTTCAGAAAAGGAGACCTTGTGCTAAAAAAGATACAATCATTTCTCACTGATTCGCGAGGTAAATGGGCTCCGAATTATGATGGCCCCTATGTGGTCACGAAAGCTTTCTCAGGCGGCGCCTTGAGGCTTGCAACCATGGACGGAGAGGAATTTGCCTACCCCACAAATGTTGATGTAGTCAAGAAATACTTCGCCTAAACTAAAAAAAAAAAAAACGTCTCGGTGGATTGAAAACCCGAAAAGGCGGTCCAGGCAAAAGTTAGAGACATAAAAAGAAAAAATCATCCCGATGGTTGGAAACATCATAGTACAATCCAGGCAAAAATTAGGGATAATGGCAAGTAACTATGTTCAATAGAGGCAAGTCCCTCAGCAGCAGCAGTTATACCATCCATTAGAGGAAAACTCCAGCCAAGGTCATCTTCGACAGAAGCTCAGGATGTCCCGAATTCAAAGTTGGTAGAAGGATAGTGGTCGTTATGTTTCAACGTAGCCCTTTTCCCTGTAAATTACCATTTTCTAACTTTGTAAATACTCTTTGAAATCACGCGTTTGGTTGATCACCATCTTATCAAATGAAATTTGAGCCTTTGTGCTTTTGTTTGTAATTCTTATTTGTTTTAGCTTTACAGAACGACGTTGTTAACATGATTAACGATTCTTGAAATAAAACAAAAAATGAATTTACTTGTTAAAATTTTTCTGCTTTTAAAATAAAGTCGGCAATTTCTTTTGACTGTTGAACATCAAAGGAACATCAACCGCTTCTTCAGAAGTAATCGAACTTCAAAATGCAGAATCAAAGTACTCCTTCTAACCCAGTACACCTGAATGAAGGGATCAACTGTGTCAGAGACCTTGTTTCGTCTGACACGCCTCGGCCGAGTTCTTATCTCCTAAGCCCGACCAACGTAGCTCCCAACAGGGACTATCTCTCCTAAGCAAGGTGGAATTGCTATTCTGAACCAGTGGTACTTCTTCACCTCGCAATGGCCGAGTATCCAGTCGTGTTCACCTGTCAGTTTGTATGTCGCGTCAGTTTTGTCAGCATAAACATGCACACATCATGCATTATTGATTTGCATTCACATTTCATATTGCATCACTATCACTCTAGTCGGTCTTGTCCCCTAGGGATAAAAGTCCTCTCAATCGAGTCGTCAGTTCTTGCCTCGTCAGGAAACGCTGCGTCTGAACATTCTCTCTCCTCCAGTTTTATTTCTGGATTGAAGTTGGGTCCTCGACCACTCTGATAACTTGAATCTCTGAAAAACCAGAGAAGCCCTCAGTTAACACCACTCTTCGCCATTGAAGATGATATCCTTGCTTTCCCGGATTAAGGAAAATCCACAGAGAAAGCCTCCTAATCGAAGATTCGGCAGTACGGCAGTTTTTCTCCGAAAAACCCACTGATGAAAAGGTCATCGGCACCTCAAAATTGGATCACTTCATATGGAATTTCTCCGAGAAGATCTCCGAGAAAAGTAAGATGTAAAGACCCCAAACGAATGCAGTCTCTCAAGGGACTCGCATTCCCCGGATAGAGTCGACAAATGGCGTCTCCAACAGAGAAGTTTGTGCACCTCTACAACTCAGACGATTAGGCTCCCTAGCGAGTCTAACGTCAAACTTTTTCCCATCAAATGGCATCTCCCTAGGAAAATTCGGCGAGAAGTTTGAGGAAAATCGCTACGCATAGCGTCCCTTGTCAATAAAGTTTATTGACGGAAGAAACCGAGACCAGTTCCTTGGTAGGAAACCAGGATCGAGGGGAAGTTTAAATCAGAAACTTAGACCAGTTCCTTGGTAGGAAACCAGGATCGAGGGGAAGTTCATCTAAAAAAAAACTGAGACCAGTTCCTTGGTAGGAAACCAGGATCGAGGGGAAGTTTACCTTTTCTAAGCATCATTGCTTAGCAAAAGAAGATGAATGCGTAAGCTACCTTTCATAACCACCATCAAAATTTCGGGTACTCTGATATTTAATCCTCTTGCACCCCAAATGCCCGAATACCTTCGTCATTTACACCTTCGTGTCCAAGAAGATTAAATAGGGGCATCTGTCATACCCCAAATTTTGACCACTAAGATTTCCCATCATTGTGAAAATCATCATCACAATATGGAGGAACCATCATACTTCATCAGTCTCTCCAAAGATGGGTGAGCACCCACTACAATCAAAATTAGGGTTTCAAGCCCTCTCTGAGTGCTTAGACAAAGGATCAATCAAGGGATGACATGATCTTCAACTTGTCTAACCTCTCAAACATCCACAATGGATCAAAAGGACTCCCACTTCAAGGATTAAGCACAAGGCTGCTCCCTTCTAGGTGGATCAAGTCTCAAGATTGACAGTGTCACCAAATTAGGGTTTTGGTCGACCAGGGCCTCCAGATGGAAAATTTTCATCTGGGCACAAGCCAATGATCCAAAACCTAACCTAATATACTCCATGGAACCTCATGGACCCAATCATCAAGTCAATTTTGCCTCAGGGGATGCATTCATCAAAAATCAGGAATTAGGGTTTCTTGACCTAATTCACCCCTAAGTTGACTTTTGGGACAAATCATGAGCCAAGACCTCAAGACAGGGTTTGAGGGTCTCTAATGAATTATATTGATCCATTTGGAACAATGGATTAATCCAAGAAGCTTGAGCAACAAGTCTCAATTTCATCTGCACCACAATTAGGGTTTCGCGGGAAAAGTCAACTGTAACTTTGACTTTTGACCAGGGCATGCTCCCAAGCCCTAGGACATGAACCAATATACCCTATAACACCCATGGAACATGTCCATCAAGTTTGATTTAGGTCAAGGACATGATTTCTTGAAGAATTGCACAGTTTGGAATTCATCTGATAAAAAGTCAACTGTGCACAAAAGTCAACTTTGACTTTTTGAGATTTTTCACCAAAATGGATTTTTAACCCTAAAATGATGTTAATGTATGATTTGAATCATCATTCATCAAGAAAAATCAAGAAAAGTTGGATAACTTGTAAAAGGGGTAACCATAAAACTTAGAAATTTTTCTAAGTCATGAAAAAGTGCCACTAATGCACCAACTTTGGAGGACCATAACTCCTAAAACACAAGGCCATTGTGCCCCATTCAAAGCTTGATTTGTAGATCACATTGCCCTCTACAGAAGCTTCATACTGACCTATGTCCAAATTCCTCATGGATTTTGAGTTATGGAGTGATCAAAATCAAGAGAAAACACTTTGTTCCAACACTTAGTGAAAATTTCACTAAGTCAGATTTTACCCTACTTTTTGCCAAATGTAGGGGGATTTTTCACTTGGATTCAAAAGAGATCAAAACCAAACATGTTCAAACAGTTGTTGTATCATGTAAGGGCTTTCCAAAATGGTCAAGAACATTACCAAATTCAACTTACACCATGAGATATGACATTGGTAAGTTGCCTTGCTGAAATCTGTCAAAGGCAAGGCAGAATTTGCAATTTTGCTCGATTTGCCAAAATCAGCCAAATTCAAATGCTCCTATCCACTTGGACACATATGAGGATTGAATCTAAAGGGGACAATCACTGAGCCAAGCCTCCAAAGTCCATGGAACAAGAAATAACATGTTGAACCTAGAATGGCCAAAATAGGGACAAGACTCCAAATTTGGATTGAAGCATTCAATGGAAGCATCAAGGTGGCATGGACTGAGCCATTCTCATCTGAAATCAGTCAAGACTTATCCAAGACCAAGGGAACCACAGCCCTGTGCCCTAACCTCTAGTCAATGGCTAGAGGAGACTTGGATTTCCATTGGCCAACATTGAACAAACACCTGCTGCAGTTGCCATTCACTGTGGATCCCAAAACAAACTTGCTCTACTATAAATAGAGCTCAATTGTGATCAGTTTGAGTACACCAAAGCCATCAAACAGATGCTTTCCTCAAAATCTCTTCTTTCACTTTAATTTTGCCTTCTAAGGCAAGTCATTATCGGGTTTTGAGTTTGAGAGCTTTTCCAATCAAACCAATCACTCACACACCTCACATACATCATATAGAAGTGATCCAAACACTCACATAACAACTGTAACATTGATTTCTCAGAATCACCAGTCAATTGCTCAAGGTTTTAACCAAAGTGCAGTTGAGATGCCATGAAGTGATCCAGCCAATTTCCATCAAGTCCAAGCATTCAAACACACTCCATAGCACCTAGGAAAGCTGTTCAGATCATCACAACACAACTGTAACACCTCCTACACAAATCACGATCACCAGCTGCAAGTGGTAAGCATGAGCTCTTCTAACTCTATGATCCATGCAATTTTTGCTGCAAATAATTTGGCCATATGTTCATAATCATGCATTGAATGTTTTCCCTCAATTAATTGCTTTGTTTGAACCGTGTATCAAAAATCCTAGCCTTCATGCAGAAATTAGGGTTCTAGAGGTTTCTTCGTGATTTCATGTTTTATGTTTAATTTAAATGAAATTAAGTGTTATAGACATGATCGTGAGGTTGAAACGAGTTGATTGGTATGTGGATTGCATGATATGGTTAAGTATTCAGTGAGATTGGATGGAAAACGCAAATCTGGGAAACTCAGAACACGCGCGTGTTCTTGGTGTGTTCTTGGCGCCATTTTCAGAAATTTGAATATTTGAATTTTGTGATTTTTGTTTAATTGATTCAAAAATTAATTTCTCTCTGAGTTTTAATGATTTTGAGTTGATTATTTTTTAATAATTCACAAAAATGTTAAAATATTTTATTTTATCAAAAAATACAAAAATATTATTTATTTCATATAATTGATATTTTTGCAAAGAATTAATATTTTAATTGTTTTTGACATTTTAAATATTTTTTCCACATTGATTCTGCAACTTTTAATGCTTTCTAATTATTTTGTAGGTCAATACTTAATTTTTGAAGCATTAATCCAAGATCACAATTTGTTTTTTATATGTTAAACAATTTTGATCATTTTAATTGAATTTTTATTCAATTAAATACATTTTTGAAAACAAATTAGGGTTTTTGGATTAATTCAACCCTCATAAATCATTTTCAAAACTTTTGGGCCTCTATTAGATTGTAAGACCCAACCCACTTGTACAAAAAACTTTTTGGGCCTCACTTATTGTATAAGTCCCTCTGTACATTTTTAAATTCGGCACGATCGTCGCCAATTTAAAAATAAATCATCTGGGCCTCTCCTTGAGTTATAAGACCCATTCAAAACTTTTGGGCCTCTAATAGAGTGTAAGACCCAATCCTCTTTTAACCAAAAACATTTTGGGCCTCACTTATTGTATAAGTCCCTCTGCGTTAAAAGAAAACCTCGGCGCGATCGCCATTTTAAACGGAAAAATCAATTGGGCCTACCCTCGTGTTATAAGCCCCACTGTTTTTCTTTAAACTTTTTGGGCCTCTTGAGAGAGTGTAAGACCCATCCCTTTGTACAGAAACCTTTTTGGGCCTCAGTCACTTGTATAAGTCCCTCTGTACAAATTCAAACAGTGCGCTCACTGGTAAAACCCTGGGCCTCTCCTCGAGCTGTAAGCCCCAAATCTTTCTTTTTCAAAGCACTTTATCCTTTGATTTTGAATATACTGTTGTTTTCAATCTTTCTTTGTTGAACAACTAACCAAACAGCATGGAAGCTCTACAACCGAGTAAGTGGTTATTGCTTTCATTTACCGCTTTCATATACATATAACTGTATTGTGGGACTGTTTCACTGTAAGTCTTCTTTCATAAACTCATATCAACTGTGTAATAATAGTATAGATATTTTGAGTTTTCCCGGCAACTACGTCTAGAACTAGGTGACGCCGTTTCGTTTATTCGTAGAAATAGACAACTAGATCCCCAATAGGATCACCAAATACAGTATTCTCTTCGGCTGTCCTCATTAGGAATTGTCAAGAAACTCTATTCCCAGAGATGAATGTATTCTCCGTAAATGACATCTTTGAGTTTCTTCCAAATTCTCGAACTTTCCTGACTTGATCTATTCCTCGTGAATAGCTTGCCTTGAATTTCTCGGGGTTTGGGGACCCATCGACTTCCTAAAAGCATCGGCCTCCTCTTGGGCATCGTACAAGGACCCACAGGCTTCCTAAAAGCAACCCCGCCTCCTCTTGGGCTTAGTACAAGGACCCTACGGCTTCTTAGAAGTACTCACAGCCTCCTCTTAGGCTTCGTATAATTATCTCTTCCTCCAGGAATGATAGCCTCCTCTTGGGCATCGTACAAGGACCGATCGGCTTCTTGAAAGTTTCCAGCCTCCTCTTGGGCTTCGTACAAATTGTCCCGACGACCTCCTAGAGGTATAGGAACAGAACTTAGTCATCTGCATAGAACAGTCCTTTCAAAGAGTCTACTACTGTTTCTCAAAGCACAGTATAAAAGATAAAACTCTAGACTTGGACAATCTAATCTCCTTGAGTCTCAAAGACATTCTCAAGTGACCCCTTCGTTAAATAGGAAGAAAACCCGTAGACTCGGACAGTCTCAATACCCTTCGGATTTCCCGCTTCCTTAAAGAACAGGAATAACCCGGATCCTTGAATCAAATCCATGAGTACAGTGTTGCTCATATAAGAACTGATTTTCTCTTTAAAATCAGTATACTGGACCTGTCACTTAACTGAAACAGTAACCACATCCTCCTCTTGGGCTTTGTACAATGATTCTCCCCAGCGGAGTCAAACAACGTTTAGCCTCTCTCTCTCGGGCTTTGTACGAGACACATAAGAGACTCCCTCGTTGAGTCCATCATCCCTTTCGCCTCCATCTCGGGCTTTGTACGAGATACAAAAACTCTCTTGTTGGGTCAAATAGCCTCCATCTCGGGCTTTATACGAGATACCAAAAAACTTCATCGTCGAGTCAAAACCTTTTAGCTTCTCTCTCGGGCTTTGTACGAGACACATATTAGCCTCCTCTTAGGCTTTATATAAGAAAACCACTGGTTGATCCAATCAACCTTTTAGCATCAAAGCTGTGCCTCGTTCACAGTACACAAACATCAAAAACTCCTTTCCCTTTCATCTAATCGCTGTAAGCGGCAAGCCTCTGGATCATCTACATCCATGCCAATGTCCCTCTTTTAGTATGAGAAATTCCTAAGGAAAGATAGCATTGCTCTACACTGAGTTAAAGTCTTCTTCTTCAGGTTAAAATCCCCTATAAAGGAAATTATGGCATTGCCGGATCCGCGTATCCCGGTTAAAGTAATCCTCCTTTATAATCAGTCACCCAATAGTTGTGACATACAACCCCCTCTTTAGAGATGACAAGTTCTCTCTAAAGTCAACACTTTCAGCTTCACATCTTGGGCTTTGAACAAGATACAAACCACTTTTCGCTTCACGTCTTGAGCTTTGAACAAGACACCAAAAACAACCATTTCCTCCCACAGAATAGGAGGAACTACGAACGCTCTGATTTCCCTGTTTCGGTAAACGGGAATACGTAGGCATAAGATTGAAAGAAAAATCTTAGCGAGCACCCTAAACAAAAACCCAAAATCCCATACTCTCATGTATCTATCAAAGGCATCAGTCCTAACATCCTAAATCCTTGTTCCCCGCTATAAAGTCCTAGAAAGAGAAAAGAAAACCGTATTGGCGAAAATACAAATAACCAGTACAAAGGGCCCATCCACATTGATAGCATTCGCAACCTAACAGACTGCTGTTTAAACTCAGTATGCAAAAACAGGGTTAATTGGAGACATCTATTTTCCTTCCTTATTCAGCTCACAATAGGATAAAAAATGAATCGACCTGTAGTAAGCTCAACCGCAGATAGCGACCAGCGCTTAAGAACCGCGTCCAAAATCGCTCGCTACACCCCGGTAGTGTAAAAATTTTCAAAAAAAAAAAAGTGAAAATTTTTACATTACCGGTAATTTCAAATTCTCGGTATCGTGTGAAAATTTCCGGAGGTTTTACCGGTAATTTCGAAATTCCTGGTATTTTTTACCGGTAATTTCGAAATCCCCGGTAAAAATTAAATCCCCGGTAATTTTTACCGATAATTTCGAAATTACCGGTATTTTTCAAAATCTCCGGTACATCTCCCAAATTCATAATTTTCAAAAGGGTAAATATGGTATTTCACTACAAATGGGGGGAGGGGGGGTGTGTGTCAGGTTTAATTGGAGGGTGACAGGTAAAATTCTCCTGTCTAGGACAATACATTCTCCACCGGCTTCTCTGCCATGATCAAAACGACTTCTTACTAACGAAGGAAGTCACGTTCTTTTGTTTATGTCAGGTCATGGTGCTAATGAATCATTCAAATTTCAAGACAAGCAATCATTGTAGTCTTGCAAGGAACTCAAGAATCTCACGCATTCAGAATTGAGAAAAAGATAAATAAATGAACAATGATAACATATATAGGCCATACCAAAATTACTAATGGAAATGACTTGGGATTAGCAGGCCCAAACTTAAGGCCCCAACATGAATGATGGATTACAGCTGAAGGATATGAGTAATGTTTTCAATCCTCTTGCATTTTTGTTTTATCCTTTTGGTTAGAATATTCTCAATTCTCTTTTTAAATTAGGACCACATTGTGTCTTTGGAATTCTTTTGTTAAATTAGTTAAATCTACTATGCATTAAGTCTATGCACTGTTTTCGCGCATAAAGTCATCAAATCCGATTCACCGGAATTGTTGAAAAAGTGGTTATAAATTTTGATTTTATTCTAGGTATTGAAAATTTCCACATTACCATTTTTTTTATCACTTTTTAACAATTTAGATGAATTTGATTTAAGAGACATTATGCGCGAAAACAACATAAACTAGGTTTTTATTGGCATTATTGAATAAGTTTAAATTTTTTTATGCTTAACCAATATATAGAAAATAAAGTACTAGAGATGTTCCAAAGTCTAAAAGTACATCCAGAGGTATCCAAATAAGACTATTCAGAGGAAAATGACACTTCTTTCTTGTACACGCACTATTCTTCAAATTAATCATTACTTTGATACTTTGATGCTGTCCTTTTCTTTACTACTAGAAAAGATAAATAATTCACATGATTTTGTGAAGAGTACAACAAGACTAACATAACAATTTCATTGTGCAAGTGAAAAGTAAAACTTGCATAGATGGGAAAGTATCAAAACTACTATACAAGTGAAAATGATTGACAAAGTTTTAGTGTCATTTTCATTTGCATGGAAGTTAGAGACAAGATAAAATCATATACTACCAAGTAAAAAAGATTCTCCAACTTGTTTTTTATAGGTAAAGTAACAACTATAACTAAATCTGTTTCTGTTCATAGTAATGTAAGGAAAATGAACCAATAAAAAAAGCACCAATGCTGTTACAGGGTATAAATGAAAGAGTATATAGAAAGAAAGAAAACAACAAAGAATTTCTTATTCACCAATTCTACCCCACACTCACAAAAGAAAAAAAGTTAAAAAAATTGTTGGCTCACAAATATCAACAAAGCAATAAAAAAAAAGTGAAAATCAAATAGTTTTTTTTTTTTTTGTTTTGGTATCAGATTCACATACCTATATACAACAACAAAATCAGTGGCTTCACACACCTGTACTAATAAAAACAACACCTCTAAAAATCATGAATATTTCCATTTTCTTTAAATCGTGTTCACATATCTCCGAAAGCTTCTCGGAGTTTCTGAATATCCTTAGAAAAGATATTAGAAGTTTGTTGTGTATGTGACTGTTCTTGCTTTGTATGAGGCAAAATATTCCCGAAATTATCAGGTACCAAATTCATTTGCGGCTTTATCTCGTTGCATAACGATTCAGAAGCCAACATTAAAATTGGATTGTGAAAGTAGGCATTATCATTCTCATTATTATCCCACTTGGCTTCTTCTGTAGGATGATTTTCCATCAATCCTCCCCAAGAAAAATTGTTGTTTTGCAAGTTTAATGTATTGCTATCACTTTTCATCATCTCGGTAGAAACATTCACCGAAGGAGAAATATCGAGTGAATTATTGCAGCAAAAAGAATTAGGAAGAAACATAGTTGTTGCCGCTGTAGCAGAATTGAAATGAAACTGATCAGAATATTTCATATCATAAGTTTTTCCAGCTTGGTTAAACCAATGGCTACTATCATTTTCGTTGTTCGTATAACTCATCTGAATCGGAAAATTTCCCATCAAATCCGAGTGGTGAGAGTTCGAACTCATGAATCTGTCAATGAAAAACTCTTTGTTACAGGAACCTTCCATTTCTAGCGCATAATCTTTGGGCGAAATTGAGGATGATGTTCTCTGATCATAGCTAGAAGCCGCATCTGATTTAGAACTCTCGGATTTCAAAAGGTTCAATTCATTTGGAGATAATAGCAATAACTCCGGGGGCGTTTTCTCTTGACTCTTGGAATTTTCCTCTCCATTATTCTCAACCTCACTCAATGGTTTATGAGTTACAGGATCTATACCTTTTTGCCGCAGTTTCTTCTTCAAACAAGAGTTCCATAAATTCTTTATTTCATTGTCAGTCCTCCCCGGCAATTGCGCCGCAATTTGAGACCATCTGATACACCACAAACATATTAGTATTGTTACTATTATACTGATACTCAGAATCGAATCGAATCGAAATTTCGAACATAAAACAAAACTGAATTCATGAATTAAAGTTTACCTATTGCCTAATACTGCATGAAGTTCAACAATGAGATTCTCTTCATCTTGAGAAAATGTTCCTCTTTTTAAATCAGGTCTTAAGTAATTAATCCATCTAAGTCTGCAACTCTTACCACATCTCTGCAAACCTGCAAATAAATAAATAAATCAACATTGAGAAAATAAAATAAAATTAAGAATTTTCACTTTATTAATATTATAACTATATGATAATTTTGATTTAATTGAATAATAAAATTTACCTGCTTGTTTAGGCACAGAACTCCAGCATCCATGGCCATATTTTGTTATATGCCTTAGTAATTTTTCATCTTCTTCTGGTGACCATAGTCCCTTCCTAAGCTTCTGCTTGTAGCAGCAAGAGTGTCTTCCCATTTGTGAATTTTCAAGTTTCTTTAATGAAGCAATGATTTAGTGATAGAGAGAATTGAAAGAAGGAAAATGAAGTGGCATCTAAGAAAATG
Organism: Lathyrus tuberosus; assembly: GCA_022829125.1. Taxonomy (NCBI): domain Eukaryota; kingdom Viridiplantae; phylum Streptophyta; class Magnoliopsida; order Fabales; family Fabaceae; genus Lathyrus; species Lathyrus tuberosus. Next base: position 10,402,681 of record JALAZF010000107.1, on the reverse strand, counting down.
AGTTGAGTTAATATAGTAGAGTGAGTGAGAGAGAGAGAAAGAGAAAGAGAGAGAAGTCATAGTCAATAAGGTTCTTTCAATTTTCTTTATTCTTTATAATTTTTTTAATTTAATATTTTATATATATAACATCTACACCTCTGAAAAAAGACGTATCCGTATCAATATAAAAAACTTACAGTGATTACATTTAATTTATTTATTTTTTTAAAATTATTGTCATTGCGTTGTATTAGTGTCGGTTTTTTGAAGTGTCTGTGCATCATATGATATAGTATATATGATGCAATGTGAAAAAGAAGATATAGTATATATGTAAGGTTAAGGTTGATTTGTGTGATAGAGATCGAGCAATGTGAAATAGGATTTGTTATTGTATAAAGTGTTTGAGTTGAAAAGAAGAGGGAGGGTGAGAAAATGGATTTCATAAAGCAGTATAACATGTCTTTTCCAAGATGTTAGCATTCATGTCTCTTACAGGAAATGGTGAGTCTCTTAACTCATATTATATGCTATAATCAATCAATCTAAAGAAATTATTATATATAAAAAAAAACTAAAAAAAAAAATACTTAGGATGACAACTCACTCGAAATGAGTCAGAGTTAAAATAAAAAAATCATCCATAAAAATAAATTGAAAGTACAATTTTATTAGATATAATTCATCTTCTTATCAACTGAATCAAAAATAAATTATAAGTTTAAAATTATTGAATATAATTGAAGAAATAAAAACAATTAGTCATCAATATTATTAAATATTATTAGATTAAACATAATCAGAATTCGAATTGTAATACTCATATTGTATGAATTTGTAGCAGATAACATTAATTCATAAAAGAAATGTTAGCAGAATTTGAGTGTCACAAGCTAAAGTTTATTGCTATCCATGTCGTATGAAAAGTGAAATGCAACATACTCCTCTCACTAGTGATGGAAAACTTGTGTCTGAAAAAATGTATAAAATTCAATTCTATCCGTTCTTTACTCTTTCAACTTTCTCTACAATTCTTCTATCTCATCATTTCTTTGAAAAGTTCCATCATTACGTCCAAACAACAATGTTTTCTTTTTATATATTTTTTTATAATTAAAAAAAATACACTTTATCTTTTATGGTTAAAATCCAAAATCACTGCAAATTACTCTTCTCATAATTTTTGCATATTTTAAAATTTGACACTTAGAAACATAAATAAAATAATGTTATATTAAGCCATATAAGTCACGTATACGTATAAATAATAGTATCATGTAGGAATAAATTTGGAAAATTTTCTATTAGGACAATTGTGCCTACCATGTTAAAATACTATAGGTTATATCTTGATATTACAAAACATCTTTTTCTTGATAATTAATCCATCCATTTTAAGCTAAACTTTTATTATATACAACTAACTTATTTTTTTTCATGACAAAATTATAGACAGCTAATTATTAGGTGCATTAGTTGATGATATATTCACTTAATACTAATTAATTGTTTTTTATTAAAATATTTCATTTAATCCACAACCATACCACCGGCTTGTGTGGTCATCACATGTGCAATAGTTATTTGCAAAAATTAAAATTAATTAATCTTCATTGCTTTAATATCTTCTTTAATTAATTGTTCTAACTGTGAAATAAACGCTCTTTTATTTTATTGATTATATTATATTATTAATAAGTATGGTGTCATCAAGTTGCTGTTTTTGTCGGTTTAAAAAGTAGCTTAATTATTTAATATTATTTATTGACTAAAGTCTTATTCATCAAATATAATTAAGTAACTGTTGGATTTGCCCATAAAGTTGGAAATATTCATTTTAAAATTTTGATTTCATATTGTCTTTTTCTACAAGAAACAATGTGCTTGTGTAAAAAATAAATTAAATTAATTCTAATTTTTAATCATTATTATCTTCATCATTGTGGTAAGAGGAAAAAAATATTTAAAAAGGAAATAGTGTTTTTAGCATAATGCCGTAGAGAGCAAGCATGTGGCTAATTGTCTTTTTTTTTTTAATAACTTGAAAAAAAATTGTTTTTGACATGACTAATTAATTATGGTTGAATATTGTAACCATAATTATATATTTTAACAAATTACTTGTTTTCTTTTTATAATGCTAATTACTTGTTTTCTTTTTTACTGACTAATCTATCATATAAGAAAAGTTAATACCACTAAAATTACTTTGCTACCCCCTGGGACACTTGTCGCACTGCTAACACTCCCTCCATTTTTTCAACGCGCGACTGATCTACCTTACCACCAAAATAAGTCTTTCATTTTTCAAAAACACAGCCACCATACCTTTTCACCTTTTACAACACTGGGCACCGTCATATCACTCATTTGGAACTACAAGCACTCAACCTTCTCCTTCTGCGTCCTTGAACCACTTGGTTTCTCTGATCATACTTTTTCTGCTTCATCTCTTCATTTCAACTACCAACACCGTTTCATCTCCTTCCAAACCCGGACCAAATGGCGCGCCCGTTTGAGGCGGTTTCCGACATCAATGATAGCAAGAACTTATGGAAACTTGCTGTAAAGATCCATCACAAGTGGAAGGTTACAACGACCATCAAACAGCATTTTGAAATGGTTGTGGTAGACAAACAGGTATGTTTAATATCATAGTGTTTGTTTTTGGAATGTTGTTTCTAACTTTTGACAATGTTATTTGACATTTGTTATGATTTCCTTTTAAAGTTGTTTCAATATTTGTTTTCCTCAAACTTCCTTACAAGTTGTTTTAAACGTTGACAATATTGGTTGTGTATTTGAGCTTTGATAATACTGGTGTTCATTATTTGCATGTTTCAGGGTCATGACATTCATGTCATTGTTCCTACAATCTTTAGACAAGCTTTTGACTCGACTTTGTTGGTTAACGCAACTTGCACGATAATGAAATTTCAAGTTCATCCTAACGATCTGATTTTCAAACCTACCTTGCACAAGTATCTGTTAAAATTCACTTGTGGGACCACGGTGGGAGATGTTGGTAAACATGAAATCCCTGATAAGAAACTTCACCTTACGCCTTTTGCGGACATCATCTCGGGCAAATGGCTCAAGAATCTCTTAATAGGTATTTTTTCCCCATTTCATTTCCATGTTGTGTTTTGAAACATTCATATACGCTAACTAATCTATTGTGTTTCCCCTTTATTTAGATGTTATAGGTGTTGTAGATGAAATCAGATACTCCCAATCTCAGTTCGGGGAGAAAAAGCCTCAAGTCAACTTCGTTTTGAGGGACATTCTTCTCAGAATGAATTCGATATCTACAAATTTACAAACTTTGTTACAACTATGTAAACTTACAAGGACATTCTTCTTTGAGGTTTTGGCATTTGTTATTATTTTCTCCCACAAAATGTAGGTTTGCCGCTCGACAACAGCATGGTGAACGCTGCCAGAAACATCGTCTTCCTCTTCAGAGCTGAAACATTACAAACAGGTTGTCAAACAATGTTAGTAGAGTATACTATTTAACACATACAACATACATTAATTACCAAACAGTTATAAAGAATGACAACAACATTTTCATATACAACAACATATTAATGGCCATATACACAAACACACACCAGTATTCAAAATTTTCTGAATTTATTGATATTCAACTTGAAACAATAAGTCTGATTGAAACAAATTGTAACTTGCTGGTAACTTAATCATTGTATTTAATTGCTACCATAACAGAAGTCAACCAATATATGCCGCTATTACTAACATGATTCATACATACATAAACAATAACCAGACTTTAGTGACCTTTACAACACATTCATCGTAAATGGTTAGGCAAAAGAAACATTTCATGCACCATGTAAACGGCGGTTCAATTACCTTGACGAATCCGACGAAATGGTAACAACCGAATTTGATTTGGAAGTCCCCTTCCCGTGGCGACCATCTGACACACAGGGTACCATCATGGGCGGTTTTGCAGCACTGTCGCCGTCCGGCTGGGATGGTCCTTTGCCCTTGGATTTAGCAGAGAAACACAAAATAACTGAGATTACAGAAGGATCAGTAAATAACATTACAGGAAACGATATGACGCAAATGGTTATTTAACCTCCCATTCACGGTTGGCGATGTATATGCATTGAGTGCCGATTTAATCACGGATTTCTTGGTATAAACAAATTCTCGACCATCAGTCAGCTTCAGTTTTCGTTTTCTTGTAAACATTTTCTCTTCGGCCTCCAACATATCGAACACGATATCCTCCGGTGATTTCATTGATCTGCATAACACTTGTAAAAATAAGGTATGACAAATTTTTTTCTATGTAAGTCAATAAAAAATATGACAAATCAAATAACATCAGACAAATCTTTATGCTCACAACTTCAACTACAGTTTCTCACATCTCATAAGATCATTTAACGCAAAATCTTTTGAAAACGGTTTTCCAAAATACAAATACGCCTCAACAATGGGTCAAAATATACTTTCGCATGCAATCATCAAAACTTTCCTTCGTCTAACTTATTTTCCCAGTTCATACATTTTCGTAAACCCGTTACACACGGCTACGAGACTTACCTGTTGCTTTGATCTTCCTTTGACACCGGACCGTCGCTTCTCGATTCTTCTTGGACCCCTTCGGAGTGGTCGCCTTCTGGATGATCCATGCATTGATGTGTTTCGCTCGCCTTTATCCCTTTTCGTGTTGTAGTGCTGGAGAATGGAAAAGATTCAACATACTTACTTTTCAACTACACATTACTTAAATCTCTACTATGCCCACATGGGCAGTGATGCAAAACATGGGAATAGTAATGGGCTGGGTCTAACAGTCAAGTAATAAGTCTATTATAATTGTTATTTATGTGATGCAAAAATGACTATTACGTATAATTTAAAACAAATTTTTTGCACACCAAGTTATAATTTAAAATGAGGTAACAAATAAATTGACTGCATAATAAAAATTGACTTTAATTTGAGATGAGTCATAAATTCCAAAACACATAAAAAATTGATCAATTAGAAAAAAATTTGTAACAGTAAAAAAAATCTAAATTTTTTATTTTTCCATTTTTTTCTTTTTTCTTTGGTTTAATGAATTTGCATTTTTTTAAAAATAACTCTTTTTACTTGTATCAAAAATTATTTTATTATACTACAATATATAATTGGTGACATTTACGAGGTCCGAACCAGAACCAGTGCGTATGCACGGATTTCCTACTAGCTAGTTGTTATAAACTAACATATCTATAACTTATTTTTTTAGCAAATTAACAGATCAGGAGTTGTGTGGCCTTATTTATGTGGGTTTGTATTTCTAGTAGGTCCTTTACAACCACGTTAAAGATGCAGAATTAATGTATGACCTTTAAAGTTATTTATAATCACTAAGAGTATGTAAATCATTTCAGATATATATATATATATATATATATAGGATTCATATCTTATGAGAATGCAATTTTTATGTAAGAACATAAGAATGAATCTGAATCACTAGATTTTAAAATAAATGGTGGAGATTATATGTGATTTTTATTTTTCTCTCTCCTCTATTATTAAAATAAATGATGGAGGAGAGAGAAAAAAAATTGACACATAATCTCTACCATTTATTTTAAAATCTAATGGTTTAGAATCATTCTTATATTCTCACAGAAATACCCACGGATGGTTGTGATGTATTGACAGTGTAAAACTTATTACATTGACAGTGCATAATAATTAATCTCTCTCTCTCTCTCTCTCTCTCTATATATATATATATATTGATCTTTTCGGTTGATCAGAACCTAAAGTGGGTCAGAGACTTTGTCTTCGATGCTGGATTCCAAGGAGGAAGGGGGTGTAACTGCAAGGCTTTGCGATGCCAAAGTAAGAATCGAGAGAGGAGAAGGCAAGTGCAAAGTAAGATTGTCTTAGGGTGATTTTTTGAAATATCTGACCCTCTCAAAGGAGAGGGTATTTATAATGTCTCCAGCGCTTGGTCATTGGTACCTATTTTCGGACCTAGATATTCGCTCCCCAAAAAGAGGTAACTGCCAAAAACTAGCGTTGTGACGGGAAGACATGCTCGGAACTAGCCGTTGCTTCGAGCAAGGGTGTGGTTGCGGGCAAGCACGTCGTGGCCGTTCCTGGATGGTTGAACCGTGCGTGACAGGCAGAGATGTGACGGGTGGTAGCTGATCCTAGGGGTCAGCTGGCCATCCCTCCTCGGCTGAGGGACAGAAGAAAAGGTACTTTCCTTTGCCCTTAACTGGCAGAGCTTAGACTATTAGACCGTTTTGGGTGCAGAAGTGGATTTGGTCATGCCTAACCATTGAGTCAGTCTGAAATATATATATATATATATATATATAAAGAATTAAATATATTTTTTAATAAATGGTATAAAAATAAGTTTACTTTCAAAACATAAGAAAAAAAATATATTTTATAATAAATGCTTAAGAATGAAGCAGACAAAGAGATTAGAGATCAAGAAGGCATGCGCGGGATCGCCAAAACCTATTTCAACAAACTGTTTGAAGTTAAGGCCGTTGTGTTCGAACCGGTTCTTAGTTTAATTTAGCCTGTGATTTCAAGTGATGATAATGAGAGGTTAACAATGTCTATTACTAAGGAGGAACTGTATAAGGCTCTAAAGCATATGCATCCCGACAAGTCTCCTGGCTCGGATGACCTCAATCCGGCTTTTTACCAGAACTTTTAGAGGTCGTGTGGAGATGATATTTTTGAAGAAGTGAAAATTTGGTTAGAAAGAGGGTCCCTTCCGCCGTTGCTTAATGACACGAATATTTGCCTTATTCCAAAGTGTGGGAATCCTAATAATATGAAAGATCTGCGGCCTATCTCTTTGTGTAATGTAATTTACAAAATATTCTCAAAACTCATTGCTAACAAAATGAAGAAGTGCTTGGATAATTGTGTAGTGGAGGAACAATCAGCGTTTGTGGAAGGTCGTTCTATTCTTGACAATGCCATGATTGCTTTCGAGGTTATTCATGCTCTTAAGAGAAGGACTAAAGGAAATACATCTCATTTAGCACTCAAGATTGATATTAGTAAAGTGTATGATAGAGTGAATTGGGGTTTCTCGAGAGGGATGCTTATTAGACTTGGTTTTGCGGAAAGATAGATTCGATGGGTGATGATGTGTGTTTCGTCAATGAATTATTCTGTTCTTGTAAACGCGGATAGTGTTGGACCTATACAACTAGGAAAAGGATTGAGACAAGGGGACCCATTATCCCATATCTCTTTATTCTTATCTCATAAGGTCTATCTACCCTTATTAAGGGTGCAATGGCTCGAGGAGACATTCATGGGGTCCAGATTTTCCGAGGAGCACAGAGTGTGTCCCATCTGCTTTTTGCTGACAGTTGTTTTCTTTATTGCATGGCCAATTTAATTGAGGTGTCAAAATTATAGAGTTAATTAATATATATATATATGCTGATGCTTCTAGACAAGAGATTAACTTGGCTAAGTCTAAATTGTTTTTTAGCAAGAATATAAGCAAACCAACCCAGGAGGATCTTGCTCGTATTATGGGAGTCCGACATGTTTTGGGAACAAGGACTTATTTGGGTCTTCCCTCAATAATAGGAAGAAGTAAGAAGGCTACTTTTTCTTTTATAAAAGATATAATTTTGAAGAGAATTAATACGTGGCAGGGAAGATCATTGGCCAAAGCAGGGAAAGAAGTAATGATAAAATCCGTCCTACAATTTATCCCGAATTATATTATGAGAATCTTTATTATTCTTGATGGGGTGGTAAACGACATAGAAAAAAAACTTAATTCTTTCTGGTGGGGTGGGGGAAATAACAATAGGGGGATTATATGGATGTCGTGGGAGAAGTTGGCCTGCTCAAAGAGTAAAGGGGGGGGGGGGATTCTGAGACCTCAAATCTTTTATTGGCTATGATGGCTAAACAGGGATGTTGTAGCGGTAAAAATTGTAAGCGTAAGCTATTGATTAACTTAACTCATAAAGCAAGAGTTGACACCACACTTTTATTTCATCCAAAAGGAAAGGAAAAAGAGCGAACAAAACCTAAACAAGTTCTAAGACAAGAAAAAAAGAACCGAGACTGGGTAAGGGGGCTGGTTACACTAAGGGAAGGTGTTAGCATCCAAAACGTCTATAGTACTCTTTAGGAACCCTTTGAAATATCTACACTTTTTGGTTTGAAAATGTTTGTTTGAAATGAGATTGGGGAGATGAGAAGAGAAATATTTTTTAAAGATTTTTGTGTTTGAAGAGACTTATCGCCTCATGTCTACGTAACCACAAAGTGCAATATAGGATCAAAACCTCGTAGTTTGTGGTACAAATAACAAAAATGGTTTGTTTTGATTGACTTTAAATGTAAATATAAGTCGTCATTTTAAGGAGAAAACTACAACTAGTCGCCCACAAGTATAAGAAAATAACATTTGCATCATCTTAAGATGGAGGATTTTTTCTTGGATACAAATCAACAAGTCTATCACTCAACATCTAAGTGGAAAATGTCAACATCTTAAATACTATGGGGAATAGGAGAATTACATCTCAACAATGAAAATGACTCATGTCTAAACTTTTGAAAAGTTTTAAAAGAAAAAGTGCACAAAAGCACCAAAAGATTTGAATGAGTTTTTGTATTTTTTTTTATCTTTTTGAAATTAGTCAAATTATGATTAACATTGATTGACATTTATTTAAGAAAACAAAGTTTGAAAATAACTTGAAAAAAGTCAAGGTTTATTGTAAAAGAGGTTTAATTTAAAAAAAAAAGATTTTGAAAAAGGGAGAAGATTTTGAAAATTGAAGAAGGGGTGGAGAAGAAGTGACTATCCTAAAGCAAAAATATAAAAGCTAAGGATAAGAACGGCTTAACCACACAAGTAAGCTCCACAACATAAGCGTTCGTTCCTTTAGATTAGGCCTTGATCAAGATAAGTCTTCAAAAGAGAACTCGAAGTACCCAAAATCCAAAGTTTACCATCACAAACTTCCAAGAATAGGTTAAGATCCTAGTTCTAAGTCCAAAGTTCCATGTCTAATGCAAAGGATAGTAACCATAGTCCACGATTAAGAGAACAAGTTTTTTAGGGGTTTAAACCTTTATTAATATTTTTGGTCCAAATGAACAAAAGAAAAAGAGCATAAACATAAACAAATGGTCCAAGTGGATAAAGGAAAAATGACGTAAACATAAACAAATAATATGATATGATAACATAAAGTATAAAAAAATAAAGAGAGATAGGGAGCGAGAAGGAAGCATAAACATAGTGCAATTAATATAACAATATAGAGCAATGGTGATCCAAAATGAGAGAAACAAGTTTTGTTGTTTTTTCGGAAATGCTCAACTAGTCATCCATGAGAATGAAAACATGGTCTCATAGATTATCATTGGGGGGGGGGGGGGGCTCCAACTCGGATAAAATCAACGAGTATGCCAAATAACCCACACGGGTAACAAGAGAAATCCAATCTATTTCAAACTACGCTATGGAAGAGTAAGAGACTGATAATTCACTTACCAAAACACAACGGTTTTCCGATTTCGGGACAATTTAACGCTATGTTAAGCAATCGTAATCGGGCTTATGTAGAAGCCACGACTATCTGAGGCCGGTCAATAACAATGTTAGTGTAAATGCATGCTAGAGAGGTGATATGTAGATCATTCTCCGAAAGCAATACCGCACGAAAAGAAAAGAGGTAACGATCTCATCTTCATTAAGAACTTAAAATAAGTTCCAATGATATCGAAGATTTTCATTGATCAAAAGAAAAAGAAGAAGAGGGGAAGGGAAGCCAAATTGAATTACAATATTTGGATCATTCCATCTTTAAGTTTCACCACTCTTCTTGGTGGATTAATGTACTAAACCTATCACTAATTCAAAGCACCTAAAATGAATCCAATGATCCACTTAAAGATAGATTTGAATTAATGAAGGTTTATCTAACCTCATATAACACCCAAAGTCCATGGAATTTAAAGAGAAATTTGATCAACAAACACTACAATTCAAGGCAAAACCAAAGGAAATGGAAGAAAAAAGGAAAAAAAAAACTCAAAACAGTCCCAAAACAAGCCAAAAACACAATTCTGTTACTGGTTAATCGATTAACCATTTGCATGTACAAATGTGTTAATCGATTAACACTGGCAAGACAACAAAAAAGATTTGAAAAAAATCAGCATTCATGATTCAATCATTTCTTCAAACATCTCATGATCATGAATACAATTGAGCACGAAAATTCAAGTAAAACAACAGTAAATAAAACCAATAAAACACAATTTGCAAGATCCAAAGATCAAGCAACAAGAATTAACAAGAGATTACATTGTGGAAGATGAATCAAGCACAACAATGGTGGAACAAGAGTTTACCACTTTCAAATCTTAAAATGCTTCAAATCAACTTCAAGAACCACACTCCAAAGCCTTGATCTACAGAAATTGATGATGAAAAAGTGTTTTGATGGAGGTTTAGCTCAAAGATTAGTAAGCTTCAATGAAAAGCTTATTAACTTTTAATGGAAGAAAGAGCTTTGTTGAATTTGGGTACATGAAGAAAAATGGAAATGAGGAAGAATTTTGACAAGGTGAATTTGGCTATCAAAAGCTTGTAGAATGAATGAAATGAGGCCTCTATTTATAGAATTTAGGCTAGGAAATTTTGGTGGTTTGGAGCTTAGTTTGGAGCCAAAATTAGGCTTGGAATTTGAATTTGGAGGCAAAATGACAATCAAGTGGTGATTAATGAGGGTGTATGGTGGGAAATAATAATGATTATGTAGGGGGTTAAAATGAGGTGATCTAGAATATTCTCATGATGAAACAAGTGAAATTTGGTGCCAAATGCTGCAGAATTTGAAAATTCCGTTTTTAGCCAAAAAAACGCACTGGTTAATCGATTAACCATTTTGTACATGCATTTGGTTAATAGATTAACACAGTGAAGAAGTGAGAAAAAAGGCTTTTTGCTGTGCTGTCTTGGCTCTGGTTCGATTCTTTTTTCTTGTCAAAGAAGGCATGGAAATAAACACATGAACCTTAGAGTCTCTTGAGTAATAAACAATCAAATCTTAGGAAACTCTTGATCAGATGATTTTGAATTATTTGCAGATCAACTTTGACTTTGTTTCAGATGAATTTCATTCGAGCCGAGGTACTGGTGTTTGATATTCTTGATCAAAATTTCTTCCTAAAAAAGTTTGTAAAGGAAAAACAAACATATTTTTGGATTTTAATTAAGGGTTAGTAAACATAAACATAAACAAACATCAAGCAAACAAGAAAATGGGGGTGCTTGGTGATCTCCCTCAAGAGCAAACCTATAATGGAAGGAAAGAGAACCAAAGCTTGTGATCTTGTTTGTGGTATGAGATGCAACTGACATGTGGGATCTTATGGGTAAAAATTAGGGTATTATAGCTTCCCCTATTTAAGTTTCTTCTATCTGGAGATACGAAGATGGCCATATTTGTCTTGACGAGATAGAAGAGAGTTAAATATAACAATAAACCCAATTTTTGGACCTAAGAGACCAAAAATGATATGATTATGCAGACGGCATACAGACAAAAGACCTCTGTGGGGAGCAAACGCCACAGGAGACAAACAAATGCTGGGGAGCAAAAGAAAAGAGAACAAACTCCGCAGAGGAAAACTAAAGAGTAAGACTCCACTGAGGGAAAATTACCAACACCAGAAATAAGTGAGGGATAACTCGTCCCAACGGGGGAATTAAAAATCTCCGTTGGGGAAAAAATCATCTACTACCAGACATCCGGTAATAAGATGATCAAAAGGAAAGTTTACCAACTACCAACAAAGTGGCAGCTACGAAAAGGCAATCAACCAAAAGGATACGAGAAATATTATTTACTACCAACTAACGGGCAGTATGACAAAGGTAATAAAATAAAAAAGGAGAAATTACACACTATCAACAAAGTTATAGCTACAACAAGGTAACCAACTCGAATGGAAAGATTACCAACTATCAACCAAGTGATAGCTACGACGAGGTAACCAACCAAGAGGTATAAGAAATATTACCTACTACCAACTAAGGGCAGTACGACAAAGGTAATAGACTAAAAAAGGAGAGATTACCAACTATCAACGAAGTGATAGCTACGACAAGGTAACCAACTCGAATGGAAAAATTACCAACTATCAACCAAGTGATAGCTACGACAAGGTAATCAAACCAAGCTATATTACCTACTACCAGCTAATGGGCAGTACAACAAAGGTAATAAGCTCAAAAGGGAAGAGAAATATTACCCATTACCAACTAAGGGCAGTACGAAAAAGGTAATAAACTAAAAAAGGAGAGATTACCAACTATCAACGAAGTGATAGCTATGACAAGGTAACCAAACCAAGCTGTATTACCTACTACCAGTACGACAAAGGTAATAAGCTTCTGTTGTCAGAGCAAGGGACCAAAACTCAATCCAGGAACAAGCCAGAGAGAAGCGGTCAAACAAGATTCTACCCGGTGAGGAAATATCTCAACTAGGGGTTAATTCCATCCAAAAAAATGAACTGGGGAGGAAGGCTAAAACAAATATCTTCCACGAGGCATAAACTCAGTGGGGAATTAACAAAGATAGGCATTATATGCTTACAGGTCGACACTCTAATAGAGAGAGGACACACATGCTCTGCGGGGATAACAACACCAGAGAGCAAGGAAGCACCAACACAAATGCAAGATGCACAATGCAACAACAATATGCTATGCACAACAAATGAATGCGCATGCAATGAATATGAGTATGAATATGCTGACAAAACAGGCATAAGGATGAACAGAGGGTGAATAAACATCATAAAACTGCTGAATACTCGGCTGATCTCAACAAGATGGAGATATCATTAGAAACTCTACTAGGGAGTTAGCTGAAGAAATCATGCAAGAGATAAACAAAAGCCAACAAAGAAAAATAAATCCTACTATAAGGCTCAAATCTTGTTAGAGAAAGGAAGATACTCTTTGGGGAGAAACCCAAATATCAATCTTCTAACATCAATGATCCACAAAGAGGATAACAACATGAACTCTGCTTCGAGGATGGAAGGAAAGCTGTTGGGGAATCATAACAACCCAAATCTTTCTAACTCTTCATGGGGATCATAAAAATTCACAGGAACTTCCACTTCAATAAGATGAGGAGATTTGCTGCGGAAAAATAAATAATGAATCTGCTGGGGATTGTAAACATATAAACAATTACACAAACTTCGCTGGGAAAGCAAGACAGATCTGCTGGAGATACAAGAAACTCTGGAGATTAACCAATTCTGAGCAAAGCATCCTGGACTTGCCGGGGAAGATAAGAAGTTAACATTATAGTGAAAAGTCAAGCTGTGGGAGATTTTAAATCAACACTCAATATAGATGAGAGAAAACCCAGCAGGTGACCACTATATCAATCTTTTTTGAGGGAAATAATAACACATCTAGAGGGTAAACTCTGAGTGGGGATTCCTCATATAACTTCTGCTGGGGAACAACAAAAAATGAATCTTTGAGAGGGGATTATCATTAAGGAGAGGTGGAACTCAAAAACTGTTCAACTGCCCGACCATAACACAATCAGTTGGAGAAGATCTGGATCAAGACCTAGATGGGGAAAACCGAATAGTCCTAGATCTTATGAGTCCAACACATCATAAAAAATCTTTGAGGGAACCCATCATCTTGTTAACAAAAAAGGGAAACCTGGTTATATTCACAGGAACAAACTCTGCCGGGGAAATATTAACTAGGGGAGTAAAAGCGATCCCTGATGAGGAATAACACTAAGCTTTGTGCTTCACGATCTTACCATTCTTGGAATAACCATTGACATTCCTTTTTGTATTCATAAATCAAAGGAAAATGTTTTTATAATTTTCAAAATTTAAATCAATTATTCACATTTTGTTTCAAAAATCATCATCAACAATAAATGAAATTTTGCAAACAGAATCAAAGTAGGAATTGCAAATAAAGGGACAAAGGCCCAAATTTTATTAATAGAATGGTAGTCTGCAAATGGCGTAACTCCATGGACCATTACACAGTTTGAAAAAGGGTAAATACATGGAAAGGGTTAGATTGAAATATAATGACCACTATTCTCCCTAACAACTTTGAATTCCATTGTGCTCAAATTTTCCGACGAGAATGGTTGAAAGAGAATCACTGACAGGCAATGTTGCTTTAAACGATCAGGACTGGCCAGATGCAGTTACTTGCCATAATCCCTAACTTTTGCCTAGATTTCCCTATCGGGTTTTCAATCTACCAGGATGATTATTTCTGTTTTTGTCTCTAATTTTTTCCTGGACCGCCCTTTTGGGTTTTCAGCCCACCGAGATGCTCATTTTTGCCTAAGCCACCCTTCCAGTTTTCAACTTAGCAAGTTGTTCTTTTTATTTTTTAGGCGAAGTATTTCTTGACTGCATCGACATTCATGGGACGAGTGAACTCTTCACCATCCATGGTTGTAAGAATTAATGCACCGCCAGAGAAGGCCCTCTTAACAACATATGGTCCTTCATATTTAGGAGTCCACTTGCCCCTAGAATCAGTAGTTAAAGTCGAGATCTTTTTTAGCACGAGGTTGCCTTCTCTAAACACACGAGGTCGAACCTTCTTGTCAAAATCTTTTTTCATCCTCTGTTGATACAACTGGCCATGACGCAAGGCCGTCATTCTTTACTCTTCAATCAAATTCAACTGATCATATCTACTCTGACACCATTCAGCCTCAGACAATTCAGCTTTCATTAAAACTCTCATAGAATGGATTGAAACTTCTACTGGGAGCAGTGCTTCCATACCATAAACAAGAGAAAAAGGGGTTGCCCCTGTTGAAGTTCAGACGGATGTAGATACTAATGTAAAGTGAAAGGGAGCATCTCATGCCAGTACTTGTATGTAACAACCATCTTCTGAATGATCTTCTTAATATTCTTATTAGCCGCTTCAACAACCCCATTCATCTTAGGTCTGTAAGGAGAAGAATTATGATGCTTAATCTTAAACTCACCACATAATTCTTTCATCATTTTGTTATTCAGATTTGACCCATTGTCCGCAATAATCTCATTTTCAATAATTTTTTAATTTAATTTTTTTAATTTTTTTCTTTGATTTCTTTTTCTTTCCCTTTTTTTTGGCGGACATTTCTGGCTTCAACGGTAGTCTATGATCCATAATATCAGTATCAAGACCAGACATGTCTTGATAGGACCAAGCAAATACGTCAACATATTCTCTAAGAAGCTCCACAATCTTCTTCTTAGCATCTGACTGAATCAATGCCCCAATCTTGACTTCTTTTATATTTTCCTCTGAACCCAAATTAACCAATTCCACCAGCTCTTCATGAGTTTAAATGGCTTTTTTCTCGTGCTCAAGTAACCGAGAAATTTCATCTGGAATCTCCTCAATATCCTTTTCTTTAGCTCCAAACACAGGGAACTTAAAGTTGGGAGAGGGCATAGGGTCATTGTTCTCAATGGGTTTAACAATCAATCTGTACAATGATTTATGCTTTATTTTAGAATATGAACGAGAAGTGCAAGTATCATGCAGATAAAAATGATTATCGCATTATTTTTTTTTGGTTTTTTATGTTACCATTTTTCAGAAATAAAGCAAAAAGGAAAAAAATAACATAGATAAACAAAATAACATTTTATTGATGATGATAATAGTTGAAACAAAGCCCTCACAAATTCACTTTCACGTTGGACAGAGTGAAAGGATTTTTGAAAGAAACAAAAACAAATTACTTTGAAATATGAATAACAGTGGGAACATCAACAACTATCCAATTTTGGCAGATCAGTCCATGCGTCACAAAATTGGGAAATTCTTCCTCTTCACCATCTTCATTGATGGCACTGACTTCATATTCAGGTTCTTTAAACCTTGGTCGAGGGGAATAAAAGGGTACATATGCATCTCCTGTCTCAAAAAAGTATCCAAGATCATCAAGGTATGGCTCCCATTCTTGAGGATCAATTTCATATTCTTGATCGTCTTTAATGATTCCAGCAGTAGAGTGATCTTTGTTGATGAATCCGGCGCTGTGAAAGGCCTCACTAATATGCTTCAAATCTCTTTTAACTGTACCAACTGCAAATCCTAAACCAGTTCTGTCTTTGTTATCAACCACATCAATAACTCGGCCCCAACCATCAGACCGACCAGTCTCTAATACATGCAGAGCATTTTTCAAAGAACATGGGCATCCCATTCTTCTTAACAGCTTTATCATCAATGGAAAGAGCTTGGAATTGAGTTCCAACAATTTTGTTGGCATTAACATACGGAAATGATGAAAGATGGCTCACCAATAGCGCTTGTTCGCCTCCAACAATTACCAACTTGTCATTCTTAACAAATTTTAATTTCTGATGAAGAGTCGAGGTCACTGCCCCAACTTCATGAATTCAAGGTCGGCCAAGCAGACAAATATAAGAAGGACGAATATCCATTACTTGAAAAGTAATTTGGAAGAAGCATGTTCCTATTTTGATTGGAAGATCAACCTCTCCAATCACAGTTTTTCTAGATCCGTCAAAAGCTTTAACCATAACCCCACTATACCTCATGGGAGCACCTTGGTATAAAAGCTTCGACAAAGTAGATTTTGGAAACACATTTAGGGAAGAGCCCGTATCAACCAGCACATTGGAAAATGCATCCTCTTGACAGTTCATAAAAATATGTAATGCTAGATTGTGGTTTCTCCCCTCCTCAGGTAACTCTTCATCACCAAAACTCAAATTATTGCATGTTGTAAGGTTGGTAACAATGCTATCAAGCCGATTAACAGTCACATCATGCTCAACATATGCTTGTTCCGGTACTTTCTTCAAAGATTCCCTATGAGCCTCGTAATTCATCAATAGGGACAACACTGAAATCTTAGACGGGGTGCACAAGAGTTGATCTACCACGCTGTACTCACTCTTTTTGATCAATTTCAACACCTCATCTTCATAAGTCTTCTTATTCAAACCACTTGACTGATCGGAAATATCAACAGTATTCTCACTTTGAAGTTGTTTCCCAATAACAACATTCTCCACCCTCTTTGGAGGCTCAGAAGCATAGACACGACCACTCCGGGTTACTCTACTAACATCAATGATGCTCACCACAGAAGACAAAGAAGGAATGAACACTTCCCTACCATCTTCTACCGTGGTAGCATTGTATTTATACGGAATAACCTTGTTAGATTCATAAGGTACTGCACCAGGTAACCGAATAACCAAAGGTGTAACAGCGGTCTTCCGACTGTCATGAGAGATAACAACTCGTTCAGGAATATTAAAGTTTGGCACAATAAAATTCACCTCATTCTCATATTCATCTCTCTTAGCAGTAACCTCAATCAAATTCTGATCCATCATTTTTTGAATGTCCCTCTTCACTATCATACAACCACGCGGGTTCATAGAACAGATGCAACAGGCTGCATAATCATGATCAATATCATGGTATTCACTCAAAAGTGCATGCATTTCCACAAGCGAACTTTGAATCCAACGAATATCATAAATCTTGAATGTACCAGGACAACCTTAAACCATATTTACAGATGCCTTACCATGATTGGGCAACGGGTTTGATTGCACATTAGGGTTGGTGTCTTCGAAGGACAAAATACCACTTCTAACCAACCTTTTCACTTCCAACTTCAATGGATAACAATTCTCAGTGTCATGCCTAGCTCCTCCCTGATGGAAACACAATGAGCCTTAGGCTTATACCACCACGGTGAATCTTTTAGAGCAGCATGTGGTGCAAGAGTCTGAACAAGATTCTTTTGAATTAAACCAGGAAGCAATTTTGAGTAGGTCATTAGAATTGGATCAAAGTTCTTCTGAAAACAACCTCGTTGATCTTTCTGTTGGTGAGAGCGTTGTTGGGTAGGAGCTTCCTGAACAACATGATTTGAATTGATAACAGGCGTAACAGATGCAACATGCTACTGATGACTGTTTCTATTGCGAGGTCTTCTATATTTCTCTCGAGAAAAGATATTGGTCTCTCCTTCTTTCTTCTTGGCAAGTCCTCCGCCATCTTTCTTGAAACTTCCAGCAGAATTACCATCTTTTGACAAACGTCCTTCACGGACACCTTCTTCCAATCTCATCCCCATATTTACCATCTCAGCGAAGTCACTGGGGGCACTAGCAATCATACGCTCATAATAAAAAGGACTCAGAGTTTTCAGGAAGATTTTGGTCATCTCTTTTTCTTCCAAAGGAGGGTTAATCTGGGTAGTAATTTCGCGTCACCTCTGCGCATATTCTTTGAATGTCTCTTTATCTTTCAGAGCCATTGCTCGAAGCTGGTCACGATCAGGAGCCATATTCACATTATACTTATACTGCTTTACAAAAGCCTCACCCAAATCTTTAAAAGTGTGAATTCGAGTGCTGTCGAGTCCCATATACCATTTCAAGGTTGCACCAGACAAACTATCTTGAAAGTAGTGAATGAGAAAATGGTGATTATCAGTCTGAGTCGACATCTTGCGAGCATACATAGTCAAATGGCTCAACGGACAAGAATTACCCTTATACTTTTCAAACTCAGGGACCTTGAACTTATGTGGGATCTTCACATTAGGAACTAGGCATAACTCATGGGAATTCTTCCCAAACAGTTCTTTAAACCTCAAAGCTTTGATTTCTTTCTGCATTTCAGCAAATTGATCTTGAATCTCTTCCATTTTCTCATAAGCACTGGCATTCTTGCTCGGAGCAGTGTGGAAAATTGGTTCTTCAAAAGGAACAATATGAACCATAAGCAACAATACAGACATCACAGGTTGGACGTGTTATACCCTAAATTTTGACCACAAGATTTCCCATTATACAAATCATCACCGCAATATGGATGTACCATCATACTTCATCAATCTTCTCAAGGATTGTTGAACATTCACTACAACCAAGATTTAGGGTTTTGAGCCCTCTCAGAGCACTCAGACAAAGGATCAATCAAGAATGGACATGATCCTAAATTTTTCAAGTCTCTTAAACACCCATAAAGGATCAAAAGGGCTCCCACATCAAGTATCAAGCACAAGGTTGCAACATTCCAAGTGGATCAAGCCTCAAGATTGCCCGTGTCACCAAATTAGGGTTTTGGTCGACTAAGGCCTCCAGATGAAAATTTTCATCTGGGCATGAGCCAATACTTCAAAAAATGAGTCAAGAAGCTCAAAGGGACCTCATGGACCCAATCATCAAGTCAAAATAGCCTCAGAGGATGCATTCATCAAAAATCATGAATTAAGGTTTCTTGATCTAATTCACCCCTAAGTTGACTTTTGGAGCAAGACTTGAGCCAAGGCCTCAAGAAGTGTTTTGAAGACCTCTAATAAATAATATTGATCCATTTATAAGATTGGATTGGTTCAAAGAACTTAGTTCATGAGCAATACAAAGATTCAAATTCATCTGGGCCAATTAGGGTTTCCTGATGAAAAAGTCAACTGTATCTTTGACTTTTGACCAAGATATGTTCCCAAACCTTGGGACATGATTCAAGACACTCTATAACACCTATGGAATCCATCCATTAGGCTTGAATTAGGTCAAGGAATTGATTTCATAGAGGATCACACAGTTTGGAATTCATCTGACAAAAAGTCAACTGTGCCAAAAAATCAAGTTTGACTTTTTGAATTTCTTGACAAACAAGGCTTCCCTAAGTAAAAAACAATGTTAATTTATGGTTTGGATCATCATCCATCAAGAAAAATCAATAAAAGTGAGGTTACATGGAAAAGGGGCAACCTTGAGAAACTTAAAATTTTCTAAGTTATAGAAGAAAAGTGATTTGGTACCAACTTTGCAAGGTCATAACTTCCAAACCACAAGGCCTTTTTCTCCCATACAAAGCTCAAATGAAAGCTCTCATTACATACTTAAAAATTGTCAACTACATCAGATCCCAAATCCTCATGGATTTTGAGTTATAGATTGATCAAAATCACAAAAAACATGAAAATGACCACTTTTCCAACACTTAGTGAAATTTTTAAGTCAGAATCTGTTTCACTTTTTCACCAACTTTGAGGCCATTTTTCATTATGATCCAAGATGTTTCAAGACCAAAGTTGGACATCAAAGTTAAAGTAGGATATACAAGCTTTCCAAAGAGTACAAGAACTCATCCTAATTCAACTTGAGTAGGGAGTTACAAGCATGGAAACATGACACCTCCAAGACTGGTTTTACAAGACAGTCTTGTACATGCCACACGATTTTGTCATTTCCATGACTTGGCAAGCCTTGTCACCATACAAGACAAGTTTTTAAAGTGTAATGAACATGATCTCTGCAGAGCTACAACACCATAGAGCCTTGCAAGTGAAAAACCTCATCATTTGACATGTGACATTCAAAGTTCAAAATCCAAAAACTCCAATTTTTCATGAGGCATTTAAGGGATGCATAGAGCTGGCATGTATCAGTCCATGATTAATCAAATGAGTCAAGCCTTATCCCTACAATAGAACACTCATAGCCTACAAGATTGACTCAAGTCAATGGCTAGAGGAGACTTTGTCTACATGACAAAGTTCAATGGATATTGGAGTGATCCAGCCTCCAATCACTATAGCTCCCAAAACAAACTTGATCTACTATAAATAGAGCTTCTTTCATATCAATTCAAGCACCCCAAAGCATAGCAATACATGCTTTCCTCCAAATCTCACTAAAAAACCAGATTTTTGCTTCTCTTTCAAGTCACTATCGAATTTTCAATTTGAGAGCAATTCAATCAAAACCAATCATGCCAACACCTCACATACATCATATATGAGTAATACATAACCTTAAAACTCATCTGGAAGATCAGAATCACAAAGTCACCCCCCATTTGCTCAAGCTTTTTGGCCTATTTACAGTTGAGGTGCCACAACAAGTTCCAAGCTGCTTCAAACTATTCCAAGCTTCCAAACACCTTGTATTAGGTCCATTGAAGCTGTCCAAATCATTACACAACATCTGTAACACCTCCAACATAGAATTCAAATTCTTCTTGCAAGAGGTAAGCCTGACACTCTCAAACTCTATAATCCATGCATCATAAATGTGTTTTCAAGTTACAAACATGTTTCTGCACTTATGTAGAGTGATTCCCCTCAATCAATTGTTTTGTAGGTTTCGTGTATAAGATTTCATAGAGTTCTTGCAGAAATTAGGGTTCTTAAGTTCATCACTTGATTTCTCACTCCACACTTAATATAAATGCAATTAATTTATATGACTGAAATCCTTGTTCAAAAACACACAACTTTCATGTTTACAAAAGTCAAAACCATTACGTATTGAGAGAGATATGGGAGGTTTTGCAAATTGGCCATGGCGAGTACGAGTGAGGAAGAAGAAGATGGCCTTGGCGGCATATTCAAATTTTTGAATATTTGATATTTTTATTAAATGATTTCAAAAAATAATTTCTCCCTCATTTTTTTATCATTTTTTATTGGTTCTTTTTTTAAAAAGTCACAAAAATGTTAAATTATTTTATTCTAAAAAAAATCAAATTTTATATTATTTATTTAATATAATTTGTTTTTTTGAATTTTATTTCACTTTATTTGTTTTTAAACATTTTTAAATGAAACTCTCACCTTGATTTTTTAAAACCAATTGGATTTCAAGCTTTCATGTGATTAAGCATGATTTTTCAAAATATTTTTTAAAGTTGACAACTTGTTTTTGAATATATTTGATATTTTGTATCATTTTATATTTTATTTCCTTTAAAAAAATATATTTTTTTAATTAAAATTAGGGTGTCTCTTAATTTTAATTTTTCAAACACTTTTCAAATCATTTTTTGGGCCTCTTGTTAGAGTGTAAGTCCCATCCCTTTGTATATAAATAATTTGGGCCTCAGTCATTGTATAAGTCCCAATACGATTTTAAAAATCTCAGCGCGATCGCCATTTTCAAAACAAGGTTCATCTGGGCCTCTCCTTGAGTTGTAAGCCCCATCTTTCTTCTTTTCAAACATATTGGGCCTCTAATAGAGTGTAAGACCCATCCCTTGTCACCCACAAACTTTTTGGGCCTCAGTCATTGTATAAGTCCCAATACGATTTTAAAAATCACGGCGCGATCGTCGCCTTTTCAAATAAATCATCTGGGCCTCTCCTTGAGTATAAGCCCCATTATTTTCTTTACAAACACTTTTGGGCCTCTATTAGAGTGTAAGACCTAACATTTTTTGTACAAAAAACATTTTTTTGGCCTCTGCTATAGTGTAAGTCCCACAACGTGTGTCGTTATTACAGTGCGATCAATGTTATCAAATAAGTTATCCGAGCCTCTCCTTGAGCTATAAGCCCCAAAGAAATATTTTTTAACAACTTTTATTTTAATTCAAATTCAAATTCAATGTATTTTCAAAACTTTCTTCAATTTCTTGAAACCCTAAAAGAGGGATTACAGTTGTAGTGAATACAACAAATCACTTTATGCTTGGGCTTCTTCTCAGAAGGTAAGTCCCCACATCTTTTTCAATGCATATTTTTATTTTTATATCTGAAAATATAATTGCCTGTATATATTTGTGCATATCTTGTTTAGAGTTTTCCCCAGTAGTTAGGTCTAGGTTTAAGATCAAACCAGAGGTTACTTTCAACATAGTCAAAAACTAGTCCCCCTATAGGAAATTCCAGATACAATCTTGCCTCCTCTTGGGCTTATACAATATGGAACAGAGAAAGACATTATTCCCGGTGAAACTTTTCTCAAGACTGTCCAAACTTAGAAGTTTATGTGTGCAAGAAATTCATTTCCCCAAAGAGGACTAATTCCTGGTGAAACCTCTTTTGAATTTCTTCAAACCCTAGAACTGTTCAGTAAAGAAAGGATTAATTCTCGGTGAAACCTTTCTTGAACTTTTCTTAGGCTTGGACCCACAGGCTTCCTAAAAGCATCCCCAGCCTCTTCTTGGGCTTAGTACAAGGACCCCCAGGCTTCTTAGAAGTTCCTCAGCCTCCTCTTGGGCTTAGTACAAGGACCCAAAGGCCACCTACAAGTATATGACAAAAATTAGTCATCTCTACTAGTTCAATCCTCAAGAGAGTCAGAATTCCAAACACCAGACCATTCTAGGGTTGATCTCCATCCCTTAAAACTTCAGCCTTCTTTTGGGCATCATACAAAGATCTCTCTCTATATACTAGAGCCTACCACTTCTTGGGAGACTTGGATAGTCTCAGCCTTCTCTTGGACATCATACAAAGACCATTCTCCAGCTTAGAGTTAACCTCTTCATTCAAGTAGACCTGGAAAGTCTCATCTCCTCTTGGATCTCACAAAGACACTCAAGTTTCCTAAAAACACAGGAAAAACCCTGATCATTATCCCAATACACTAATCTCTAGCAGAGTTAAAACCTCCATAGGTTTCAAATTCAACCTTTAATCTTCACCTTAAAAATCCCCAGACAGAGTCAAATTACCATCAACAAACCCCCAGCAGTATCAGAACCTCGTGGCATATGATACTCTAACTCTTCTCTGACTCCCAGAAAGAGTAAAACCTTTGGATTCCCCAATACAATATGGATCTGCTCCTGGATTCCCAATAATCCTCAGTAAGAGATATCCTCTTCTTAGGCTTCATATAAGAACTTCCCATAGTGAAGTCAGTCAGCCTCAATCTTGGGCTTTGTACAAGACAGGTAAATCCCTCCTCAGTGGAGTCAATCTCTTTGCAGCCTCAATCTTGGGGTTTGTACCACACAGATATAAAGCCCCCTAGTAGAGTCAATCTTTTAGCTTCAACCTTGGGCTCTGATCAAGGCACATAAAAATCAACATCCCCTTAGATGAGACCATGAGTCCATTCTGCATGAGGACATTTCCTCTATACATCACATCTCAAAACAAACAAACAAAACCATTTTCCAGATAATTTCTGTAAGTGGCACACTTATTGATTCAAAATCCAAGTTGGAGTCCTTCTCTTATCCTGGAAAAAACTTATCTTTCATATAACTGCTGTAAGTGGCAGGACTCTGGATTTCTCACATCCAAGCCAATGTCCTTTTCTTAGCATGAAAGATTCATAAGGAAAAAGTGGCATTGCTCTACACTGAGTTAAAGTTTCTTCCTTCATGACATCCCTCTTATAAAGGAAATTATGGCATTGCTGGATTCTACATATCCCAGTTAAAGTAATTTCCCTTATAATCAATTCCTCAACATTTTTTGATGAATATGGGATATATCTCCCTTTAGAGATGACAAATTCTCTCTCAGTCAACCTTTTAGCTTCAATCTTGGGCTTTAAACAAGACACAAATACTCATACAGCTTCAATCTTAGGCTTTAAACAAGACACCAAACGTTTTTCCTCCCATAGAATAGGAGAAACTACGATTGCTCTGATTTCCAAGATATCTTTATAGGAATACGTAGGCATAAGATTGCGAAATCTTAGCGAGCACACAAATAAAAAACTTTAGGTCCAGTACCTTCACAAAAACAACGGAAAACCCAAAAACAACAAAAACATTCTCTCAACACTCCCAAAGGAGAAACTTTCCCAAACCACATTAGATAAACAGCAGAGAACAACTTAAATCAACAAAGAAACATAAAAAGTCTATGGATAACCATATATACACTGGGTGTTAATAGCTTCCCTTTGTATAACCTGACCCCGAATCCCCAATCTCTCAGCATTTGTTAAAGAAAACATTTGCGTGCAAGGTTAGTTTTAGATATCTTCCCTTTCCTTTCTAGCTTCATAGGATAAATAAGAAATCAGAAAGTAGCACCCAATTCCAACCATTGCGGTAAGGTGGTCGCGTCACCGAAAAAAATCACACGCTACAGGACGGCGGGAATAGCTGGAACTTCAGGAGGCGGTGGTGGTTGATAACCTTCAGAAACAAAGTTATGAGGCATGCCCCAGGGGAAACCAGGAGGCATGGAGTGTTGAGGAACACTAGCATGCGCCATAGAGATGGGCGTAGAGACAATCTCAGAAATGACTGTCCTTTGCACAGGAGTCAAAGACGAAGGAGGAGGGGGTGGCTGATTCTGAGTAGGATTCAATGCTTCCATCATAGCAGTGAGTCTTTCCAAACTATCCTTTAAAGTTGTTACTTCTTTACGAAGCTCACGGTTCTCTTGTTGCAATTGATCCATCTTATGTTTCCTTTGGATGGATGAAGACCAAAGGAAACATAAGATATCTGGAAAAGGCAGAAAAATGCACAATGATGCAAATGCAAATGCAAAATGCAAATGTTTCATTCAACTTTCAAGGATCTTTAAAATATAAAGCAGTTGCAAACATCGTAAAGAAATAACACTTTTTTGAAATATTGTTAAACATCTCATTTCATTGAATATTGGAAA
Source organism: Lathyrus tuberosus (assembly GCA_022829125.1). Classification (NCBI taxonomy): domain Eukaryota; kingdom Viridiplantae; phylum Streptophyta; class Magnoliopsida; order Fabales; family Fabaceae; genus Lathyrus; species Lathyrus tuberosus. Next base: position 10,377,242 of record JALAZF010000107.1, on the reverse strand, counting down.
GAGCTACACTTAGAAGTACTAATTACAAAAAATCAAAATACAATAAGAAAAAACTAGATCCTAAGGATCCTAAAGAGCATCTGATGACGATCCAAGCTGATACTTCCTTCGAAGTCTCTTAATCTCTCTCTCATAGTTGTCCTTCATGGCGGTCTTCTCTAACACAAGCTGATCCACAATACCCTTCCAAGCACCGGAAGTAGGAGGATGCGATGATGAAGTATTAGAGGAAAATAAATCCTCTCCATGTCTCTTCACAACACGTCGCCCAAGCAACTCAATCAAGTCATCTTTCTCCTTCATCAGCTTTTGCAATTCTAACTTCTCACAGTTTGAAGCGCGAAACTTGGATTCCCAAAGATCTTTTTCTTCCTTCATCTTGGCTAAAGCATCTTGAAGAGTCTTCACATCATCAGAAGGAATAGAGAGCGGCGTAACAACCATTGCAGACATGGGTTTCTCAAAAGGATAAGGCATTTTGAGCTCCTTAGCTCTCTCCTTCACCCAAAGCGTATAAGGTTCCAAGGCAATGCAAACTTGATTTCCAAGTTGTCCTCTATCCATCCTATGAATCTTAGCCTAAGCATGGGCTATTCTTCCTCTCAAACCAAGAGAGTCATCCCCTCTTTGGAAAAACAAACTCTCTAATAGAATATTTTTAGGCTTATCCTTGAACATATAACCAAGCTGACGGCGAGCTAAACTCGGGTTGTAGTTAATTCCACCTTGTGTGCTGTTGGAGCGGTAAAGCGGCAAGCAAAAATAACTATTTTTAGAAGAATTCCCTCCGGGATTTATGTTGTCTCCACAGGGATCGGTGCGAGGGAAAGAATGTCATTCGTCATTCGACAATCTCTACGTATCTAAGCTTGGGTTTAAATGGTTTGGGATAAAAGTGAAAAATGAAAAACATAAAACATGAAAATAAATACATTCTTAAGACATGAGAAAGCTCGTCAAAAGTTATATTTCGTTCTACCCATCATGTACTAAAAAATCTATGGATCAAATGAACGCAACCTAAATCACCTGTCAAAATCCCCACGTATCGCTCACAACAAGAGGTTATGTCTAACGCAAACATTGAGAGATCAACCGCATTTTCTCGGAGGTGATGTCTCACGCAACTAAAGAACACGGAGCATTAAGATCTGACACACATGTGAGTATTAGAGCGCTTCCCACAGTCAATAGACATTCATCTTAGGTCGAGTTCGAAAAGTATATGTCTATAGCTATCCAAACCCATTAAGATAGAGATTAAATCAAAGATGACATCGATTAAGAGTTGTAAAAGAGATTTTATACAAAAGATCCATAAATATACATACAATCAAGATAAACTTACATACAAAACACCAACAAATGAAAAATACATAGAGAGGAAGGAAGAGGAACACAAATCTCACAGTTTGTCAACTCCGATTGAAGTGGATTCGACTCCGGATCGTCAAGATATACACTCCATGTGTTGTTTCTAAGCTAAATCTACTTAAGAATGTGTTTGATGAAGTTGGGGTAAAACGTTCCCAATAACATAACCTAAAGAATGCTGAAAAGTAACTTAAATAGGGGCTGAAAAGACGCAAACCATGCTAACCGCACTATGAGGGCGCTTAACGCCATCATCAAAATCACAATTCTTGTTTTCTTCATAACTTTCGAACCGTAACTTCGATTGACGCACAGTCGAAAGCGTTGGAAAGCTTATTCAATGCTCTATACAACAATGACCAAATATATTTGCTTGAATACCTACAAAAATGAGATAAATTAAAATTATAAATAATTAAATTTATTACACTCGAGCTAAGCGCGCTCAGATCGCGTTAAGCGCGATCTCACCTAAAATACACTTAAATCGGCTTAAAGCGCGCTAAGCGCGGTCCTTCCCGCGCTAAGCGAGGTCAAGGATCCTTAACTACTGCCTCTTCATCAAAAACGCGCTGAACCCATGCTGAAAAACGCGCTAAGCGCGGGTTACCGACACGATCACCTCGAAAATGATCTTTTAGGCGTTCTTTCCTTCACCATAGGTTCCTATCATCAAATATAAGCAAGAAGACCTGTCAAAAAGCATCAAAATGATCATAATTCATAATATTTACAATAAAATCGGAAACTTGCATATTTACACTAAAACTAATAGATTTACTACTAAAATATCAAGGAAACCATTGAAAAGGGCCACAAAATACTATCTAAAATATGCACAATTTGGCACTTAACATGTGCCAAGAAGAGGCACATTGGAGAATTCCCCACAACTATCAATAATCTGGAAATTCTCATAAACAGAAGAAAACTAAGTAATGTCAGCGTGAGTAAGGGACATGATCCTCTGGGACCACCTTAAACAACTCTTGTTCTCCTTGAGAGCAAATGACTGTGGAAAGTGTGAAATAAACCACTTGTACAATAAAGGTGTGAAACAAACGATGGTACCATGCCCCTTAGAAGTCCTATGATGGATGGAGAAGTAATATCACCAAGTAAAGTCGGAACAGGGTTCCCAATCAAGAAAATCCTAATAGCGTTAACATCCACAAAGTTGTCAACGTTAGGGAATAAGACTAGTCCGTAGATAAGCAAAGAAAATATAGCCTCAAACGCCAATGTGCTACCAGCATTTGCAAATAAAGTGGCTTTCCCAATCAAGAACTTAGAAGTCATACCCTTGATGCCTCCCTTAACCCTAAGGTTAGCATCTATATTAGATTTTGTCAAATGGGTGACTGCAGCAATATCTTAAGGCTTAAGAACTTCCTCTAGACCAGTATAAGGAACCTTATCAGAAACTGGTATACCCAACAGATAAGCATACTCCTCCAAAGTCGGCATGACCTGATAATCAGGAAAAGTAAAGCACCGGTAGACATGATCATAGAATTGCACAAGGGTGTTCAAAATTTCGTCTTCAATGTTGGTAGAAAGAACAGATAAAAGTCTTCCATGACGAGATCTGAAGTCTGCATGATCAACTACTAAGGATGCTAGCTTTTTCAAATTACTAAGATCAGGAGCTCCAAAACCGTACTTCTGAGTGTTTCTCCTTCCAATATCCATGATCACAATATCTGCGATGTTTGAAAAGGAAACTATTTGAGATCCTTGAAAAGTGATTGAAACAAAATGTCTATGAATGCATGATGCAACACCTACAAACAAGATCACACAAATTACACGGGTTCAAAGGTTCGACGTGGACATGGAGCCAAGGGTAAGAACCAACCCACAATGGTATGTACTAGGGTTATATCATCCTGTAGAACAAGGTTCTAAAAAGTTCCCAGAGTCATAATTCCATCTTTCGGATATTATCGGCTTAAATGACTATTCATCAGCCAACAATATTCTCAAGAGAAGCTCGTCTGAGTGTGGTATCGCGTAACAACTGATTCAAGTCTACACCTGAACACCCACTGCACCACGTCCTAATAAGGCCAAGATGGGTTAAAGGGTTCTAAGGTCCTCAGCTTCTCCGGCTCCCAGGTCGAAAAAAGAAATGCCAAATACGACTGCTTGTATCCCAAAGGGGGCTCCACTGAGCGGGGGATCTCAAGTCAGCTTAGTAAGGACTACTCCACGTAAGCCAAACAAGACAATACCACCCTGATATCATAAGTGCACTCAACTTCGGGTATATGACTTATCTCACCACACAGAGATCACCAAGCACCCAAACAGAACAAGCAGTAACAAACAAATCAAACAAAAAGCGATAAATAAATCAAAGTAGGCTGGACCCACTAAGAACCAGAATCCCCAGCAGAGTCACCACTTTTCTGTAGCGGTAAAAATTGTGAGTGTAAGCTATTGATTAACTTAACTCATAAAGCAAGAGTCGCCACCACACTTTTATTTCATCCAAAAAAAAGGAAAAATAGCGAATAAAACCTAAACAAGTTCTAAGACAAGAATAAAGAACAGAGATTGGGTACGGGGGTTGGTTACGCTAAGGGAAGGTGTTAGCACCTAAAACGTATATAGTACTCTATAGGAACCCTTTGAAATATCTACATTTTTTGGTTTGAAAAGGTTTGTTTGAAATCAGATTGGGGAGATGAAAAGAGAAATATTTTATAAGATTTTTGTGTTTGAAGAGACTTATCGCCTCATGCCTACGTACCCACAAAGTGCAATATAGGATCAAAACCTCATAGTTCATGGTACAAATAACAAAAATGGCTTGTTTTGATTGATTTTAAATGTAAAGACAAGTCGTCATTTTAAGGAGAAAACTACTGTCATACCCCAAATTTTGACCACTAAGATTTCCCATCATTGTGCAAATCATCATCACAATATGGATGAACCATCATGCCTCACCAAATGCCTCAAAGATGGGTGAGCATCCACTATAATCAAAATTAGGGTTTCAAGCCCTCTCTGAGCTTTAGACAAAGGCTCAATCAAGAAATGACTTGATTTTCAACTTGTCTAATCTCTCAAACATCCTCAAAGGATCAAAAGGACTCCCACTTCAAGGATTAAGCACAAGGTTGCTCCCTTCTAGGTGGATCAAGCCTCAAGATCGCCAGTATCACCAAATTAGGGTTTTGATCACCCAGGGCCTCCAGATGAAAAGTTTCATCTGGGAACAAGCCATTGATCCAAAATATAACCTAATATACTTCATGGAACCTCATGAACCCATGCATCAAGTCAATTTTTCCTCAAGGGATGCATTCATCAAAAATCAGGAATTGGGGTTTCTTGACCTAATTCACCCCTAAGTTGACTTTTGGGACAAATTATGAGCCAAGACCTCAAGAGATGATTTGAGGGTCTCTAATATACCATATTGATCCATTTGGGACAATGGATTAATCCAAGAAGTTTGAGCAACAAGTCTCAATTCCATCTGCACCACAATTAGGGTTTTAAGGGAAAAGTCAACTGTAACTTTGACTTTTGACCAAGACATGCTCCCAAACCCTAATACATGATTGAATATACCCTATGACACCCATGGAACATGTCCATCAAGTTTGATTTAGGTCAAGGACATGATTTCCTGAAGAATTGCACAGTTTGGAATTCATCTGATAAAAAGTCAACTGTGCACAAAAGTCAACTTTGACTTTTTGAGATTTTTCACCAAAATGGATTTTTAACCCTAAAATGATGTTAATGTATGATTTGAATCATCATTCATCAAGAAAAATCAAGAAAAGTGAGATAACTTGTAAAAGGGGTAACCATAAAACTTAGAAATTTTTCTAAGTTAAAAATAAAGTGGCAAGGGTACCAACTTTGAAGGACCATAACTCCTAAACCACAAGGCCATTTTTTCTCATCCAAAGATGGATTTGTAGCCCTCATTATCACCTACAAAAACTTCAACTACAAGTCATTCCAATTCATTAAGGATTTTGAGTTATGGAGTGATCAAAGTGGCTGAAAAGTGAAAATGTCACTTTTTCCAACACTTAGTGAAATTTTCACTAAGTCAGATTCTGCCTCACTTTTTGCCAAATGTAGGGGGATTTTTCACTTGGAATCAAAAGAGATCAAAACCAAACTTGTTCAAACAGTTGTTGTATCATGTAAGAGCTTTCCAAAATGGCCAAGAACATTGCCAAATTCAACTTACACCATGAGATATGACATTGGCAAGTTGCCTTGCTAAAATCTGTCAAGGCAAGGCAGAATTTGCAACTTTGGTCGATTTGCCAAAATCAGCCAAATTCAATTGTTCCTATATACTTGGACACCTCAGAGGATTGAATCTAAAGGGGACAATCACTGAGCCAAGCCTCCAAAGTCCATGGAACAAGAAATAGCATGTTGAACCTAGAATGGCCAAAATAGGGACAAGACTTCAAATTTGGAATGAGGCATTCAATGGAACCATCAAGGTGGCATGGACTGAGCCATTCTCATCTGAAATCAGTCAAGACTTATCCAAGACCAAGGGGACCATAGCTCTGTGCCCTAACCTCTAGTTAATGGCTAGAGGAGACTTGCATTTCCATTGGCCAACATTGAGGAAACACCTGCTGCAGTTGCCATTCACTGTGGATCCCAAAACAAACTTGCTATACTATAAATAGAGCTCAATTGTGGTCAGTTTGAGTACACCAAAGCCATCTAACATATGCTTTCCTCAAAATCTCTTCTTTCACTCCAATTTTGCCTTCTAGGCAAGTCACTATCGGGTTTTGAGTTTGAGAGCAATTCCAATCAAACCAATCACTCACACACCTCACATACATCACATATGAGCTGATCAAACACTTAGATTACTTCTGAAACATCAATTTCACAAAATCACCAGCTGGTTGCTCAAGGTTTTAACCAAAGTGCAGCTGAGGTACCACAAAATGATCCAGCCAATTTCAATCAAGTCCAACCATCCAAACACAATCCATAGGGTGTAGGGAAGCTGTTCAGATCATCACCACTCATCTGTAACACCTCCAAATCAAAAATCACTTTGAACTTGCTGTCACGGCCTAGAGGTAAGCACATGCTTGGTCATCTCTCAATCTATGCATATTTCCTCGCATAATAATTTGGCCATATGTTCACAATCATGCATGGAATGTTTTCCCTCAATTAATTGCATTGTTTGAATCGTGTATCAAAAATCCTAGCCTTCATGCAGAAATTAGGGTTCTTGAGGTCTCTTCGTGATTTCTTGTTGTATGTTTAATTTAAATGAAATTAAAGTACATAGACATGATCGTGAGGTTGAGACGAGCATAATGATATGTGGATTGCATGATATGATTACGTATTCATGGAGATTGGATAGAAAATGCAAATCTGAGAAACCAAGAACACGCGCGTGTTCTTCAGCTTGTTCTTGGCGCCATTTTTAGAAATTCAAATATTTGAATTTTGTGATTTTTGTTTAATTGATTCAAAAATTAATTTCTCTCTGAGTTTTAATGATTTTGAGTTGATTCTTTTTTTAATAATTCACAAAAATGTTAAAATATTTTATTTTATCAAAAAATCCCAAAAATATTATTTATTTCATATAATTGATATTTTTGCAAAGAATTAATATTTTAATTGTTTTTGACATTTTAAATATTTTTTCTACATTGATTTTGCAACTTTTAATGCTTTCTAATTATTTTGTAGGTCAATACTTAATTTTTGAAGCATTAATCCAAGATCACAATTTGTTTTCCATGTGTTAAACAATTTTTGATCATTTTAATTGAATTTTTATTCAATTAAATACATTTTGAAAACAAATTAGGGTTTTGGATTAATTCAACCCTCATAAATCATTTTCAAAACATTTTGGGCCTCTTGAGAGAGTGTAAGACCCATCCCCCCTTGTACAAAAACTTTTTGGGCCTCATTCATTGTATAAGTCCCTCTGTACAAGTAAACGGCGCGATCGTCGCCTTTTTTAAAATAAACCTGGGCCTACCCTCGAGTAGTAAGACCCATTTCTTTTTCTTAAAACTTTTTGGGCCTCTAATTGAGTGTAAGACCCAATCCTTTTTTTTTACCAAATCATTTTGGGCCTCAGTATATTGTATAAGTCCCGATACCGTCAAAAACAAACGGCGCGATCGTCGCCTTTTCAAAATAACCCTTGGGCCTACCCTCGAGTAGTAAGACCCATTTCTTTTTCTTAAAAAACTTTGGGCCTCTATTAGAGTGTAAGACCCAATCCCCCTTTTAACCAAAACATCTTGGGCCTCACTTATTGTATAAGTCCCTCCGCGTTAAAAGAAAACCTCGGCGCGATCGCCATTTTTAAACGAAAAATCATTTGGGCCTACCCTCGTGTTATAAGCCCCACTCTTTTTCCTTTAACCCTTTTTGGGCCTCTTGAGAGAGTGTAAGACCCATCCCTTTGTACAGAAAACCATTTTGGGCCCCAGTCACTTGTATAAGTCCCTCTGTACAAAGTCAAACAGTGCGCTCACTGATAAAACCCTGGGCCTCTCCTTGAGCTGTAAGCCCCAAATCTTTCTTTTTCAAAGCACTTTCTCCTTTGATTTTGAATATACTGTTGTTTTCAATCTTTCTTTGTTGAACAACTAACCAAACAGCATGGAAGCACTCCAACCGAGTAAGTGGTTATCGCTTTCGTTTACTGCTTTCATATTATAAACTGTATTGTGGGGCTGCTCACTGTAAGTCTCCTTTCATAAACTCATATCTACTGTGTAATAATAGTATAGATATTTCGAGTTCCCCCGGCAACTACGTCTAGAACTAGGTGACGCCGTTTCATTTATTCGTAGAAATATACGCCTAGATCCCCAATAGGAGCACCAGATACAGTCTTCTCTTCGGCTGTCCTCCTTAGGAATCGTCAAGAAACTCTACTCCCCAAGATGAATATATTCTCCGTGAATGGCATCTTTGAGTTTCTTCCAAACTCTCGAACTTTCCTGACTTGATCTATTCCTTGTGAATAGCTTGCCTTGAATGTCTCGGGGTTTGGGTACCCACTACGGTCATAATCTTGGACCTTAACTAAGGAACCCTCTTTAAAAGCTAAAAGTCGCTAGATAGTAAACCTCGCACGTTTACCAGTGGTTTTTATCTTTAAAAGAGTTATCTCTCCTAATGGAAAGGGGATGATAGACCCACGGGCTTCTTAAAAGCATCGGCCTCCTCTTGGGCATTATACAAGGACCCACAGGCTTCCTAAAAAGCAACCCCGCCTCCTCTTGGGCATTGTTCAAGGACCCTACGACTTCTTATAAGTATTCACAGCCTCCTCTTAGGCTTCGTATAATGATCTCTTCCCCCGGGAATGATAGCCTCCTCTTGGGCTTCGTACAAGGACCGATCGACTTCTTAAAAGCTTCTAGCCTCCTCTTGGGCTTCGTACAAATTGTCCCGACGACCTCCTAGAGGTATAGGAACAGAACTTAGTCATCTGTATAGAACAGTCCTTTCATAGAGTCTACTACTGCTTCTCACAGCATAGTGCAAAAGATAAAACTCTAGACACGGACAGTCTAAACTTCCTTGAGTCTCAAAGACATTCTCAAGCACTCTTCAAAAAAAAGGAAGGAAACCCGTAGACTCGGACAGTCTAAATACCCTTTTGGATTTCCAGTTTCCTCAAAGAAAAGGAAACAACCCCGATCCTCAGATCTAACCCATGAGTACAGTGATGCTCATATAAGAACTGATTTTCTCTTTCAAAATCAGTATACTGGACCTGTCACTTAACTGACACAGTAACCCTAGCCTTCTCTTGGGCTTTGTACAATGATTCTCCCCAGCGGAGTCAAACAACGTTTTAGCCTCTCTCTCGGGCTTCGTACGAGACACATAAAGACTCCCTCATCGAGTCAAACAAACAATAGCCTCCATCTCGGGCTTCGTACGAGATACAAAAACACTCTCTTGTTGAGTATAAAAGATTCTCCTGTTGAGTCAACCCTTTTAGCCTCCATCTCGGGCTTTATACGAGATACCAAAAGACTCCATCGTCGGGTCAAAAACTTTTAGCCTCTCTCTCGGGCTTTGTACGGGACACAAAATAGCCTCCTCTTAGGCTTTGTATAATGATTTTCCTAGCAAACTTTTAGCCTCCTCTTAGGCTTTGTATAAGAAAACCACTGGTTGATCCAATCAACCTTTTAGCATCAAAGCTGTGCCTCGTTCACAGTACACAAACATCAAAAACTCCTTTCCCTTCATCTAATCGCTGTAAGCGGCAAGCCTCTGGATCACCTATATCCACGCCACTGTCCCTCTTTTAGCATGAGAAATTCCTAAGGAAAGATGGCATTGCTCTACACTGAGTTAAAGTTTTCTCCTTCAGGTTAAAACCCTTTTCTTCGGAAATTATGGCATTGCTCGGATCCGCGTATCCCAGTTAAAGTAATTCTCCTTCTCCCCTCTTTAGAGATGACAAATTCTCTCTAAAACCGAGGTCTTTCAGCTTCACGTCTTGGGCTTTGAACAAGACACAAATAGACCTTTCAGCTTCACATCTTGGGCTTTAATCAAGATACAAACCACCTTTCGCTTCACGTCTTGGGTTTTGAACAAGACACCAAAAACACCCATTTCCTCCCATAGAATAGGAGGAACTACGAATGCTCTGATTTCCCTGTTTCGGTAAACGGGAATACGTAGGCATAAGATCGAAAGAAAATATCTTAGCGAGCACAATCAACAAAAAACCCAAATCCCATATCTCCATCAATCAAAAGCAGTAATTCAAAAGCATCAGTCCTAACATCCTAATCCTTGTTCCCCGCCAGAAACCTTCTGCGCAGATAAAAAGAAAAAAAATAGTATTGGCGAAAATACAAATAACTAGTACAAGCCCCCCCCCACATTGATAGCATTCGTAACCTAACAGACCGCTGTTTAAACTCAGTATGCAAAGCAGGGTTAATTGGAGACATCTATTTCCCTTCCTTATTCAGCTCACAATAGGATAAAAAATGAATCGACCTGTAGTCAAAGCTCAAACCGCAGAGAGCGAACAGCGCTTAAGAACCGCGTCCAAAATCGCACGCTACAACTACGACTAGTCACCCACAAGTATAAGAAAATAACATTTGCATCATCTTAAAATGGAGGATTTTTGCTTGGATACAAATCAACAAGTCTATCACTCAACATCTAAGTGGAAAATGTCAGCATTTTAAATACTAGGGGAATAGGAGAATTACATCTCAACTATGAAAATGACTCATGTCTAAAATTTTGAAAAGTTTTAAAAGAAAAAATGCAGAAAAGCACCAAAAGATTTGAATGAGTTTTTGTATTTTAGTATTTTTGAAATTAGTCAAAGTATGATTAACATTGATTGACATTTATTTAAGAAAACAAAAATTGAAAATCACTTGTCAAAAGTCAAGGTTTATTTCAAAAGAGGTTTAATTTAAAAAAAAAAGAAGATTTTGAAAAAGGGAGAAGATTTTGAAAATTGAAGAAGGGGTGGAGAAGAAGTGACTATCCTAAAGCAAAAAGATAAAAGCTAAGGATAAGAACGGTCTAACTACACAAGTAAGCTCCACAACATAAGCGTTCGTTCCTTTAGATTAGGCCTTGATCAAGATAGGTCTTCAAAAGAGAACTCGACGTACCCAAAATCCAAAGTTTACCGTCACAAACTTCCAAGCATAGGTTAAGATCCTAGTTCTAAGTCCAAAGTTCCATATCCAATGCAAAGGATAGTAACCATAGTCCATGATTAAGAGAACAAGTTTTTTAGGGGATTAAACATTTATTAATGTTTTTGGTCCAAATGAAAAAATGAAAAAAAGCATAAACATAAACAAATGGTCCAAGTGGACAAAGGAAAAATGGCGGAAACATAAACAAATAATATGATATGATAACATAAAGAATAAAAAAATAAAGAGAGATAGGGAGCGAGAAGGAAGCATAAACATAGAACAATTAATATAACAATATATAGAAATGGTGATCCAAAATGAGAGAAACAAGTTTTGTTGTTTTTCGGAAATGTTCAACTAGTCATCCATGAGAATGAAAACATTGTCTCATAGATTATCGTGGGGAGGGCTCCAACTCGGATAAAATCAATGAGTATGCCAACTAACCCCCACGGGTAACAAGAGAAATCCAATCTATTTCAAACTATGCCATGGAAGAGTAGGAGACTGATAATTTACTTACAAAAACACAACGGTTTTCCGATTTTGGGACAATTTAGCGCTATGTTAAGCAATCGTAATCGGGCTTATGTAGAAGCCACGACTAACTGAGGCCGGTCAATAACAATGTTAGTGCTAATGCACGCTAGAGAAATTATATGTAGATCATTCTCCGAAAGCAACACCCCACGAAAAGAAAAGAGGTAACAATCTCATATTCACCAAGAACTTAAAATAAGTTCCAATGATATCGAAGATTTTCATTGATCAAAAGAAAAAGAAGAAGAAGGGAAGGGAAGCCAAATTGAATTACAATATTTGGATCATTCCATCTTTAAGTTCCATCACTCTTCTTGGCGGACTAAGGTACTAAACCTATCACTAATTCAAAGCACATAAAATGAATCCGATGATCCACTTAAAGATAGACTTGAACTAATGAAGGTTTATCCAACCTCATCTAACACCCAAAGTCCATGGAATTTAAAGAGAAATTTGATCAACAAACACTACAATTCAAGGCAAAACCAAAGGAAATGGAAGAAAAAAGGAAAAAACTCAAAACAGTTCCAAAACAAGCCAAAAACACAATTCTGCTACTGGATAATTGATTAACCATTTGCATATATAAATGTGTTAATCGATTAACACTGGCAGGACAATAAAAAAGATTTGAAAAAAATCAGCATTCATGATTCAATCATTTCTTCAAACATCTCATGATCATGAATGCAATTGAGCACGAAAATTCAAGTAAAAAAACAGCAAATAACACCAATAAAACATAATTTGCAAGATCGAAAGATCAAGAAACAAGAATCAACAAGAGATCACATTGTGGAAGATGAATCCAGCACAACAATTGTGGAACAAAAGTTTACCACTTCCAAATCTGAAAATGCTTCAAATCAACTTCAAAAACCACACTCCAAAGCCTTGATCTATAGAAATTGATGACGAAAAAGTGTTTTGATGGAAGTTTAGCTCAAAGATTAGTAAGGTGAATTTAGCTATCAAAAGCTTATAGAATGAATGAAATGAGGCCTCTATTTATAGGATTTAGGCTTGGAAATTTTGGTGGCTTGGAGCCTGGTTTGGAGCCAAAATTAGGCTTGGAATTTGAATTTGGAGGCAAAATGAAGATCAAGTGGTGATTAATGAGGGTGTATGGTGGGAATTAATTATGATTATGTAGGGGGGATTAAAATGAGGTGATCTAGAATATTCCCATGATGAAACAAGTAAAATTTGGTGCCAAATGCTGCAAAATTTGAAAATTATATTTTTAGCCAAAAAACACACCGGTTAATCGATTAACCATTTTGTACATGCATTTGGTTAATCGATTAACATAGTGAAAAAGTGAGAAAAATGGCTTTTTGTTGTGCTGTCTTAGTTCTGTCTCGATTCTTTTTGCTTGTCAAAGAAGGCATGGAAATAAACACATGAACCTTAGAGTCTCTTGAGTAATAAACAATCAAATCTTGGGAAACTCTCTATCAGATGATTTTGAATTGTTTGCAGATCAACTTTGACTTTGTTTCAGATGAATTTCATTCGAGCCGAGGAACTAGTGTTTGATATTCTTGATCCAAATTTCTTCCTAAAAAAGTTAGTAAAGGAAAAAATATATATTTTTGGATTTTAATTAAAGGTTAGTAAACATAAACACAAACAAACATCAAGCAAACAAGAATACGGGGGTGCTTGGTGATCTCCCTCAAAAGTAAACCTATAAAGGAAGGTAAGAGAACCAAAGTTTATGATCTTGTTTGTGGTATGAGATGCAAATGACATGTGGGATCTTAGGGGTTAAAATTAGGGTATTACAGTGGCATCTGCTGACAAAACCACAATCCATTGTTTCCAAATTTCTTAAAGTAAGGTACTATCCTAAATCATCTTTCTTTGAAGCTAACTTAAGTATTAAATTGAGTTGTGTTTAGAGAAGTCTTTGGCAATCTAGGACAAGTTTAACTCTTGGTTGCAGGTGGAGTATTGGATATGAAAGTAACATTATGGTGATGAATGCACCTTGGGTAAGAGGAAAAGTAGAAGGTTTCCTGAGCGGTCGTCAAGTTCAAGGTGCGTATGAGATTACTATTCAACAACTTTTATTGCCTAATATTAAACAATGGGATGCCCATGTGATAAGAGAGTTGTTTGATCATGTAGTGGCTGAGGATATCATACATGTTCTGTTAGTGGAGAAAGTTGTAGAAGATAAGTGGACTTGGAAAGAAGAGCAAAACGATTGTTATAGTGTGAGAATTGGTTACATAATGTGGAGGAATATCCAAAATAACTTGGGGTATATAAGGGAGGATGGGGATTGGAGTATCATGTGGAATATTAAGGCACCTCCTAGAGTCAAAAATCATTTGTGGAGAATATGTAGGGGCTGCCTGCCGAAACGCTTGAGACTTAGTCAACATTATGTCCAGTGCCCGTCGAGTTGTCAGTTTTGTGGGAATGTCGTGGAAGACGACTGACATGTTTTTTTGGATGTGATGTCACTTATCATTGTTGGCGGGCAGTAGGTTTGTCTAATATTATTGAGCCCCATTTACATTCCTTTGATGATGCTAAATCTTTGATTCTTGATATTTGTAGTCAAGAGGAGAGAAGGACCGCGGGAAGAGTTGCGGTTATGTTATATGTGAATTGGAAGAATAGAAATAACATGGTTTGGAATAACGAGCAAGAGGAATGATCTAAACTTAGCATGCTTTCTTTTTGGAATTGGCACGATTAGTTTACTGCTCAAGAGAGTCATGATAGTGATATTACCCAACACCATCTAACATCCTAGTGTCCTCATAATGTAGGGAAGGTGAAGTGCAACATTGATGTGGGTTTTAACATCAATCGTGGTACTACAAATAGGGGTTGGTGCATGAGAGATAACTTGGGTGGATTTGCTTATGCAAGTGTAGCTTGGAATTTTGGTATCCACTCCGCTATAGAAGCGGAAGCCTTGGCCCTTAAAGAGGCAATCCATGGAGCTATTGTATATTGTTATCTTCAAAAGTGACTCCCAAAGAGTGATCTAAGCTATTCGGTCTAATAACAGTAGTATCTATGAGTTTAGTTTAATTATTCTGTCTATCCAAAACTTGTTGCAATTTTATCCCAACTTTGAGGTAGAGTTTGTTAAGCGCAAAGCAAATATGGTTGCCTACTCCTTAGTGAAGGCAGCCGATTTTTTATTTAGGCGTAATGTTATTAATTTAGTTCCTTGTTGTATTGAACACTATTTGATGAATGAAATGCGTTAAGTTTTTTTTTTCAAAAAAAAAACTTAAGAAGAAATAATTAATCAGCCATTGTTATTTTACCATGATTACGGGAGCCGTGAGAGTAGTTAATAGACTTAACTAACAATTGTATCATTAATTCCAAAATATTAAAAAAAATAGTCTCCACAAAAATGGTAAATTTAACAAGGAAATAACAAATGTGATTTAAAAGAAATAATTTGGGGGGGGGGGGGGGGGGGGGGGGTTTCGATGGCGTTTTGGTTCGAAAACTATCCAATTAAAGTTCGATAATGAAAGCGATTAGATATTTACTTCGAATCCCTTAATTATATCTGTTGATGAACTGTGTACTAGATAAATTACAACTACGTTATAATTTTAAACCGAATTAACAAGGCCACTATTTAATTCCTTGGTGTACAACTCACTAATTTACACAATAATTCCCTAATTCCTTAGACCAATTCATAGTTAAATAAGGTGTTACTAAGTTCACTAATTTACAAGGCAAAACTTATAATTACTAAGTTGAATAGTTGTCCTAGTTCAGATCGGTAGACTTACAGTCAATAATCCATACTCATTTGATATCAATTAACGCGCTCGTCAACACACGAAAGACAATGAACACAAGAACAATTAAATAAGATAATAACATAAAGGAATTCAAATAATATCAAATAGAAATATGATCCAATAGAGTACAAATAGGTTAATTCCAAAAGATCTAATCTAAAACAACTTAACTACTCGTAGTGACAAAAACAATTACAATGAGTTGGTAAGGAGTATTAATCAAAATCAATGGAAAATAAGCTCTCTAATGACTCCAATGTTCCATAAAATCGTGCTCCAAAAACTCCTATCCAACACTTTCTATCTGAAATTTGGAACACCTAAAAAAGTAGTCAAATTCTTCTTTTAAAGCTATAAAAGTGTGTCAGAAATTCGATGCATTGCACCCATGTTGGTTCCTATCGATATCGCGATGTCACGTCATCACGCCCATGATGTCAGCATCGTTGCCACAAGAATTCCAGAAGCAAATCATTAATTTTCCCTTTTATCTTCAATGTTTTCACTAAGTCCACATTTCTCACTCTTTTGCAACTTCTTCAATTCTTTCACATATTTGCTTGACTTTTGCTCATTATTCTGCTGATTCCTTCGAAATTACTCGCCAAATTTAGGTAATGACAGAGTGTCATCACAACCCCAAACTTACTTTGTTGCTTGTCCTCAAGTAACCTGTCTGCACATTGAACATTTCATCAGAACTAAAATGCTTACCCTTACCAATGAATGCCACATTTCTTTTGCTGATCAACACCTCTGTCCATGCTTTAACCCAATTAACTTGAAAAGGTCCTTCTAAACACACAAGTTCTTAACCTGTCTCTCATTTCACCTTTATTCACTCAATTTGACAGGGTAATCGCACAACTAACATACAAAAGTATTAAACAATGAGTTTATAAAATTTCTAATAGGGTCAATCGAAATCATATTTAAACACACACTTTTGAGGCCTTTTCAAGGTTGTAATGTGGCTTATGCCAGGGTAGGATAATTTATGATAGTAGGTTTAAACCGTTGTAGTTAGATACCTAGTTTTCCTTATGTTACATAATTCCTTTAATATCACTCTTTTCCATCGGTACTAGAGAATTCACTTTGTTGGTCCTATTCATCATTCTTTTCTTTTTCATTTTCAATATTTTTTGAAGAAGTTATTTTTAACTTCTTGATTTTCTTTTTCATTTTCTTTCTTTTGACCAATTTCTCTAGTACCCCAACGCCAAATTTAAACATTGAAAACTTCCAAGAGCAACCCCAAACTTATTCTTTTGTATTAAACAAGGAAATTTGTTTTTCTACCTAACTCCAAAAAGGGTGGAAATATTTAATCTTTCAAGTCAAATGGCTATATAACAAGCTATGTCACAAAAAGAATGGCTAAAGCTCAAAGTGGTTAGCAAGAGATATAATCATATTCAAACAGGTTGGTTTAAAAGGATCAGAGTTTTCATAAACAACTGCCTCAGTGTGTATTCATCAAACTAATAGAGTAAGTAGAAATAATGCAAACTATAGAAAATACTAATGCACATATACTTTCATAAGAAAGAAAAATGAACAATGGAAATATTTGGCTCAAACCTTACTAGTTGAGGTATCTGGAGATTATGTACAAATTGTTGGCTTCCCTTTTCTTCATCAACTTTCAATTTGCAAGGGAACTTCAATGTTGATCACTTTTATTGATTCTTTTTCTGGTGACTTTTGCTTTTCTTTTTTATATTGGCATTGTTAAGGTAGCAAACTATAACTGAAATAAACATAATAGCAAAGTGGTTAATTAATTCACAACATAGAGAAGTACATAAAGGGAAGAGCATTTTTGAGAGCTAGCTATTACTCTTCCTTGAATCATAGTTCAAAAAGGTAAATAAACTGAATTAAAAACTAAAATTAAAATAAATCTAAATAACATTGATCTGTGGGTTGCCTCCTAAGCATCGCTTGTTTAAGGTCCTTACTTAGACCGTTTACTTCTCTAATTAGGTTATTCCTTCAGAGTTGTATCAATGTATCTATTTGGTTTGAAATCAGGCTTGCTTTTGTGCATAGAGTTAGTCAGATATCTCCTATTTAGACCATATATGTTCCAACCACATTTCCCCTATTATTTATCAACACTATTCTAGGTCTCTCTTTTTTCAAACTAGATAAGGGACTCCAAATTCTATGAGGTGGTCTCAGTTATTTTCTTAAGAGAGCAAGATTTAATAGTGGAGGATTCTCTTTTATCTCAAGGATCTTATATTTGTAAGATTTTATTTCCAATAAAACATTTGGTTCAGGATTACTCAAGTTCTCACCTTTTGACATGATATGCTCATATTCCTTAACTTCTTCATCTTGTCATTTATTGATCGTGTCACTAGAATTCATCGCAGAAACTTCCCCGACTATCTCCTCCACTACATCAACTCTATAGCATTGAAGTTTCTTCTTTTTATGTTTCATGGCTTCAAACACATTAAACACAACATTTTCTTTGTTGAATCTTAATATTAACTCTCCCATTTTCACATTAATTAAGGCTTTACCGATTGCTAAGAACAATCTTCCTAAAATTTGTGGTGTTTCGGAGTTTTTTGGCATATCAAGAATTACAAAATTTGCTGGAAACAACAAGTCATATAATCTAACATGTAAATCTTCGAGAACTCCATATGGGTATGTGATAGATCAATCAACTAAAGTCAGAGTCATCTGATTTGGTTTTGGTTCCCCACACTTTAACTTTTTCATCATAGAGAGTGGCATCATATTAATGCTAGATCCTAAATCACACAAAGTATGACTAATGGTTAATGAACTAATATAAAAAGGAATAGAAAATCCACATGAATCTGTGAGTTTGGGTGGAAGCTTCCTTTGAATGATTGTGTTGCACTCTTTTGTAAAAGCGGTGTTCTCATCATGCTTCAAGTTGGGCTTTCCCGATAAGAGCACTTTAAGGAATTTAGCATAAACATACATCTATTTGAGAGCTTCACAAAATGGAATATTAACCTATATTTTTTCATCATCTCCACAATTATTTTGAATTGACCCATTTCCATTTCCTTCTTTGGCTTCTTTTTCAAGATCGGGTAAGGTGGTTTTATGTAATATGGTAGCTCCAGGCTGGGGTAATTCAAAATTTTCTTCTTAGTCCTTTTATAAGGTTATTTTTTTTATCTATGAATTGGTCAAGGGTGAGTTGCCTAACTTCATCTTCGTTGTTTTCCTCACTCTTATCTCCCTTTGATTTTTTCTCAACCTCTTTTTCAATATTTTTCTCTCCCTCACTTGTTTCTTTTCTCTCATCATTAAGATTTGGATTTAAAGGTACCACCCTATTTTTCAACTCAATGGCCTTGCAACTTTCATTTTTGGGGTTATATATAGTGTTACCAATAAACCTGCCACTTGAACTAGCTTGTGTTGCCACTTGCTTAGATAATTGACTGATTTGCATTTCCAAGATTTTGATTGATGCTTCAGTATTTTTACTTATGGTATCTTGGCTTTTTGGCATCTCTCTCAGGGTATTAATCATTTCCAACTTGTTCAAAATGGGTCAAAGTAACTTTTATGAATTGAGCTAGAGCATCTTTAAGTTGAGATGGGTTCCCCTGTTGTTGTGCTTGAGGAACTTGAGGCACTTGAGGAGTTCCTTGGTTGTTACTCCACTTAATGTTCGAGTTATCATGCTAACATGTACTATAAGTTTTAGAATAAGAGTTACCTCTTTGCAAATTTTCAGCATAATACACCTCTTCTTGGTATCCCTCAGGAACACAATCACCAATAGCGCCCCTGCCCATAAATATCATATCGTAGTGTTTGAACTTGACTAACAATTTCCTGAATAAGAGCTGATGCAACTATCTGTTTTGAAATGACCTCAAGTTGTTCGAGAACTGCTGTATTCGAATCTAATTCAAACACCCCCTTTGGTTTAACAATTTAGTCACTTATTAAGCGACACTCATTAGGTCACATTCTATTAATTAACTCCTCTACCTCATCTTCAGTCTTAGTCCTTATGGTACTCCCAACTTAGGCATCTAAAAGCATTATTGTTTGAGATAGGAGACCTATGGTAAAATGATGCATATACTCCATACTGCTCATATTGTGATTCAGACATTTTCATAGTAACATCTTGAATCTCTCCCATGCATCATACACTGATTCAAAATCACCTTGATCAAAATTTGATATTTCTGCTCTTCTTTCTATGAATTGAGCGTGTGAAAAATCTCTCCAGAAACCTGTCTTCCAACTCCTTGAAGGTCTGAATGGTACCATTTAGTAAACATTGCAACCAGTCTTTTGTTCTGCCTATTAGGGAGAAACCAAAAAACCATAATTTCACCTGCTCTTCAATCACATCATTCGAGTTTCACATCGAGCATGTTTCATAAAATCTAGCCAGATGCTCCCAAGGATCTCTGATAACTTGTACATCAAACAATTTGTCTATTAAACCGGAAAGCACATAATTTTTTATATAAAAAGAGTGTTAGCTAGTTGAAAACATAAGAATATTTGTCCAGCATCAGTCCTCCTATAATAATCCCCCATCATTTATCTCAGTGAAATTTCCATTTCTTCTCTTCCTCTTGAGGTTCTTTCGTACCGCACATAAATAAACAACACAAGATATCTTAGTAGCACTGCACCAAACATAACATAACAAGATTATAATTTTAAATTAAAAATTAGAAATTGACAACACAAAATAAAGCCAAATTTAAATTCAAAACATCGCACAATATTGCCTTATTGAAATTATTGACAATCCCCGGCAGTGACGCCAAAAACTTGATGGACTAAACTAACAAGTGTACCAGTAGTATCAAAGTAATAAAATTTTTGTCTCCATAGTGATTATAAATTTAACAAGGTAATAACAATGTGATTTAAAAGAAATGATGAACGGGGGAGGGGGTTCAATGGTGTTTTGCTCCGAAAACAAGAACGAGAAAACTAACAGATTAAAGTTCGATAATGAAAAAGGGATTAGATCTTTATTTCAAATCCCCTAATAATACATGTTGATGAACTGTGTACTAGATAAATTACAATTATGTTACAATCTCACAAAAAATTAACAAGGCCACTATACCCTTGGTGTACAACTCACTAATTAACACAATAGTTCCCTAATTCCTTAGGTCAATTTAGAGTTAAATCAGGCATTACTAAGTTCGCTAATTCACAAGACACAACTTATAATTACCTATTCCTAGTTAATTACTAAGTCTAATAATTGTCCTAGTTCAGATAGGTAAACTTACAATCAATAATCCATACTCATTTGATATCAATTTGGGCGTTCGTCAACACACGAAAGGTAATGAACACAATAACTATTAAATAAAATAATACCATAAAGGAATTCAAATAATATCAAACAGATATATGATCCAGCCGATTATAATTAGGTTAATCTCAAAAGATCTAATCTAAAATAACTTTGCTACTTATATTGACAGTAACAATTACCATGAGTTGATAAATGAAGGTGGCAAGAAACACAAGAAAGGGGGGGGGGGGGGGGGGGGTTCGAATTAGGTTTCCAAGATTAATACTTTTTCAACTCAAACACCCAAAATAGAACGAAGAACAAAAATAAATGAACACAATTATTTTTATACTGGTCCAGTGTTAACGAAACTAATCCAGTCCACCCGCCAAGGTTATTTTGCCTTCTCAATAAGGACTTAATCCACTATAATCAACAGATTACAGACACACAAAGACTACCCGCGTTTGTCTTCTCTAGTAATTAGACTAAACCCTAATCACTCAAGGAAACAATCTCAAAGAGAGAGAGATACAAGAGTTTGTGTTAAGATGCTTCAAAAAGCAGATGACACAAAGTTTTAGTACAAAAAATATGCACACAATAAAGAACAAAAGTTCTATGTGTGTTTTCTATACAATATTCACAAGAATAATATTTGCAGCAAAAGCTTTGTAGCGTGAATAGAGTAGTAGCATGAACTAGCAGATTAGCAGTTTCACTCATTCTTCCAAGTCTCCTTTATATAGGCATGAAAAAATAGGTTGGAGGGTAGAATGGAAATCTTCAAAAATGGGTTGTCTCCTTGCATAACGGTCTGCCAAGGTGGGAGACAAAGTGGTACGAATAGTACAGTCCTTACTCCATGTAATGAGCGTAGTGGAATGAATATTTGATCTTGTACTATGTACTATTTCTCTCACGTAAAAACTTTTGATCTTCTCTTCTAATCTTCAGAGGCTTCTTAGTGAATGTTGTTGAAGCATGTTTAGAAGGATCAAGAGACTGGTAGAAAGAAGCTTCACAACGAAAGTCTTCAGAGTCTTGACACTGTTCCTCAGAACATGGTCTTCAGAGTCTTCAGAACTTGTTCTTCAGAATCTTGAGAGCTTTGACAAAACTTCAGATGCTCTTCTCATCAGAGTCACATTCAGAAGCTTTAGAACAAACATTCATCAAAACCTTTGTCTAAAGAGCATTTCAAAACTTGACGTAATCTTGAAGCTCACAATTGTTTCTCTTCAGAGTCAAAGTGTGTTGAGTCCAGAATTTGATGATGTCACACGCCAATTCTTTAGAGTCAAAACCTATTAGCAAAATCTACAGACTAGACAAAACCATTAGGGTAAAAAATTGTTCTCTAACAAACAATGTATTATTATCATCAAAACTTAAGGCCATATGCATAACCAAATCTTGTTCTTACAATAAGGAGTATTCATCAAAATCTATGAAAAATAAGCTCTCCAATGACTCTAGCGCTCCACAAAATCGTGCTCTAAAAGCTCATAGCCGTCATTTTCTATCTCAAATCCAGAACCCCTAAAAAGTAGTCAAATTCTCCTTTTAAAGCTGCAAAAAACGTGTCAGAAATTTACTGCATCGCACCCGCATTGTTTCTTACCGCAACCGCGATGTGACGTCATTGCGCCCACAACATCAACATCAAGGCCGCGAGAATCCTGAAGCAAAATAACTATTTTTCCTCTTTTCTTCAATTTGTTCACTAATTCAATATTTCTCACTCTTTTACAACTTTGTTCAATTCTTTCACATATTTGTTTGACTTTTTCTCATTATTTATCCAATTCTGTCAAAATTACTTGTCAATTTTAAGTAATGCCAAAGTATCATCAGTAATCTATAATATTATAGTTCTATTTGATAAAATTAAATCATAAATTTGCGGATAACTAAACTAATTAATGGATTGATATGAACCAATATCTTAACATGCAACATTATTAAATTATCTTAAAGAAGAGTTTTTCCGTTCATTATAATTTTCTTTGACTTAAAGAAATAATTTTTGCAATTATGCGCAATAAATATTCAATTTATTAACAAAAAAGTAAAAAAAAAAAGAAAAACGGGTTGATATTAAAAATGTAATTTATTATTTATAATTGATAATTTATATCTAAAATGTAGTTAATTGAAATAAAAATGTTTGATAAATTTAAATGTTGAATACATAAAATAATATAAAAGTATATATTTAATTAATTTTAAATTATTTATTTTATATATAAAATGATGACACTTCGTAAGATACATTTTCTTAAAAAAAAGAAGGGAAACATACTGCACCGTGTTTTAATTTAGAGAAAAAAAACATCAATGTGTAACGTGAAATTATTATTGTTCACATAATTTTTAAGTTGGATTTTGAAATTATTTTAGACGTTAATAATTCCAATAAATAAAACGGAGCATAATAAATTAAATTGTTGTATCAAGAGTATATTTTGATTATTATTATTATTATTATTATTATTTTTTTACGTAAAATGTCATTTTTAGTTCTGTATCTTTAGGGCAGGGTTTATTTTGATCCCTCAATTTTAAAAGCAATCATTTAGATTCGGATCAATAGCAAATGTAACCTTTAGTTGTAATGTCTTGTCCAATTTAGTTTTAAGAGTAGGCCTAAATGCACTTTTAATTTCGGTAAGTTAGCGCGTTTTTGAGTTTAATTTCTGTAATTTTTTTTTAATCTAAGTCCGTATATAAAACCAAAATCAACAGGAACATCTGCAGGAAACTTGTGGATTTTGGCTTTAGGGACTAAACCACATGTAAAAAGTAAGATATAGAGACTCAGACCTAAACAAATAAATTACATGGATCAAACTCAAAAACTCGCTAATTTACAGGGACTAAAAGACTATTAAGCCTTAAGAGTATTTACCTCTTTTTGCCAAAAGTGACAAGTTTCACAATCGTATCATGAAAGTTCTTCATCCTCATTCTTATATTTTTTGAATATCTATCATAAATTGCTTAAGAGCTTCCATATTCTTTTTAATTTGTAAAACTTTAGCTTCTAAATGTTAAAATATTCTTTTATTTGAAGCTAACTTTTTAAAAGTGTCTATGGTTTCTCTATGTAGATTTTCAAAATCTTTTTGTAATTGAGAATAAGACAATTTATGAATAGATTCAAGTTTAGAATGACTTCCATAGGTCGACTTGTAACTCGTATGTGTCGACCTATACACCTATTTTGCGCATAAAAACCTGTTTTTAATGCATGAAGCCTTTTTCTAAACCATGAACAAAATGTTTTATGTTCCCTAATACAAAGATGCACATTAAGATTCAGAGGATACCATCCAATATACATATACGCTAAAGTATCCTATTTATGATATCATGCGAAATACATCTAACGGAAAGTTACAATCACATCCGTTTGATGATTTTTTTTTTTGTTCTTGCTCGTTTTGGTTGCTTTGTATTGATTGGTTTGTTACTTTTGACTAAGTTCTTTGTCTTTTATCTCCTTTAAGATAAATAGGAGGATAATAAATACATTATATTTTTATGGTGAATGTTGGATGAATGCTTGATTTTCTTGCATATATGAATAATGCCGCCTAGTTTTTTTTATTAGAGTTCTTATTCAGTGCTCGCATTTGTAATACCCCGTGATCCTTTAGATACTTAAATCTTTGTTAGTTTAGATCAACTGAGCTTCTATATGCTCTATTAGTTGCCAGTTAGGACAAATGGAGTAATTATTGAACCTAAATTAAATTAATTATTATTTTTTGAAACTGACCTTTTATTAATCAGTACAAGAAGAGACATTTTGGTAACATTGATAATTGGTCAACTACTCTAGTAGAGGAAATATTCATTAGAAATATGATTTAAGATATTTTCTTTTCTATCTCTCATTACCAACCACTTATATTTTCTTACCACTTTTCTCATCCACTCATTTTCCTTCTATGTATCACTAAAAACAAGGAAATGTGAGATAAAACATAGAAACAAGGAAGAGAAGAAAGAAGAAGAGAAACTTCAAGAAAGAAGTGGAAAACATGAAGAAAGTGGAATCATCAACCAAACAAATTCCTTTCCATCATCAATTAACTCTTGAGGTGGGTTCTAGTTAGTTTCCTTCTTTAGATAAAATTATTGTTTTGCTATTGATTCTTTGAGTATGATGATTGGTAATATTTCACGATTTTGTGTTGATTCATGTGGTGATTGATACCATGTTTGTGTTTATGTTAGATTCATGATAGCATGCTTGCTGTGGTTGATTCTTGATGATTAAACTTGTTGATTTCAAGAACTCATGTTAATGAATGGTTTGACATGATTTGGGATAGTTAGAATTGAGGTGGTTTGTGTTTGAAGGAACAAGGTGAAACAAATTGAAAAGAAAATTAATTGGTTTAGAAATTATATAGGAAAACTAATTTTTCCAGATGATAATCGATTGACATTAGGAGGCAATCGATTACACATGTTAAAAGTTTAAAAAAATTGCCTAAAATAGACCGTGCAATCGATTGCACAGTATTGACAATCGATTAATTCCACAAAATTCACAAAAAAAAGAGTTTAGGAAGTTACTGTAACCGATTGCACTACTTAGGAAATCGATTGTATCCCCTGTTTTTCCCAAAAATTATGTATTTTAAGGATTCTAAGCCATCTTAAGAGTTATGTAACTTATACTATGATATGTGGGCATAAAATTGTAATTGATTAACTATATTCCATGATAATTAAGGTGTTTTATCCTAGAATCATGTTTAAATAAAGAAGAATCATTTGGTATACTTCATGTATGATCTTGTGATGAATATGTTATGAATTGATTATTGTGTATACGTAATAACATGATTAAAAACTTATGATGGTTGTGAGAAAACCTTAGGAACATAATTAGTTGAATGAATTAGAAATATGACTAGGTTATGACGAATAACTTAATGGAGATGCTTGTACGCAATGGTACGTCAGTGTGTACCATGAATGAGTAATCGCTTAACTTATGAATAATAGGCCTTGTATGGAACATGTGGTGATGATGTGAACATTGGTGGATGAGGTCACCTAGTGGTTGATGAATTCAATCAAGTTTTATGTGGAATCCAATCATGTATTCAGGTATTTTCCCTAGATCGTGCATATCCAATTCGAGATGCTTATGTAAAGTAGAAAATGGAATATGGCACCAGTGATTCGTGCCTCAAAATGGTTTTGAGTTTTAACTATGGTTGAGCCATGGGGGAGAGGTGGACACCTAAGTGGGTTCGAGTCCCATACGGTGAAAGATACTAATATTGGGTTCGAGTCTCATACGAGTGAAGTTTCTTGAAGTGGGTTCGAGTCCCATAGAAATCCTGATATCCACATGAAACTCAAATCATACGACACGTGTGAACCGAGCCTTACCTTAGACATAGGCTTGGTCGGGAATCGATGTTTCTTTAATCTGAATAGTGATTTATTGAGTTATATGAACTCACATGACATGTTTCCATACAATACGAGAATTCCCCTGATACGTAAGTCTTCATTTCCTTTTTATGACATAAGTTAAGAATCGATTAGAAAACTTGTAGAGCTGAGTGGACCCATAAGATATGGAACCCACTGAGATTATTATCTCACCCCATTTTTGTCGTTATTTTTTAGGCAGTACTTTATAGGTGAAAGGCAAGGTCAAGCTGGCTTGATGTCCTTGGTGACTTGATATTGTAGATGACGTTATACTGTATAGATAGTTATTTTGAGATCATTCAGAGGATGATCTAGTTATTAGTTTTATTTTAGACACCTTTGTATATATTATGCCTTAGTTGTATATTATTTTTGGGCATGTATATATGTACATTGTTACCGATAGGCTCTTATGTATTTCAGTACCAAACTTACATTATGTATAATATGTATTCTAGACATGTATTGTATATGGGCGTTACAATTGGTATTAGAGCAGGTCGAATCCTCGACCAACCATGAAATATCAATAGTTATTCTTTCTGCCTCATATGTGTATTGCCATCATTTTTCTCGATGTCATATTTATAGCATTGAACTTGATCAACTTAATTCTATTTGTATGACATTTAGGATCATGGATGACATACGTAGAGGCCGTGGTAGGCCTAGAACTCAGAATTCAAATCCAGAACCAGCAATTAGGAATGATGGAGTTTAGTGGCTTCAGTTTGTGCAACAGATGCAACATCAGCAAAACCAATTCATGCAGCAGATGATGCAATAATTGAATGGTGGTCTTCACCCCAAGTGATTCTATAAGAAGTTGCAGGTGGTAGTTTTTGGGATTTATTTTGTATGAATCCTTAGTTTCATGGTGAATTAGATCCTGTGAAAGCTCATGAATGGATAACCAACATAGAGAGAATTTTTCATATAGTGCCCTGCAGTGAAGAGAATATGGTTGTATTTGCTTCTCATATGATTAGGGGCCCTACTGTTAGATGGTGGGAGAATGCTTCGACTCTTATACCTAATCAAGAAGTACCCATGGATTGGTAACATTTTAAGACTACTTTTCTAGACAAGTATTTTCCAATTACTTTGTGGACTCAGAAGGAGTTTGAATCCAAGCTGTTTAGACAAGGTAACGTGTCTGTGGCTGAATATGCATAAAAGCTTGAGGATATGGCTGCTTACTCCAGGCAAGTGTAGCGTACGATTTTTGTCGGTGATGCGACCACCTTATCGCAGGAATTAGGTTTTCTCCTTAATCAAGAGGAGGGGGTGCTACTTTCTGATTTCTTATTTATCCCGTGAAGCTGGAAGGGAAAGGGAAGCTATCTAAAACTAACCTTGCACGTGAATGTTTAACTGAACAAACGCTTAAAGAGATTCGGGGAGTTCGGGGCCAGGTTATACAATAGGGAGTTGTCAATTACCCATCCTATATGTGGTTATCCACAGGTTGTTAGCTTTAGGTTTCGCTTTGTACTTGATGGTGTTCATCCGTTAATGGGTTGGGAAATTTTCTTGGGAAATATGAGAGAGAATGTGAGTTTTTGTTGATGTTCGGGTTTTTCCGATGTTTTTTGGTAAGGTACTGGACCTAAGTTTTGATTGATATGAAGGTATTGGACCTAGAGTTTTTGATTAGTATGCTCGCTAAGATTTCACAATCTTATGCCTACGTATTCTCGTTTAAATGAAACAGGGAAATCAGAGCAATCGTAGTTCCTCCTATTCTATGGGAGGAAAAGATGTTTTGGTGTCTTGTTCAAAGCCCAAGATTAAAGCTAAAGGTTTATTTGTGTCTTGTTCAAAGCCCAAGATTGAAGCTAAAAGGTTTGACTGAGAGAGAATTTGTCATCTCTAAAGGGGATACATCTTGTCTGTTTATCACAGTTGTTGGGTGACTGTTTATAAAGGAGGATTACTTTAACTGGGATATGAGAATCCAGCAATGCCATAATTTCCTTTATAGGGGATTTATTCTGAAGAAGGAAACTTTAACTCAGTGTAGAGCAATGCCATTTTTCCTTAGGAATTTCTCATGCTAAGAGAGGGACAGTGGCATGGATGTAAATAATCCAGAGGCTTGCCGCTTACAGCAATTAGATGAAAGGGAGGTTTTACCAGGATAAAAGATGGACGACAACTTGGATATTTAAATCCACAAGTGTGCCACTTACAACAGTTATCGGGGATTAGGGTTTATTTTGAATGTCTATTTTGGTAAGTGATAAACAGAGCAATGACTTCCTACAGAGAGATTTTGATTTCCTCTGAGGGGATGTTGATTTTTGTGTGCTTTGATCAAAGCCCAAGGTTGAAGCTAAAGGGTTGATTGAATCCACTGGGGAAGTCCTTATACAAAGCCTAAGAGGAGGCTATAGCAGGATGACTCAACAAGAGAGTGTTTATATATGTCTTGTACAAAGCCTAAGATTGAGGCTAAAAGAGACTGACTCTTTGGGGGATATTTTTGTACAAAGCCTAAGAGGAGGCTAAAAGTTTTACTTTTCTGGGGAAAATGTTCTGTCTGTCTCGTACAAAGCCCAAGATTGAGGCTAAAAGGGATTTGGACTCCGTTGGCGAGGGTTTGTATATGTCTTGTACAAAGCCCAAGATTGAGGCTAAAAAGAAGACTGACTTGATGGGAAATAAATCTTTATCTGTCCTGTATAAAGCCCAAGATTGAGGCTAAAATAAGACTTTTCTGACTCAACTGAGGTTATTTTAGGTGTCTTGTATAAAGCCCATGACTGAGGCTGAAATGAGTTCGACTCTGCTGGAGAGTAGTATCTGTCTTGTACAAAGCCCAAGATTGAGGCTGAAAAGGAGATGATTGACTCTGCTTAGGAAATTTATTTGGTGTCTTGTACAAAGCCCAAGATTGAGGCTGGAAAAGGTTTGACTGAACAAGAGAGTGCTTTTATCTGTCCTGTACAAAGCCCAGGATTGTGGCTGAACAAGCTGAAGAAATCATTATACAAAGCCTAAGAGGAGGCTAACTTTTTCTAGGAGAAATCTTTATACAAAGCCTAAGAGGAGGCTGGAAAAGATTGACTCAATAAGAGAGGGTTTTTGTCTGTCTTGTATGAAGCCCAAGATAGAGGCTAAAAGGGTTGACTCAACAAGAGAGTCTTGAAAGGTGATTGACTCAACAAGAGAGTCAGAAAGGTGAGCTCAGTTGGGGGAGAATCATTATGCAAAGCCCAAGAGGAGGCTGGCTATGCTGAGGAAATAAAAGATCATTATACAAAGCCTAAGAGGAGGCTATCTTCTGCTGGGGATTATTGAGATCCCGAGGCAGGCCCAAATGGGGAATCAACTCTTGCTGAGGGTTACAGAAGAGTTGAGATATCAGAGACCTTGAGGTTCTGATAAAGGGTTTATTAATAGCCTTTTGACCATAGCTGGAGAATTTTAGGAGAGAGACTCGGTTTTAGAACCTATAGGTTTTAACTCTATTGGAGATTGATCCAGAATGACCAGGGTTTCTCCTATGTTTGTAGGGAACTTGAGAATGTCTTTGAGATCCGAGAGGGGATTAGACTGTCCAAGTCTACTGGTATAGAAGAGTTTACCTTTGTACGATGCCCAAGAGGAGGCAGGTGTTTTAAGGGATGAGAATCAACCCTAAATTGGTCTGAGATTTGACACTAGAAAGACTGCTCTAGCAAAGGATGACTAAGTTCTGTTCCTATACCTTTAAGAGGTCGTCAGGGTCCTTGTATTAAGCCCAAGAGAAGGCATGAGAACTTCTAAGAAGCCGGAGGGTCCTTGTACAACGCCCAAGAGGAGGCGAGGATGCTTTTAGGAAGCCTGTGGGTCCAAACTTAAGAAGAGTTCAAGAAAAGTTTCACCGGGAATAATATTTTCTTTAGTAGTCAGTTCTAGGGTTTGAAGAAATTCAAGAGAGGTTTCACCGAGAATTAATCCTCTCTAGGGAAACTGAATTTCCTTGACAAGTTCTAATAGTGACAGTGTGAGAAAAGGTTCACCGAGAATACTGTCTTTCTCTTTGTTCCATATTTTTAAGCCCAAGAGAAGGCAAGACTATATCTGGAAATCCTATGGGGATCTAATTTTGACTGTATTTATGAGTGACCAACTGGCTTTACCTAGGTCTAGACCTAGTTGCCGGGGAAAACTCTAAGCAAATATACTAGTATATATTATAGTTGATATATGACAAGCATTTAAAAGGGTATGAAAGAAGGACTTACAGGGGAGCAGCTTCCCACAATACAGTTATATATATATGAAAGCATGTAAAGTAAAGCTAGTAAAAACTTACAGGTGAGCAAGCTTTCATGCTGTTTAAACAAATATATACATGTATTGTACAAATAAGTAAAACAAAGCTGATAAAAACTTACAGGCGAGCAAGCTTCCATAGCTGTATTGTTAGTTTTAAAGAAATTAAAGAAAGTTTTGATAACAACTGTACATTCGAACCTAAATCAAAGGGAAGTTGTTTTTGAAAAGATTGTTGGGGCTTATACTCAAGGAGAGGTCCAGATGAAAAACAGTAATCTTACTGTTATTTGAAAATTGTATCGGGACTTATACAATGATTGAGGCCCAAACAGGTTTTCTGTACAAAGGGACGGGTCTTACAACTCAAGGGGAGGCCCATGGTAAAACAGTGATCGCACCGTTGTTTTGAAAATTATATTGGGACTTATACAATGACTGAGGCCCAAAATTATTTTATGTACAAAAGATGGTTGGGTCTTACACTTTATTAGAGGCCCAAAAAAGGTTTTAAGAAAAATAAATGGGACTTATAGCTCAAGGAGAGGCCCAAAGATTTGATTTTTAAACTGGCGATCGCGCCGAGGTTTTTGAAAATGTGTTGGGACTTATACAATGTCTGAGGCCCAAAATGGTTTTGGTTAAGAAAATGACTGGGTCTTACACTCTATTAGAGGCCCAAAATGTTTTAAAATATTTGATAAGGATCAAAAATCAAAGAAACCATAATTTCATTTTCTTTAAAAGTAATTCTTTAAAGAAAATCAAAAAATGATAAAAATACCAAATAAGTTTAAAGAAACTACTTGTGATTTTTGGTTAAGGTTTAAAAAATGAGGTTTTAATCACAAGATGATTTAGAACTCACTTGGTTTTGATTTTCAAGATAAACATTCACTCTTAAAATGTTTAAAATAATAAAAATGAATTTATTCACAAAATACCAACTATATTAAATAAATAATATAAATATGATTTTTTTGTTGAATAAAATACTTTAATATTATTGTGATTTTTCAGAAAAAGAATCAATAAAAAATGATTAAAATTGAAAGAGAAATTAATTTTTCAAATCATTAAAAATAATATGAAAAATAAAAAAAAAATGGAACAAGTGATAAAAAAGAGGTCTGGGGCGAGGGGAGTTCGAACCCCAGACCTCTTGCTCGCTCAATACACACAAACCAGTTGATCTACCACTGTGGCGCAATGCTAATTCATTTAATATACGGAAAACAATAAATATATAACAAACTTGGTTGGATTTCTGAAGCATGGCGCCATGGCCATCTTCATCCTCAAGCTCATATACGTGAAGCCTCCCATCTCACTCGTTTCTCAACCATTTCACACGATCCAAATATGAAAATCGTGCATTTCTAGATGAGGAACACAATGGCAATATCCAATTTTATTTAAATCAAGTGAATCAAAACATAATCTGATAAAACCTGAAGAACCCTAAAATTGGCATGAACTCAATGAAATCCTATACACGAGTTGTAAACAATAATTGATTGAGGGTAAATGATCTACAAACATCCAGAAACACAATGGTAACAAGAAAACATGTTTATGATGCATGGTTCATTGAGTTTGGGAGTTCAAGTTTTAGCTCTGCAAGTGATAATCGAATTCTGGTTTGGAGGTGTTACAGATGAGTTCCAATGATTTGAACAACTTCCTTGTACCTCAGTGGATGTGTTTAAGTGCTTAGGTTGATTGGAAAACCTCTGGATTGATCAACCTGATTCCTTCTGCAGCAAGTCATGAGTCTTGTGCAATTAGGTGGCCATTCGGTGATTTTGATGTTACAGATGTTATGTAAAAGTTTGGATCACCTCTATATGTTATATGTGAGGTGTGTGAACCATTGGTTTGGTTGGAATCACTCTCAAATGCAAAACCCGATAATGACTTGCAAGAGAAGGTGTTTTTGGAGTGAAAGTGGTGATTTTGAGAAAGGCATATGTTTAGGACCTTTGGTGTACTCAAACTGATCACAATTGAGGCCTATTTATAGTGTGTCAAGTTTGTTTTGCAAGCAACAGTGTGTGGCAACCGCAGCAGGCCTTTGGCCAATGTGGATCAAATGGAATCTCAAGTCTCCTCTAGCTATTGACTTGAGATTAGAGTACAGGCCTATGGTTCTCTATTGTATGAGCTTATCTTGACTCATTTGGTTGATCATGGACTGATACATGCCAGCTCTATGCATCCATTGAATGTCTCAAAACAAAATTGGAGCCTTGAGGCATCTTTAGCTTTTAGGGATGACACACCTACATGTAGTTCCAAAGACTTGAAAGGCTTATGGATCAGTGTTTGTTCCTCCTTGGTCTCCCCCTGAGGTGTGCAGATGGATAAACATGTCTTTGATGACTCATAATACGCAAATTCGACCAAATACACAATTCTGACTTAGTGAAAAATCAGATTTTAGAGCTAACTTCCCATGGATGTATCTCTCAGTTCAAAATGAATTAGAGAGACTTCTTATACTTTTTGAAAAGCTTGAATGATGTACTAAAACATTGAAGTTTGAAGTTTTCATTGATTCATCTTGGACCAATGTGAAAAATGGCTTGGAAGTTTGATGTTTCATGCTGAAATTACAAGGCAGAATTTTCACTAAGTGTTTTTTTAACATATTTTGGTTTTTTCACCACTTTGATCCACTACTAACTAAAAATCCATGAAGAATTGGAGCTTGATGTAGTTGAAGCTTTTGTAGTGTGTAGCAAGACCTACAAATCCAGCTTTGGATCACCCAAAATGGTTGCTTGGATCTCAAGTTATAGTCCTTGGAAATTGGTACCCTAGCCACTTTGTTCCATAACTTAGAAAAATTCTAAGTTTTTTTTATGGTTACCCCTTTTGCAAGAAACCTTACTTTTCTTGATTTTTCTTGATGGATGATGATCAATATCATACATTACCATTGTTTTAGGGTTAAGGAACCTTGGTTGACTAAAAATCCAAAAAGTCAAACTTGGACTTTTTCATCAGATGAAATTTTGACTTTGTGATCCTTTTGTGAAATCAATCCTTGGGTTCAATTAAACTTCATGGATGGCCTCCAAGGGTATTTAGGAATGTTTTGAACCCCTCCCCAAGGTTTGATATCAAGGGTAGGCCAACAGTCAAGGATAAGGTTTGACTTTTTCTATCAGAAACCCTAATTTGTGATCAGATGGTTTTGAGCTCATGTGGCTTATGATTTGAGCTCTTTGAGTCAATCAAATCTTGTAAACATGTCATTATGATGTATTTGAGGTCTTTGAAGTTCATTTTGAAGCTTCAAGCCATGCCTCACTTCACAAGTTAATTCAAGGGTTGAATTAGGTCAAAACCCTAATTCCTGATTTTTTGATAGATGGATCTCCAAGGTGATTTTGTCATTGTGGATGTGCTCTTGAGATCCTTTTGAGCTTATAGGACCAAAAATTGAGGTATTGGCTCATGCCTAGATGTAAATTTTCATCTGGAGGCCTTAGTCGACCAAAACCCTAATTTGGTGACACAGGCAATCCTGAGGCTTGATCCTCTTGGAATGCTTCAACCTTGTGCTTGATTCTTGATGTGGGAGTCCTATTGGTCCTTTGTGGGTGTTTTGAGAGGCTAGACAAGTTGAATATCATGTCCTTTCTTGATTGATCCTTGTCTAGATGTTCTGAGAGGGCTCAAAACCCTAATCTTTGATTGTAGTGAATGCTCAACCATCTTTGAGGAGATTGATGAGCATGATGGTTCATCCATATTGTGATGATGATTTGCACAATGATGGGAAATCTTGGTGGTCAAAATTTGGGGTATGACAGATGCTCCTATTTAATCTTCTTGGACTCGAAGGTGTGAATGGCGAAGGTATTCGGGCATTCGGGGTGCAAGAGGATTAAATATCGGAATACCTGAAATTTTGATGGTGGTTATGAATGAAAGCTTGCTCATCCATCTTCTTTTGCTAAGGAATGATACTTAGAAAAGGTAAAAACTTCCCCTCGATCCTGTTCTTCAACCATGGAACTGGTCTCAGTTTCTGAAATAAACTTCCCCTCGATCCTGGTCTTCAGCCAAGGAACTGGTCTTAGTTTCTTTTGTCCATAAACTTCCCCTCGACCCTAGTCTTTAGCCACGAAACTAGTCTCAGTTTCTCAAATAAACTTCCCCTCGATCCTGGTCTTCAGCCAAGGAACTGGTTTTAGTTTCTTTTGTCCATAAACTTCCCCTCGATCCACGAAACTGGTCTCAGTTTCTGAAATAAACTTCCCCTCGATCCTGGTCTTCAGCCAGAGAACTGGTCTCAGTTTCTATTTTCAATAAACTTTCTTGACAAGGGACGCTTTTTGTAGCGGTTTTCCTCAAACTTCTCGCCGAATTTTCCTGGGGAGATGCCATTTGATGGGAAAAAGTTTTGATGCCAGACTTACTGGGGAAACCCATTCGTCTGAGTTGTAGATGTGTTCAAACTTCTCTGTTGGAGACGCCATTTGTTGACTCTACTGGGGAAAACGAGTCTCTTGAGAGGCTGTTTCCTGCTTGGGGATATTACATCATACTTTTCCTCGAGATCTTCTCGGAGAAATTCCATGTGATGTAATCTAATTTTGAGGTGCTGATGACTTCATTATCATTGACTCTCTTGGGGATAAAAATCAATGTGTTGTTGAGAGTCTTTGGTTGTGAGGCTTTCTCTGGGGATTTTCCTTAATCTGGGAAAACGAAGATATCATTTTCCATGGAGAAGAGTGACGTTTGTCGAATGTCTTCTTGTCTTTCAGAGGTTCAAGTTATCAAAGTGGTCAAGGACTGACTCCAATCCAGAAATAAACTAGGGAGAAAGTGTTTAAACAAAACATTTCCTGATGAGGAAAGAACTGACAACTCGATTGATAAGAGGACTTTTATCATTTGGGGATAAGACTGACCAGAGTGATAGTGATGCAATATGATTATGTATATGAATCAATAATGCATGATGTATGTATGTATATGCTGATAAAACTGACGCGACATACAGACTAATTGATGAACACGACTGGATACTCGGCCACTGCAGGGGATAAAAGTATCACTGGTTACAGATAGCAATCCTGCCTTGCTTAGGAAAAGTAGTTCCTGTGGGGAACAACGTTGGTCGGGCTTAGGAGGTAAGAACTCTATCGGGGATGTCAGATGAAACATGGCCTCTGACACAGTTGATCCTTCATTCAGGCGTACTGGTTTTAGAAGGAGTACTTTGATTCCGCACTTTGAGGTTCAATTACTTCCGGATAAGCGATCGATGTTCTTTCGATGTTCAACAGTAAAAAAAATTGCCATCTTTGTTTTAAATGTAGAAATTTTTTGACAAGTAAATTCATTTTTGTTTTATTTTAAGAATCTTCGATCATATTAAAAACATCATTCTGTAAAGTTAAAACAAATGAGAATTACAAACAAAAGCACTAAGGGTCAAATTTTATTGATAGGATGGAAATCAGCCAAGCGCGTGGTCCCCTAGAGTATTTACAAAGTTTAGAAAATGGTAATTTAAGGGAAAAGGGCTACATTGAAACATAACGACCGTTATCCTTCTACCAGCTTTGAATTCTGGACATCCTGAGCTTCTGTCGAAGATGACCTTGACTGGAGTTTTCTCTGATGGATGGCATTACTGCTGAGGGTTTCAACCTTGTCAGACGTAGTTACTTGCCATTAATCCCTAATTTTTGCCTGGATTGTACTTTGAGATTTCCAATCCATCGGGGTGATATTTTTTTGCTTATGTCTCTAATTTTTGCCTGGACCGCCCTTTCGGGTTTTCAATCCACCGAGACATTTTTTTTTTGCTTTTTTTGTTTAGGCGAAGTATTTCTTGACTACGTCAACATTCGTGGGGTAGGCGAATTCCTCTCCATCCATGGTTGCAAGTCTCAAAGCGCCACCTGAGAAGGCTTTCTTGACCACATAGGGGCCGTCATAATTCGGAGTCCATTTGCCCGGAGAATCAATGAGAAATGATTGTATCTTTTTGAGCACAAGGTCTCCTTTCCTGAAGACTCGGGGTCGAACCCTTTTGTCAAACAACTTCTTCATTCTTTGCTGATACAACTGACCATGGCACAAAGCTGCCATTCTCTTTTCTTCGATCATATTCAGTTCATCGTGTCAATTTTGACACCATTCAGCCTCTGTTAGCTTAGCTTCCATCAATACCAAGATTGATGGGATCTCTACTTCTATGGGAAACACTGCCTCCATGCCATATACTAGAGAGAAAGGGGTTGCCCCTGTTGAAGTGCGGACAGATATGCGATAACCGTGAAGAGAAAATGGTAGCATCTCGTGCCAGTCTTTGTAGGTTATAACCATCTTTTGAACGATCTTTTTGATGTTCTTGTTAGCTACTTCTATCGCTCCGTTCATCTTAGGTCGGTAGGGAGATGAATTATGGTGTTCGATCTTGAACTCAGCACATAATTCTTTCATCATTTTATTGTTCAAGTTAGATCCATTATCAGTAATGATCTAGCTTGGAACACCATAACGGCATATGAGATTGTTTTTGATGAATCGGACCACCACTTGTCGTGTTACATTGGTGTATGATGCTGCTTTAACCCATTTGGTGAAGTAGTCAATGGCTACCAGGATGAACCGATGTCCGTTTGAAGCCTTAGGTTCGATCATGCCAATCATGTCGATTCCCCATATGGAGAAAGGCCATGGGGAAGAAAGAACTTTGAGATGTGTTGGCGGTACATGGATTTTGTCTGAGTATATCTGACACTTGTGACATCTCCTCATTTACTTGTAGCAGTCGGATTCCATGGTCAACCAGTAGTACCCGGCTCTTAGAATTTTTCTCGCCATTGTATGTCCATTGGCATGAGTGCCAAAGGGGCCTTCATGAATTTCTTTTATCAACATGTTTGCCTCTGGTCTGTCTACACATCGGAGCAAGACCATGTCAAAGTTTCTCTTATAGAGTGTGTCACCATTCAGAAAGGAGCTGCCTGTCAATCTTTTGAGGGTCTTTCTGTCTTTTCTAGATGCCTCAGGCAGGTACTCTTGTTTCTGAAGGAAGCATTTGATATCTTAATACCAAGGTTTGTCGTCTATGATTGCTTCGATTGTGAAAATGTAAGCGGGCCGTTCAAGGCGCATTATGTCAATCTTAGGTATGTCGTTCCATTGACCTACACTAATCATGGAAGAGAGGGTGGCTAATGCATCAGCCATGTGATTCTCTTCACAAGGGATGTGATGAAACTCGATTCTGTTGAAGAATGGTAACAACCTTCTCGCGTAATCTTTGTAAGGAATTAGTCCTGATTGGTATGTGTTCCAATCTCCTTTGATCTGATTGATAACCAGGGCTGAGTCTCCATATACATCCAAGTTCTTAATTCTCAAGTCAATCGCTTCTTCGAGACCCATGATACAAGCTTCATATTCGGCCTCGTTGTTTGTACACTTGAATATCAATCTGGCAGTGAAAGGAATATGGGTACCCTGAGGTGTTATGATGATTGCCCCAATTCCATTTCCATAATAATTGACAGCTCCGTTAAAGATTAATCCCCATTGGGAACTTGGTTCTGGCCCTTCGCTGGGTAGCGGTTCATCGCAATCTTTTATTTTTAGGTACATAACCTCTTCGTCTGGGAAGTCAAATCTGACTGATTCCTGATCGTCAATTGGTTGATGAGCCAAATGATCAGCTAAAATACTTCCTTTGACGGCTTTCTGAGCGTGGTATTCAATGTCGTATTCTGATAACAACATCTGCCAATGGGCAATCCTTCCCGTGAGAGCAGGCTTTTCAAAGACGTACTTGATTGGATCCATTTCGGAGATTAACCAAGTAGTATGACAAATCATATATTGGCAAAGACGTTTGGCTGTCTAAGCCAGAGCACAACAAGTTTTCTCAAGCATGGTGTACCGAGTCTCACACTCGGTGAATTTCTTGCTCAGATAGTAGATGGCAGACTCTTTTCTTTTTGTTTCGTCTTGTTGACCAAGTACACAACCCATGGAGTCTTCCAAGACTGTTAAATAGATGATAAGTGGTCTTCCCTCCACTGGAGGTGACATGATAGGTGGATTCAACAGGTATTCCTTGATACTGTCGAAGGCGGTTTAACAGTCTTCTGTCCATACGCAGTCCTGATTCTTTTTGAGTAATTTGAAGATCGGCGCACATGTCGTGGTCATAAGGAATATAAATCTGGAAATGTAATTCAAACGTCCCAGGAATCCTCTGACTTGTTTTGCAGTCTTTGGAGAAGGCAATTCTTGAATGGCCTTGACCTTGTCAGGGTCAACCTCAATTCCTTTCTGGCTGACGATGAACCCTAGCAGTTTTCCTGAGCGAACACCGAACGTGCATTTGTTGGGATTCAAGCAGAGTTTGTATTTCCTCAGACGCTCGAATAATTTTCACAGGTGGGTCACATGTTCCTCCTCTGTTTTAGATTTGGTAATCATATCATCGACATACACTTCTATTTCTTTGTGTATCATGTCATGAAACAGAGTAGTCATGGCCCTTTGATAGGTTGCCCCGGCGTTCTTCAAACCGAACGACATTACCTTGTAATAAAAGGTACCCCATGGGGTGATAAAGGAAGTTTTCTCCATGTCTTCTGGCGCCATTTTTATCTGATTATAGCCCGAGAATCCATCCATGAAGGAGAATACTTTGAACTTTTCTGTACTGTCTACCAGTATGTCAATGTGTGGTAAGGGAAAGTCATCATTCAGACTGGCTTTGTTTAGATCCCTGTAGTCTACACACATTCTGACCTTTCCGTCCTTTTTCGGAACTGGTACTATGTTGGCTAACCATTGAGGATATTCTGATGTGGTGAGGAAACCCGCGTCAATTTGTTTCTGTACTTCCTCTTTGATTTTGATGGCCATATCTGGATGGGTCCGTCTTAGTCTTTGTTTTACCGGCGGCCATTTTGATCATAAAGGTAGATGATATTCCCAGATGCTGGTATCCAACCCTGGCATATCCTAATAGGACCAAGCAAACACATCTGGAAATTCTTTGAGAAGTCTTATCAAGCTTTCTTTGACAATCGGACTGAGCAGTGCCCTAATCTTGACTTCTTTTCTTTCTTCTCCTAAACCCAAGTTTATCGTTTCCAACGGCTCTTTGTGAGGTTCAATGGACATTTCCTTTTGTCTGAGTAATCGGGAGAACTCTTCTGGAATTTCTTCGTCTTCTTCTTCTTTAGCTTCAAATACTGGGAATTCAAAGTTGGGAGAAGGCATGGGATCGTATATTTCAACGGGGTTTAAAACAAGCAATCTGCATGACGTGATGATAGTTTTTTAGAAGAGATAGAGAGTAATGCAAGAGTGTGTGCAGTGTATTTTCTGGAAAATGTTTATTTTTGTTATTTTAATTTGTTTTTAGGATTACCATTTTCTGAAAAAGCGAAAAGTGAAAACAACAATAAATGCGAAAATTACAGAACAACGTTTATTTATTTATGATTTGGTCGATTCTTGAAACTACAGCCCTATAAAACAAAACTCTGTCGCTTTGGGCAAAACGAAGAGGGACATTTACAGAAAGTGAGCCCTATCAAAACATCTGTTTCACCTGGGCAGGGTGAAAGGTTAAAACAAAGACGACAATTACTTAGACTTATGAATGATTTTCGGGACATCGACAGCAACCCATTGGCGGCGAACTCCTTGGTGAATTACAAAGTCTGGTACTTTCCTTCTTGGTTTGTCTTCAGAAATAACGCTGATTTCTGGTGGAGCAGGATCGTTGGAGTCTGTCTCCCAAGCAGAATTATCGTAGACGAACTCTTCTGTTGTATCTTGCACAGTGTTTGCACTCTCATGTGGATCTCCCTATCCAGTTAGCTAGATGTCTTTGAGCCTGATATGAGAGCTTTCAGGAGCGCTGTACTTGACCAAGAAGTCGTATTTGCCACTCGGTTGTCCTAAAGTGTCCCATACTTCCATGGAACTAGAGGAGTTATCCTTCTCGATGACGTTGACCTCAGGAAAAGCGTAGTTAAGGAACTCTTGTCCTGCAATCTTTGCAAATTCATCGTCGTGCTGGACGTTTTTTGAATGCCCTGAGTAATGATCCCATGATTTGGTGGGGACACAAGCATTCTTTTCAATGATGCTCAGCTGATATGCATCATTGGGCTGACTCTTTTGCCCCAAGTCTCCTGGGTACGACTGCCAGATAGGCATGCCATCCATTGGGCTATAATAGTCATAGTCAAAGTTATTTTTCATCAGAGTGTCCCCCTCTAATGAGTTTGGTGGAGCACGGCATCCTTTCGGATCACAATCTCTGTATATCATTTTGACGTCTGATCTTGGTATATATCTAGGACTATGTGCGGGATAGCAAAATGGCGTATGCATCTCTCCCTGAGACATATAACCGTCTTCGTTGAGATATGACTTCCACTCTTCATCTGTATCAGAGGAATCACCCTTGTTGATGGTATGTACTTCTTGAGACATTGGGTGAAGAAAACCTCCACTGTGGAAGAAGCCTTGAATGGGATGAAGACTCTCATTGTTAGTAGTAGTCTGGGTACAGGTTAAGGAAAAACCAAGACCTTTCTTTGTCTTATTATCAGTAGGAATGACAAGCTGTCCCCACCCTTTTGCATTGTTACTTTTGATCATTTCGAGAGCATCCTTGTACGAGGAAATCGATGTTCCTTTTTCTGATTGGTTGTCATTGCCCACCGAAAGTGTTTGGAACCGGGTTCCAACAACGTCCTATGGTTCTACACAAGTGGACGACGATAAGTTGCTCACGATCAAGGCTTGCTCTCCACAGACGGTGACTAGTTGGTCATTCTTGACGAACTTCAGCTTCTGGTGAAGTGTCGAAGTGACTGCCCCAACCTCGTGTATCCAAGGTTTTCCTAACAAACAGTTGTATGCTGCCCGGATGTCCATGACCTGGAAAGTGACTTGGAAAGTGTGAGGACCGATAGTTATGGGAAGATCGGCTTCGTCGATAACTGTTTTTCGGGATCCGTCAAATGCTTTGACGATGACCTCATTGCCTCTCATCAGAGATCCTTGAAATGATAGTCGCATTTGAGTAGATTTTGGCATAACATTCAAAGCTGATCCGGTATCTACCAGTACACTGGCTAAAGCATCATCCTGACAATTCACTGTAATATATAGTGCCATGTTGTGATGTTTGCCTTCTTCCGGAAGTTCTTCATCACTAAACCCCAAGTTGTTGCAGGAAGTGATGTTGGAGATGATGCTGTCAAATTATCTTATTGTTACATCTTGTTCCATAAATGCTTGCTCCAAGACTTTCTGTAGAGCTTCCCTGTGAGCTTCAAAACTGAGTAAAAGAGATAGCACAGAGATTTTTGAAGGAGTTTGCAACAGTTGATCAACAATGTTGTACTCACTCTTCTGGATGAGCTTCAGCATCTCATCGTTGTTCTTTGAAAGGCCGGGATCACTGGATTGACCGACTGGTTGATTAGGAACTTCTATTTGAGGTTCCTTTTCTCTGGTGGGTTCTCCAACTCCTCGGTTGAAGATCCGACTGCTCCGTGTTACTTGACTGATGTCTGCAATATTCACGATGGAGGGTAATGGAGTTTCCTTTCCATTATCAAATGTTGTTGCACCGTACTTGTAAGGGATAGCCTTATCGGATTCGTACGACATTGGTCCCGGCAGATAGATACCTATAAGGGCCTTTTGATTTTTCTAACCATCGTAGCCGTCCTCAATTGGTTCAAGGTTGAGAATCTTTCCACTATCAAGAGGAACTCTTGATTCATGGAGTAAAGGGATTATGATGCATACATCTTTGGCCACTTCTTGTTTAGGGACTAAGACAACTTCTTTGTCTCGATTGGGAAGATAGTCTGACATTATGTTAGTCGGACTAGAGCTTGAACATGGTCGAACCTCTTTGTGGTCCAACTAACTTTGAAGGGTTGCTCGTACGAGGTAGCATCCTTGGTTATCCTCTGAGCAAACTCTACAACCCTCATAGTTGTGTGGTGACACTCGGCCATATCCGCTTTGTATGCAGTGCAACCTCACTAGATCTGTTTCCATTGATCGAACATCCTGACTTTGATGCCTAGTAGGGTTCCCGTTAGTCATACTGACTTGTTGTGTGTCTTTATCTAGATAGATCGGAATCCACCAGTGGTTCAACAAGTGTTGCAGTGTTCTTTGAACGAGTGCACATCCTTGGTCACTGTCACGACATACTTTACAGTTCTGATAATCATGGGAAGTCAGAAAATCGAACTGGACTTACTTAGGGTGTAATTCCACCAGACTGGTATTCATCAGGCGAATATCAAAGATTTGAATCATATTAACTTCATAATGACTTCTATCCCTGTAGTCATGGATTCATCCAAGATCCATCTGACATCGGAGGGCCTCTTGTACAAAAGAGCATCCCTGATTATTTACTGAGCAGATCAGACTGGAATCGTAATCGTGCCGTGGCAGATCATGATGCTGGCTTTGCCTTGAGTGCATTGCCACCAAGTTGACATTCATCACACGGATGTCGTGGTTTTGAATGATGTTGGAATTTGTATAAGTCATGTTGACTTCCCGGATTCGGTGATCTTGGATCCATCCAAGATCCATCTGTTCTTGTAGAGCTGATTGCACCACAGAACATCCTTGATTGTCTTTAGAGCAGATATTACACTGGTGATAATTATGAGACAGTACATGACCGTATCCACTCTGTCTGCAATGCATCTTGACCAGGTTGGTTCCCAATAAGAGTACATCGTGTATTTGATAGTTGTGGTTAGACTCTTCCTTTATCAAATTTACTGCAGCTTTCTCGTGTTGAGGCAACGGGTTCGTCCGAACATTTGGATTTGTATCTTTGAAAGATAAGACCTCCTCCTAACAAGCTTCTGCACATCGGACTTGAAGCTGAGACAATTTTCTATGTTATGCCCTGGTCCTCCTTGATGGTAAGGGCAAGTCTGATCCGTTTTGAACCAAAAAGGCGGATTTTCCGGTACTGTAAAAGGAGACCTGGTTTGGACATGCCCCTTGACCAGTAGTAGTGGAAACATTTATGTGTACAACATTGGTATAGGGTCAAACCCTGGTGGTTGTGTTGTACGGTTGTTGTTTTATGGAGGACGAGCATGTTGAAGAGGCTGTTGTGTCCTTTGCTGATATTGTTGTTGATTCGGTTGGCACTGAGCAACCTAAGGTTGATACGTTAGAACAGGCGCAGGGTTGATAGCAGGAGTTACAGATGCTACCGGTTGGTATCTTCGCCTTTGCTTTCTGAGAGAGATATTACCAATATCTTGTTCTTTTTTCTTAGGGAAAGCACTACCGTATCTTTTGGTACTGCTTGAAGGTCCTGTATCCTTGACCAGACCTCCTTCTCGGACTGCTTCTTCAAGACGTACTCCCATATTCACCATTTTAGTAAAGTCGTTGGGCGCACTGGCGACCATTCGGTCGTAGTAGAATGAGCTCAAGATTTTCAAGAAGATCTTTGTCATCTCTTTTTCCTCAAGAGGTGGACAAATCTGGACGGCAATTTCACGCCATCTATGAGCATATTCCTTAAAGGTTTCTTTGTCCTTCTGCGACATGGCTCTGAGTTGATCTCTGTCT
This sequence comes from Lathyrus tuberosus, assembly GCA_022829125.1. NCBI lineage: Eukaryota > Viridiplantae > Streptophyta > Magnoliopsida > Fabales > Fabaceae > Lathyrus > Lathyrus tuberosus. The sequence continues at coordinate 10,333,173 of JALAZF010000107.1, read as the reverse complement.
GGTGCCATGTCCAAGTTATACTTATACTGCTGAACGAAGGCAACGCCAAGATCTATGAAAGTGATGATCTTAGTACAGTTTAAACCCATGTACCATTTGAGTGCGACACCGGTTAAACTATCTTGAAAATAATGGATCAGTAGCTGTTGGTTCTCTATCTGAGTTGACATCTTTCGAGCGTACATCACCAAATGAATTTGAGGGCAAGAGTTGCCCTTGTATTTCTCAAATTCGGGCACCTTGAATTTGTGCAGAATTTTCACATTGGGGACCAAACAAAGGTCTGCGGCGTCCTTTCCAAATAGATCCTGATCGTGAATGGCATCCAGTTCCTTTTGCATCTCCAGGAATTGTTCCTGGAACTCGTTCATTCTGTCGTACATACTCTTGTTTCCACCCGAGGGTATATGTGGAATCTGTCCTTCCGAGACAGTGTGTACAACAGGTGATGGTATAGTCATTACGGCGGTGACTCTTGGTGCTTCCCTATCCCAAAGTTTGTAACCTCCAGGAGTTGCTGTCATGCCCCTTGCATCTTTGCTTTCCCGAAGTTTGTAACCTTCAGGCCCAGCGGTTCCTGCTGCAGTTTCCGTATCTTCCTTGATCGGCGGAATATATCCTTCCAGGATATAGTTGAGTGGCATGCCCCAAGGAAGATCTTTTGGCATATTATACCGAGGATCATACGTTTCTACTATGGGCGTAGATGTGATCTCTGAGATCACAGTCCTTTGTTGTTGTTTCTGAGCTGCTGCCAAAGATTGCATGTCACTGTGAAGTTTTCTCAAATCTTCCTTTAGAGCATCGATTTCTTCTCTCAGCTCTCTCTTCTCTTCCTCGAGATCATCCATTTTCTTTTGTCGATTGGCCCGAGTATTGTACGAATGAGACAGTTTGACTATAGAATCGAGACACAGACGTGAGATTCGTAGGTAAGGAGAATGCGTTATGTGAGAATGATGAATGATATGCAATAATTATATTTAATTAATTTTTTGTTTAAATCAAAAGAAACTTCAACAATTCGATTGTAAATATCATATAGTGGGGAAACCCCGTTTTATTGAATTCAAAGATTGCGGAAATGGAAATACAGTAATTTACAAAGTGCCGTAAAAGGAAAAGTCTAAGCTTATGGATCCTGAGTCATCTCTGAGGAGAGCTCAGGTACTGGTTCTGGTATTTTCCTTTTCTTTGACCGGGGCTCTTGAGCCGCTGTCGGGTTGTCATTCGTTTGCCAAGTGAAAGGAGCAAGCAAATTCCTCCGGTCTTCTTGACTTTCTACAACATGTTGCTCTAAAATCTCGATCAGAGCATCTTTTTCTTTTAACAGTTACTGTATTTTGGTACACTCCATATTGAGAATGCAATACTTGTTCTTCCAAGACTTCCTTTCCCGTTGAACTTTGTTGAGAGCGACCTGGAGTTTTTCCGTATCAGACATAAAATAAAGGATAGATTCCTTTAACAGAAGAACTTCTTGATGAGGGTAAGGCATCCTTAGCTTGAGAGCTCTAGTTTGAACTTAGTGGAGATAAGGTTCCACAGAGATACAATTTGGTTTTCCTAGAGACTCTCTTCCTTTCCGGTGAACACGTTTCCAGGCATGCACTATTTATGTCTTTAGTGCCCTGTCACTTTCTCCTTCCTTGAAGAAAAGACCTTCCAGTTGAACATTACGCGGGATATGTCTCATCGGGTATCCGAATTGACGACGAACTAAAACTGGATGATAATTGATTCCTTCTTTAGTTCCTATGAGGGGTATATTAGGGAAGTTTCCACAACGGTCAATGATTCTTATCCCGTCATATATCTGATTGTACTAATCGATGTCAGAGTTGGTAAGAGACATGATTCTCTGTGACCAACGCATAATACTCTTATGATCCCAAAAAGCGGCAGACTTGGGTAAGTGGGAAATGAACCATTTGTATAGCAGGGGTACACAGCAGGTGATCATTCCTCCCCTGTACAAATTCCTTAAGTGTACAGAATGATAAGCATCTGCGAGCAGGGTCGGTACAGGCTATCCAATTAGAAATATCTTATTGTCATTGATATCAATGAAGTCATCAATGTTGGGAAAAAGGAACAACCCGTAGGTGAGTAGAACAAAGATCTCTTTGAAAGCAGTAACGTTTCCTATACTGGCAAAGCACATGGCTTTCTCCATCAAAAAATTGGCCGGTAAACCTTGGATTCCATCCTTAACGGTCATGTGAGTCCTGACTTCTGACTCGTCCAAATAGATTGCTCTTGCAATGGTTTGATGTTTTGGAATTTCTTCCAGTCTAGAAAAGGGAGCTTGGTCAGTGATGGGTAAATCAGTCAGGTGAGAATACTCCTCCAGTGTTGGTGCTAGTTGATAATCCAGGAATGTGAAACAGTGATAAACCGGATCGTAAAACTGAATCAGAGTAGACAGGATTCCTTCAACTACATGGACCCTTAACAGAGATAGCGGTCCTCCGTACTTAGCTCTGAATGCATCAGGGTTGGTGATCATCCTTGCCAACCCTCTCAAATCCTCTAATTTTGGAACCTTGAAGGTGTACTTGTGAGTCTTCCTTCTACCAAAATCCATAAAGCGATCTTTCTCTCTGATATTTGCAATCATTGTCTTAGTTTAATTTGAAAAAGAGAGACTAGAAAAGAAGATTTTTTCTTTGTTGAAAAGTTTTTTAAATGAAATGAATGCATGAATGCAGCACACAAAAACATAGAAAAAACATGGGTTCAAAGGTTTAGCATCACGAGCATGGAGTCATGGCTCTACCCATTCCCAAAGGTTGTACTATGGTGAATTTTGTACCTGTCCTCAAAATCATTGACCCCTCTTGGGATAACAACAGCAAGCTGGTTCACCCGAGCAAGCTGTAGTATCTTAGAGTAATTTTAATTAAGGGTAGTATCGCGTGACAACTATTTCCGATAGCTTCCGCATCTACTAAATTGTCATATAGTTTCAGTCTACTAAATCCTCAGTTTCATGGATACCACAATCGAACAATCTGCTTTCCCAACCGAAGTCGTTAGACATTGAATCCGCAAAGGGTATCTCCACTGATTCGTTGGTCTACCGGGATCGCTTATTCGAGAATCACTCCCTGTAAGACCACCCGTCTATGCCATCACCTATCTTAGGTATCACTCAAACTTTCCACATGCAGCATCACCCGCATTCCCATTAGCAGAAAAATAAACACGGGTATCAAGTAGGAAAAGCGATATATTTATATTCATTCCTAAAACTAACATCCTAGACCTCTTAAGAATTCTTGTCTATAGTCCTATACAAACAAAATGACTCCCCAGCAGAGTCGCCATTCTTCTGTAGCGTGCATTTTTTGTCGGTGACGCGACCACCTTATCGCAAAAATTGGGTTTTCTCCTCAATGAAGAGGAGGGGGTGTCACTTTCTGATTTATTATTTATCCCGTGAAGCTGGAAGGAAAAGGGAAGCTATCTAAAACTAACCTTGCACGCAAATGTTTAACTGAACAAACGCTTAAAGAGATTCGGGGAGTTCGAGGTCAGGTTATACAATGGGGAGTTGTCAATTACCCATCCTATATGTGGTTATCCATAGGTTATTAGCTTTAGGTTTTGCTTTGTACTTGATGGTGTTTATCCGTTAATGGGTTGGGAAAGTTTCTTGGGAAAAATATGAGAGAGAGAGTGAGTTTTTGTTGATGTTCGGGTTTTTCCGATGTTTTTGGTAAGGTACTGGACCTAAGTTTTAATTGATATGAAGGTACTGGACCTAGAGTTTTTGATTAGTATGCTCGCTAAGATTTCACAATCTTATGCCTACGTATTCCCGTTTAAATGAAACAGGGAAATCAGAGGAATCATAGTTCCTCCTATTATATGGGAGGAAAAGATGTTTTGGTGTCTTGTTCAAAGCCCAAGATTGAAGCTAAAGGTTTATTTGTGTCTTGTTCAAAGCCCAAGATTGAAGCTAAAAGGTTTGACTGAGAGAGAATTTGTTATCTCTAAAGGGGAGACATCTTGTCTGTTTATCACAGCTGTTGGGTGACTGTTTATAAAGGAGGATTACTTTAACTGGGATATGAGAATCCAACAATGCCATAATTTCCTTTATAGGGGATTTGTCCTGAAGGAGGAAACTTTAACTCAGTGTAGAGCAATGCCATTTTCCTTAGGAATATCTCATGCTAAGAGAGGGACAATGGCATGGATGTAAATAATCCAGAGGCTTGTCGCTTACATCAATTAGATGAAATGAAGGTTTTACCAGGATAAAAGATGGACGACAACTTGGATATTTGAATCCACAAGTGTGCCACTTACAGCAGTTATCGGGGATTAGGGTTTGTTTTGAATGTCTGTTTTGGTAAGTGATAAACAGAGCAATGACTTCCTACAGAGAGATTTTGATTTCCTCTGAGGGGATGTTGATTTTTGTGTGCTTTGATCAAAGCCCAAGGTTGAAGCTAAAGGGTTGATTGACTCCACTGGGGAAGTCCTTATACAAAGCCTAAGAGGAGGCTATAACAGGCTAACTCAACAAGAGAGTGTTTATATATGTCTTGTACAAAGCCCAAGATTGAGGCTAAAAGAGACTGACTCTTTGGGGGATATTTTTGTACAAAGCCTAAGGGGAGACTAAAAGTTTGACTTTTCCGGTGAAAATGTTCTGTCTGTCTCATACAAAGCCCAAGATTGAGGCTAAAAGGGATTTGGACTCCGTTGGCGAGGGTTTGTATGTGTCTTGTACAAAGCCCAAGATTGAGGCTGAAAAGAAGACCGACTCGATGGGAAAGTAATCTTTATCTGTCCTGTACAAAGCCCAAGATTGAGGCTAAAATGAGACTTTTCTGACTCAGCTGAGGTTATTTTAGGTGTCTTGTACAAAGCCCAAGATTAAGGCTGAAATGAGTTTGACTCTGCTGGAGAGTATTATCTGCCTTGTACAAAGCCCAAGATTAAGGCTGAAAAGGAGAGGATTGACTCTGCTTAGGGAATTTATATGGTGTCTTGTACAAAGCCCAAGATTGAGGCTGGAAAGGGTTTGACTCAACAAGAGAGTGCTTTTATCTGTCCTGTATAAAGCCCAGGATTGTGGCTGAACAAGCTGGAGAAATCATTATACAAAGCCTAAGAGGAGGCTAACTTTTGCTAGGGGAAATCTTTAGACCAAGCCTAAGAGGAGGCTGGAAAAGATTGACTCAACAAGAAAGGGTTTTTATCTGTCTTGTATGAAGCCCAAGATTGAGGATAAAAGGGTTGACTCAACAAGAGAGCCTTGAAAGGTGATTGACTCAACAAGAGAGTCTGAAAGGTGAGCTCACCTGGGGGAAAATCATTGTACAAAGCCCAAGAGGAGGCTGGCTATGCTGAGGAAATAAAAGATCATTATACAAAGCCTAAGAGGAGGCTCTCTTCTTCTGGGGATTATTGAGATCCCGAGGCAGGGCCAAATGGGGAATCAACTCTTGCTGAGGGTTACAGAAGAGTTGAGATATCAGAGACCTTGAGGTTCTGATAAAGGGTTTATTAATAGCCTTTTGACCCTGGCTGGGGAATTTTAGGAGAGAGACTGGGTTTTAGAACCCATAGGTTTTAACTCTATTGGAGATTGATCCAGAATGACCAGGGTGTCTCCTATGTTTGTAGGGAACTTGAGAATGTATTTGAGATCCGAGAGGGGATTAGACTGTCCAAGTCTACTGGTATGGAAGAGTTTACCTTTGTACGATGCCCAAGAGGAGGCAGGTGTTTTAAGGGATGGGAATCAACCCTAAATTGGTCTGAGATTTGACACTAGAAAGACTGCTCTAGCAAAGGATGACTAAGTTCTGTTCCTATACCTTTAAGAGGTCGCCAGGGTCCTTGTATAAAGCCCAAGAGAAGGCATGAGAACTTCTAAGAAGCCGGAGGGCCCTTGTACAATGCCCAAGAGGAGGTGGGGATGCTTTTAGGAAGCCTGTGGGTCCAAACTTAAGAAGAGTTCAAGAAAAGTTTCACTGGGAATAATCTTTTCTTTAGTGAACAGTTCTAGGGTTTGAAGAAATTCAAGAGAGGTTTCACCGAGAATTAATGCTCCCTTGGGAAATAGAATTTCCTTGACAAGTTCTAATAGTGACTGTCTGAGAAAAGGTTCATCGAGAATACTGCCTTTCTCTTTGTTCCATATTGTTTAAGCCCAAGAGAAGGTAAGACTGTATCTGGAAATCCTATGGGGATCTAGTTTTGACTGTATTTAGGAGTGACCAACTGGCTTTACCTAGTTCTAGACCTAGTTGCCGGGGAAAACTCTAAGCAAATATACTAGTATATATACAGTTGATATATGACAAGTATTTAAAAGGGTATGAAAGAAGAACTTACAGGGGAGCAGCTTCCCACAATACATTTATATATATATATATGCAAGCATGTAAAGTAAAGCTAGTAAAAACTTACAGGTGAGCAAGCTTCCATGTTGTTCAAACAAATATATACATGTATATGTACAAATAAGTAAAAGAAAGCTGATAAAAACTTACAGGCGAGCAATCTTCCATAGCTCTATTGTTAGTTTTAAAGAAATTAAAGAAAGTTTTGATAACAACTGTACATTCGAACCTAAATCAAAGGGAAGTTGTTTTTGAAAAGATTGTTGGGGCTTATACTCAAGGAGAGGCCAAAATGAAAAACAGTAATCTTACCATTATTTGAAAATTGTATCGGGACGTATACAATGACTGAGGCCCAAACACGTTTTCTGTACAAAGGGATGGGTCTTACAACTCAAGGGGAGGCCCATGGTAAAACAGTGATCACACCGTTGTTTTGAAAATTGTACTCGGGCTTATACAATGACTGAGGCCCAAAATTATTTTATGTACAAAAGATGGTTGGGTCTTACACTCTATTAGAGTCCCAAAAAAAGGTTTTAAGAAAAAAATGGGACTTATAGCTCAAGGAGAGGCCCAAAGATTTGATTTTTGAACTGGCGATCGCGCCGAGGTTTTTGAAAATGTGTTGGGACTTATACAATGTCTGAGGCCCAAAATGGTTTTGGTTAAGAAAATGATTGGGTCTTACACTCTATTAGGGGCCCAAAATGTTTGAAATATTTGATAAGGATCAAAAATCAAAGAAACCCTAATTTCATTTTCTTTTAAAAGTAATTCTTTGAAGAAAATAAAAAAATGATAAAAATACCAAATAAGTTTAAATAAACTACTTGTGATTTTTGGTTATGGTTTGAAAAATGAGTTTTTAATCACAAGATGATTTAGAACTCATTTGGTTTTGATTTTCAAGATAAACATTCACTCTTAAAATGTTTAAAATAATAAAAATGAATTTATTCACAAAAATACCAACTATATTAAATAAATAATATAAATCTGATTTTTTTTGTAGAATAAAATACTTTAATATTTTTGTGATTTTTCAGAAAAAGAATCAATAAAAAATGATTAAAATTGAAAGAGAAATTAATTTTTCAAATCATTAAAAAATAATATGAAAAATAAAATAAAAATGGAACAAGTGATAAAAAAGAGGTTTGGGGCGAGGGGCGTTCGAACCCTAGACCTCTCGCTCGCTTAATACACACAAACCAGTTGATCAACCACTGGGGCGCAATGCCAATTCATTTAATATATGGCAAACAATAAATATATAACAAACTTGGTTGGATTTCTGAAGCATGGCGCCATGGCCATCTTCATCCTCAAGCTCAGATATGTGAAGCCTCCTATCTCACTCGTCTCTCAACCATTTCACACGGTCCAAATATGAAAATCGTGCGTTTTCAGATGAGGAACACAATGGTAATACCCAATTTTATTTAAATCAAGTGAATCAAAACATAATCTGATAAAACCTGAAGAACCCTAAAATTGGCATGAACTCAATGAAATCCTATACACGAGTTGTAAACAACAATTGATTGAGGGTAAATGATCTACAAACATCCAGAAACACAATGGTAACAAGAAAACATGTTTATGATGCATGATTCATTGAGTTTGGGAGTTCAAGTTTTACCTCTGCAAGTGAGAATCGAATTCTGGTTTGGAGGTGTTACAGATGAGTTCCAATGATTTGAACAGCTTCCTTGTACCTCAGTAGATGTGTTTGAGTGCTTAGGTTGATTGGAAAACCTCTGGATTGATCAACCTGATTCCTTCTGCAGCAAGTCATGAGTCTTGTGCAATTGGGTGGCCATTTGGTGATTTTGATGTTACAGATGTTATGTAAGAGTTTGGATCACCTCTATATGTTATATGTGAGGTGTGTGAACCATTGGTTTGGTTAGAATCACTCTCAAATGCAAAACCCGATAGTGACTTGCTAGAGAATGTGTTTTTGGAGTGAAAGTGGTGATTTTGAGAAAGGCATCTGTTTAGGACCTTTGGTGTACTCAAACTGATCACAATTGAGGCCTATTTATAATGTGTCAAGTTTGTTTTGCAAGCAACAGTGTGTGGCAATTGCAGCAGGCCTTTGGCCAATGTGGATCAAATGGAATCTCAAGTCTCCTCTAGCCATTGACTTGAGATTAGAGAACAGGCCTATGGTCCTCTGTTGTATGAGCTTATCTTGACTCATTTGGTTGATCATGGACTGATGCATGCCATCTCTATACATGCATTGAATGTCTCAAAACAAAATTGGAGTCTTGAGGCATCTTTAGCTTTTAGGGATGACACACCTACATGTAGTTCCAAAGACTTGGAAGGCTTATGGATCAGTGTTTTTTCCTCCTTGGTCTCCCACTGAGGTGTGCAGATGGATAAAAATGTCTTTGATGACTCATAATATGCAAATTCGACCAAATGCACAATTCTGACATAGTGAAAAATCAGATTTGGAGCTAACTTCCCATGGATGTATCTCCCATGGATGGCCTCTGTAACACACCCAATCTAAACCCCCAATTAATAAAAAGCAGTAAAAGAAAATTCAAAATTTCGTCAGAGTATATTTAAATTATCATGGCATAGACCAAGGGGTCACATCAAATTGAAACAATTCATACAACACCTGCTCATAAAGATATGCAACAGTGGGGTAGCAATCAATAGAGGAACTTGGTTCCTTACACCCACCTTTCAGAATTTAGAATAAAAGCGGAAAATCTAAAACTGAATAATATACATATATATATATATATATATATATATATATATCATGAGAAGTTTGTCATACATCAGATTATACATGCACAAGCCAAAAGATATACATATACATAATTTACAAATATCACACACGGCCTCCCTAACTACCCGGTGTCACATATCAGAGCCGACCGACAAAAGAATGAAGACGCAAAGCTTCACAAAAATACCTCCAGCAACTCTAATGTGCAATGCCTCATATAGCATTATAAAACAACAGAAGGGTGAGAAAAACAACCATAATATAACTGCATACAATTATATATATAACACAAAATACACATATATATACAATTCTCACCACAACTTACGCCATAATGCAAACACAAGGCAATACAAGGAATAATTCATATGTCCATCACCAACACATATCCATATATCAATTCTATCCATAATTCCACACATCAAACAATCATAATGATTTATAAAATGCAAGAGACCGACACAACGACTCTATACATATGCACATGCGGTACCGACTTCCATTGTTTCTCATCACTAGTTCACTCAGGAACTCTGCTGGAATCATCGCTTGTTACATCACTGTAACTCCCCGTCGGGCCTACGATGTTCCCCACCGCTCACACCCCACACGGGCACACGGTGTTTATGGATCGCTCACACCCCACACAGGCACACGACCCGATCGCTCACACCCCACATGGGCACACGATCGTCTATAATCATCGCTCACACCCCACATGGGCACACGAAGTTATAGCGAATTCCCTCTGGAATCCAAACCGTCACTCAGGACGTCTCAACAATGCATATCATGATGCTTGGCATACAAGGACTCATGACATTTAATATGCACACACATACATACATTTATATCGACAAAATCACACTTTCCACTTATGCCCAAAACAATGCATTTAATTTCCATATGGCCACAAATCATCACATCCCCATTTAAACACATACATTTACCTCATACAACAGCACCTTGCATAATACACATCAATTACACGCAGTTATAATGACAAAAGCCGACAACCGACACTATTCCCGATTTTCCGACATAATTATATCGGCTAACAATTTCGAAATCATCATAATAAGAAGGTACAGTTCGATAGCTACACAACGATACCAAGAGTATAAAAATCGGACAAACGGAACTCAAGTTACGAAAGAAAACGAAAAACGATATTTTGAAAAATCCCATTTTGCAATTGTCCTGTCCATACGCGTATCACCATGATCCATACGCGTATGAGCAGAGACTCATTTTTCCCCAAAGTTCACGTTAAAATGTCTGTACGCGTAATGACCAAACCCATACGCGTATTGCTCTGAAATGCTACGCGTATCATACGCAAATGGGCAGATGGCCGAGAAAATTGGAGACCCATACGCGTATTGGCCCATGGCTCGCCCACCATACGCGTATTGCCAAGGTCCATACGCGTATGAACATGCCCTATACGCGTATGACCTGGAAAAATCAGAAAAATTCCTGCAGAACGTGGTTCTGCGTTTTCTCACCCAAATCACTCCAAATTTCACCTACACCCAGAAAAATTACCAATACAATACATAGCAACATATATCTATCACATGCCAACAATAATGAACACCAAAAGCATGATTTCCAACACATTTAATCAATTTCTAATCAATTTTACCAAAAATGGGTTTTACTAAATTTCTTCATTTCAATCAGACTAACATCACAAATACACATACATAATCATACACAATCATACAATAATTGAGTTTCACACCCTTACCCGATTAAATCGATACTAGAAGTTGATTTCTTTGATTTTCCCAAGTTTTTTCCACTATTTCTCTTCTTCTTCTTCTCTTTTTTCCTCTTTTTCTTTCTTTTCCTTTTCTTTCTTTCTATTTTTCTCTCTTCCTAATTCCCTTTCTATTCTAACTTAACAAAATATTATGAAATGACCAAAATACCCCCACACTCAAATATCTCACAAACGTTTCCAAAACCCGATAAAATATCACAACATTGAAAAATAACATATTTACAGATAAAAGTCGAAAATAAAATAAAATAATAATAAAATAATCAAACGACTCGATTAAATAAAACTCACACAAAAACTGGATCGTTACAACTCTCCCCCACTTAGAAATTTTCGTCCTCGAAAATATTACCTGAGATGAATAACTCTGGATACGACTCTCGCATCCGACTCTCCAACTCCCAAGTCAAATTGCCCTCGGCAGCGCCTCCCTACGCCACTTTCACAAGTGCAATGTCCTTGCCCCTCAACCTCTTCACCTCGCGATCCAAAACCCTAACTGCTAATGCCTCAACTGTAAGGTTCTCCCTTACCTCGACCTCATCCATCGGAATCACATGCGACAGATCTGGAACATACTTCCGAAGCTGTGAGACATGAAATACATCGTGTAAATTCGACAGATTCGGCGGTAACGCCACCCTATAAGCCACAACACCCACTCTCGCGGATATCTGGTAAGGACCAATAAACCGAGAAGTAAGTTTCTTCGATTTCAATGCACGACCCACACCTGTTACCGGCGTAACCCTCATAAATACATGATTGCCCTCTTGAAACTCAAGATCCTTCCGTATCCGATCATGATAACTCTTTTGTCTACTTTGAGAAGCTTTCATCTTCTCACGAATAAACTTCACTTTCTCCGTTGTCTGTTGCACCAATTCTGGTCCAACCACCGTTCTCTCACCAGATTCGTGCCAACACAACGGCGTCTGACACCTTCGTCCATACAATGCTTCAAACGGTGCCATCCCAATACTAGAATGGAAACTGTTATTATACGTAAACTCAATCAATGCAAGATAACTATCCCACACACCACCTTGTTCCAAAACACAAGTCCTCAACAAATCCTCCAAAGACTGAATCGTCCTCTCCGTCTGACCATCCGTCTGTGGATGATAAGCCGAACTCAATCTCAATTTAGAACCCAACGCCTTCTGTTAACTTTCCCAGAATCTCGAGGTAAATCTAGGATCTCGATCAGAAACAATACTCAATGGAACCCCATGCAATTTCATAATCACACTGATGTAAATCTCAGCTAACCGCTCCAAAGAAAAACTGATGTCAATCGGAATAAAATGAGCCGATTTAGTCAGCCTATCAACAACCACCCAAATAGAATTATGCCCTTGCTGAGTATTCGGTAACCCTGTCACAAAATCCATGGAAATACTATCCCATTTCCATTCAGGAATATCCAACGGTTGCAACAAACCACTAGGCCTCAGATGTTCCACCTTCGATTTTTGACAAGTCAAACATGCATAAACAAACTGAGCCACATCTCTTTTCAATCCAGACCACCAAAAAATCTTCTTCAAATCTTGGTACATCTTATTCGCTCCCAGATGTATACTCAAATTACTCCGGTGCCCTTCCTCCAAAATCATCTTTTTCAACTCCGCATCATCAGGAATACAAATCCTACCTCGGAATCTCAAAACACCATTAATATCCACTTGAAAATCACTATCCGCATCTTTTCCTCCAACCAACATCAAATCCACAAATTTCACATCCAGCTTTTGCTTCTCACTAACCGTCATTAAAAAATCATTAGTAATTGTTAGCATACCAAGCCTAACGCTATCCGACATCACTTCACAAACTAAACTCAAGTCTCGAAACGATTCCAAAAGTTCCCACTCCTTAACCATTAAAGCGGACATGTGTAACGATTTTCGGCTCAATGCATCGGCTACCACGTTAGCTTTACCAGGATGGTAATTCAAGCCAAAGTCGTAGTCCTTCAAGAATTCTAACCATCTACGTTGCCTCATATTTAGCTCTTTCTGATCAAACAAATATTTCAAACTTTTATGATCACTAAAGACTTCAAACCTTGCACCGTAGAGATAATGCCTCCAAATCTTCAACACTAACACCACATCTGCTAACTCAAGATCATGAGTAAGATAATTCTTCTCATGAACTCTTAACTGCCTTGAAGCATAAGCCACCACCTTACCTTCCTGCATCAGAACACCACCTAGACCAATCAAAGAAGCATCACAATAAACCACAAATGGTTCATTAGGATTCGGCAAAATCAAGATCGGAGCTGTCGTCAATCTTCTCTTCAGCTCAGTAAAACTCTCTTCACACCGAATATCCCAAATGAACGCTTGCCCTTTACAAGTCAACTGGGTCAAAGGAAGTGCTAGCTTAGAAAAACCTTCAATGAATCTGCGATAATAACCAGCCAAACCCAAAAAGCTTCGAATTTCAGTAACAGATCTCGGAGCCTCCCATTGTAGAACTGCTTCTACTTTAGATGGATCCACAACAATACCATTACCTAAAATTACATGTCCAAGAAAACTCACCTCCGACAACCAGAATTCACACTTAGATAATTTAGCAAAAAGCGTCCTCTCCTTCAAAACCTGCAAAACAATACGTAAATGTTCTGCATGCTCCTCTTGAGACTTAGAATAAATCAAAATGTCATCAATGAACACAACCACAAATCGATCCAAATGCTCGTGAAAAATACGATTCATGTATTCCATAAACACACCTGGCGCATTAGAAACCCCGAACGGCATAACAGAATATTCATAATGATCGTATCGTGTCCTAAAAGCCGTCTTCTGAATGTCTTCTTCCTTCACCCTAATCTGATGATACCCCGACCTCAAGTCAATCTTACTGAACACACGCGCACCAACCAACTGATCCATCAAATCATCAATCCTTGGAAGTGGATACTTATTCTTGATCGTCACCTTATTCAACTGGGGATAATCAATACATAATCGCGTACCCCCATCCTTCTTTTTCACCAATAAAACTGGAGCACCCCAAGGAGAAACACTTGGCCTCACGAACCTCTTTTCCAACAACTCATTCAACTGTTTCTTTAACTCCACCAACTCAGATGCCGACATACGATAAGGTGTCATAGATACAGGTCTAGTACCAGGAACTAGATCTATAGAAAACTCCACCTCTCTCTCTGGCGGCAAATCTGAAATATCCTCAGGAAACACTTCCGGAAATTCACACACAACAAGAAACACATCAAGTGAAACTTGACTATCCACAGTCAAAGATGTAAACAATCCAAACAACTGAGCTTCCTCCGCCAAAAGTTTCTTCAACTCTTTGTTAGATAAGAAACTCGAGTCTTCGTCTTCCTCAAGAGAAGGAAACCTTACCAGCTTATGATAACAATCAATATGAACCCGATTGAATTGCAACCAATTCATACCCAAAACCACATCTAATCCCTCCAACGGTAAACACACCAAATCCATCTCAAAGTCTTTACCATAAATGGTCAAAGGACATCTTAGACAAACCAAAGAAGTAGTTACTGACCCCATTGCTGGAGTATCAATAACCATTTCACCACCCATCACAGACAACACAAGATTCAAACGCTTCGTCCACTCAGACGAAATAAACGAATGAGTCGCTCCAGTATCAATAATAGCAATCAAAGGAGTACTATTAATAAAACAAGTACCTCGAATCAGACGATCTGCACTCGAAGTTAGAGTCCCCGATAATGCAAACACTTTTCCACCAGCTGGATCCTGCTTCAGTTTCGGACACTTGGTACTAATATGACCAGGTTCCCCACAGTTGTAACATTTCACCACATTCTTCCTTGCACAATCAGCTGCAACATGTCCTACACCTCCACAATTAGTACACTTCCTCAAATATTTCCTGCACTCAAACTTATGATGCCCCAACTCACCATATTTATAACACCTCAAAGGACCAGACATACCCCCTCCACCTGACCTTTTCTCAAAATTCCCTCTTTGTTTATCTTTATCAGCTGGTGTCACATACGGACCACCACGAAACTGTTGTTTCCCTTTCCTCTCGCTCACACTCTTGTAATGAGTAGAACAAGCCTTACTGTCTTCTTCATAAATCCTACAACAATCTACCAAATCAGAAAACCTCCGAATCCTCTGATATCCAATTGCCTGCTTTATCTCAGGACGCAAGCCATTCTCAAACTTAACACACTTAGAGAATTCAGCGGTCGCTTCAGCATAATGAGGATAAAACTGCACAAGTTCCACAAACTTAGCAGTATAGTCAACTACAGACATATTACCTTGTTTTAACTCCAAGAACTCAATCTCCTTCTTTCCTCTCACATCTTCAGGAAAATACCTCCTCAGAAACTCCATACTAAACACAGCCCAAGTAATCTCCTCCTCAGCAGCTTCTAACACACGACGAGTACTAACCCACTAGTCATCAGCTTCTTCCAATAACATGTGAGTACCTAGTCTCACCTTCTGATCCTCAGCACAATCCATAACCCGGAAAATCCTTTCAATCTCTTTAAGTCAAATCTGTGCACCATCCGGATCATATCTTCCTTTGAAGACAGGCGGTTTGTTCTTCCTGAACTCATCATTACCTACAGCATTAGGTGCACCTTGCACAGCACGAGCCATAGCTTGCATAGCCGCAACCAAAGCAGCATCATTCCTACCAGCCATATTCTGTTCATTTCCAATAACATAAACTATGGTTAAACAAACAAATCATCCAACCACAACGACCAACAAGGACTGACACAAACTGACACGGGCTGACACAACCTGGATCTGATACCACTTAATGTAACACCCCCAATCTAAACCCCCAATTAATAAAAAGCAGTAAAAGAAAATTCAAAATTTCGTCAGAGTATATTTAAATTACCATGGCATAGACCGAGGGGTCACATCAAATTGAAACAATTCATACAACACCTGCTCATAAAGATATGCAACAGTGGGGTAGCAATCAACAGAGGAACTTGGTTCCTTACACCCACCTTTCAGAATTTAGAATAAAAGCGGAAAATCTAAAACTGAATAACATACATATATATATATATATATATATATATATATCATGAGAAGTTTGTCATACATCAGGTTATACATGCACAAGCCAAAAGATATACATATACATAATATACAAATATCACAAACGGCCTCCCTAACTACCCGGTGTCACATATCAGAGCCGACCGACAAAAGAATGAAGACGCAAAGCTTCACAAAAATACCTCCAGTAACTCTAATCTGCAATGCCTCACAGAGCATTATAAAACAGCAGAAGGGTGAGAAAAACAACCATAATATAACTGCATACAATTATATATAACACAAAATACACATATATATACAATTCTCACCACAACTCACGCCATAATGCAAACACAAGGCAATACAAGGAATAATTCATATGTCCATCACCAACACATATCCATATATCAATTCTATCCATAATTCCACACATCAAACAATCATAATGATTTATGCAATGCAAGAGACCGACACAACGACTCTATACATATGCACATGCGGTACCGACTTCCATTGTTTCTCATCACTAGTTCACTCAGGAACTCTGCTGGAATCATCGCTCGTTACATCACTGTAACTCCCCGTCGGGCCTACGATGTTCCCCACCGCTCACACCCCACACGCGCACACGGTGTTTATGGATCGCTCACACCCCACACGGGCACACGACCCGATCGCTCACACCCCACATGGGCACACGATCGTCTATAATCATCACTCACACCCCACATGGGCACACGAAGTTATAGCGAATTCCCTCTGGAATCCAAACCGTCACTCAGGACGTCTCAACAATGCATATCATGATGCTTGGCATACAAGGACTCATGACATTTAATATGCACACACATACATACATTTATATCGACAAAATCATACTTTCCACTTATGCCCAAAACAATGCATTTAATTTCCATACGGCCACAAATCATCACATCCCCATCTAAACACATACATTTACCTCATACAACAATACCTTGCATAATACACATCAATTACGCGCCGTTATAATGACAAAAGTCGACAACTGACACTATTCCCAATTTTCTGACATAATTAAATTGGCTAATAATTTCGAAATCATCATAATAAGAAGGTACAGTTCGATAGCTACACAATGATACCAAGAATATAAAAATCGGACAAACGGAACTCAAGTTACGAAAGAAAACGAAAAATGATATTTTGAAAAGTCCCATTTGGCAATTGTCCTGTCCATACGCGTATCACCATGATCCATACGCGTATGAGCAGAGACTCATTTTTCCCCAAAAGTTCACGTTAAAATGTTCGTACGCGTAATGACCAAACCCATACGCGTATTGCCCTGAAATGCTACGCGTATTATACGCAAATGGGCAGATGGCCGAGAAAATTGGAGACCCATACGCGTATTGGCCCATGGCTCACCCACCATACGCGTATTGCCAAGGTCCATACGAGTATGAACATGCCCCATACGCGTATGACCTGGAAAAACCAGAAAAATTCCTGCAGAACATGGTTCTACGTTTTCTCACCCAAATCACTCCAAATTTCACCTACACCCAGAAAAATTACCAATATAATACATAGCAACATGTATCTATCACATACCAACAATAATGAACACCAAAAGCATGATTTCCAACACATTTAATCAATTTCTAATCAATTTTACCAAAAATGGGTTTTACTAAATTTCTTCATTTCAATCCAACTAACATCACAAATACACATACATATTCATACACAATCATACAATAATTGAGTTTCGCACCCATACCCGATTAAATCGATACTAGAAGTTGATTTCTTTGATTTTCCCAAGTTTTTCCCACTATTTCTCTTCTTCTTCTCTTTTCTCCTCTTTTTCTTTCTTTTCCTTTTCTTTCTTTCTATTTTTCTCTCTTCCTAATTCCCTTTCTATTCTAACTTAACAAAATATTATGAAATGACCAAAATACCCCCACACTCAAATATCTCACAAACGTTCCCAAAACCCGTTAAAATATCCCAACATTGAAAAATAACATATTTCCAGATAAAAGTCGAAAATAAAATAAAATAATAATAAAATAATCAAACGACTCGATTAAATAAAACTCACACAAAAACTGGGTCGTTACAGCCTCCAAGGGTATTTAGGAATGTCTTGAACCCCTCTCCAAGGTTTGAGATCAAGGGTAGGCCAACAGTCAAGGATAGTTTTTGATTTTTTCTATCAAAAACCCTAATTTGTGATCAGATGGTTTTGAGCTCTTGTGGCTTATGATTTGAGCTCTTTGAGTCAATCAAATCTAGTAAATATGTCATTATGATGTATTTGAGGTCTTTGAATTTCATTTTGAAGCTTCAAGCCATGCCTCACTTCACAAGTTAATTCAAGGGTTGAATTAGGTCAAAACCCTAATTCCTGATTTTTTGATAGATGGATCTCCAAGGCGATTTTGCCATTGTGGATGGGCTCTTGAGATCCTTTTGAGCTTATAGGACCACACATTGAGGTATTGGCTCATGCCCATATGGAATTTTCATCTGGAGGCCTCAGTCGACCAAAACCCTAATTTGGTGACAGGCAATCCTGAGGCTTGATCCTCTTGGAATGCTGCAACCTTGTGCTTGATTCTTGATGTGTGAGTCCTCTTGATCCTTTATGGGTGTTTTGAGAGGCTAGACAAGTTGAAGATCATGTCCTTTCTTGATTGATCCTTGTCTAGATGTTCTGAGTGGGCTCAAAACCCTAATCTTTGATTGCAGTGAATGCTCAACCATCTTTGAGGAGATTGATGAGGCATGATGGTTCATCCATATTGTGATGATGATTTGTACAATGATGGGAAATCTTGGTGGTCAAAACTTGGGGTATGACAGCAAGCCATGTATGCACCAGATGAAAAGTGAAATGTTGATCAGTTTCTATTTGGATTAAGGGGTGAAATCTCTCATAATGCTTCTCAGAGAGAGTTTGCTACTTATGCAAAATTGTTAAGATAATGTTATGTGGCTGAAAATAGTTTCAAGAAGGTTAAAGAGGAAAGGGATTGGTATAAAGTTTTCCAGAAGGACCAAGGAAGACCAAGTCATCAGTTTAGGCCTATATCTAAATATTTCAAAAGAAAACAAGTGTAGAATGAAAAATCTATGCAACCTCCTCAATGTCATATGTGGAAAAGGTTTCATTTTGGGAAATGTGTCGGAGGTGTATTTAGGTGTTTTCTATGTCAGAAGGAAGGACACATGGATAAAGATTTCCCTCAAAATATTGCTCAAGTGCAAGGGAAGAGTACTGGTTGGGTTTATACCTTGGACGCAAAGAAGGCTAAGGGTAACAATTAGTCGATTGCTGGTACGTGTCACTTAAATGATCATCCTTGTTTTGTATTAGTTGATTGTAGAGAAACACAATCATTTGTAACTGTGCAATGTATAGAACATCTTGGTTTGAAAGCGATTCCCTTATCTCTTCCTATGGTGGTACTCCCGCTATGGGTGATGTTGTAGAAACATAATTGATTTGCGAGAATTATTCGTTGTCAGTGAATGATATAGTTTTTTTATATTAATATCATATGCTTACCCCTTAAGAAAGTTGATGTAGTTTTGGGAATGGATTGACTTTTTTCCAATTTGGTGTTTATTGGATGTGAAGAAAAGGTAGTTATCATTCCATATAATGTAGCTACTCCGAAGGATGTACTGGCTACTATCTTGGAGGGTAAGATTGGTATGGCTAATTTCTTTTTTGAGAAAGAAAAGTTTGTTCTCTTGGTTCTCACCAAGGAATCAAGTGAAGATCTAAAAGTTGCGCAACTTCCTATAGTTTGTGAGTTTCCAAAAAGTTTTCCCCGAGGATGTCACTCCCCTCCTTTCGAAAAGGGAAGTAGAATTCTCTATCGATCTGATACTGAGGACGACCCTAATATCCATTTCTCCACATCGTATGGCACCACTCGAGCTGAGAGAATTAAAAAACCCATTAGAAGATTTGTTGAGCAAGCACTTTATTCGGCCTAATGTTTCACCATGGGGAGCTCCAATCTTGCTAGTAAATAAGAAGGATGGTGGTATGCGTTTATGTATCGATTATCATCTGTTGAATAAGGTCACCATTAAGAAGATGTATCCCCTACCAAAGATAGGCGACCTGTTAGATCAATTGAAAGGAGCCCGTGTGTTCTCAAAGATTGACTTGCGGATGGGCTATCATCAAATCTGAATTAAGAGTTGTGACACCTCAAATATTACATTTAGAACCCGATATGGTAATTATGAATTCCTAGTAATGCCATTTGGAGTGACGAATTCACTTTCCGTTTTTATGGATTATATGAATCAAATATTCCAGCCTTATTTGGACTAGTTTGTGTTAGAACAAAATTTGTTCTTGATATTTTCGCTTTACTTTTGATGATAACAAAAGTATTAAAAGTATAATGGTTTATTTGATGTGTGTTTTATTTATGTTGTGGCTCCGGTTTTTGTGACGCGACCACTACCGCATTTAGTGCCATTTTCTGATTTCTAATATTTATCCTATGATGCTTAAAAGGAAGGGGAAGATACCTTAAACTAACCCTGCTCGCAAGTGTTTTTTTTCTACAAATACTAAGAGATCTGGAATCAGGGGCTGGTTATACAAAGGGAAGCTATTAACACCCTAAATATCTATAGTAATCTATAAGAACCTTTATTGTATATATTTCTACTTTTGAATTACTTACTTGCTTAAATATGTTTGCTGCTAAATTGGGAAAATTTCTCCTTTGTGAAAATTGAGGAAATTTTTTTGTTGTTTTTCTGGTTTTCTATTGTTTTTGGAAGGTACTTGAACCTAAGGTTTGTTATTAGTGTGCTTGCTAAGATTTTGAAATCTTATGCCTACGTATTTCGGAAAAGAGGATTGGGGAAATCAGAGTGTTCGTAGTTCCTCCTAATCTATGGGAGGAAAAAGGTTTGTTTTGTATCTTGTTTAAAGCCCAAGATGATGAAGCTAAAAGAGTGTTTGAAACATTTGACGAAATTGTCATCTTTAAGGGAGATATCTCACCTATTCACTACAATTATTTGTGAATGATGTCATAAGGGAAGAAAGCTTTAAACTTATTGTGTTAAACAATGCCACTTTTTCCTTTATGAATTCTTTACATACTAATAGAAGGATCTTAACTTGGATATAGAATCGACAAGTGTGCCACTTACATCAGTTAGATGAAAGAAAAGTTTTGAACTATGATAAAGGAGGGACCCCAACTTGGATTTTGAATCAACTAGAGTGTCACTTACATTAATTATCTGGAAAAAAGTTTTAATTGTTTGATTTGAATTGAAGTGATTAGAAGATAAATCTTCCTACAGAGATGACTCAAAGTTTCATCTGTGAGGAGATGAATTTATTTAGGTATCTTGATTGAAGCCCAAGATATGAAGCTAAGAAAAATATTAACTCAACTGGGGAGTTTTATCTGTCTTGTACAAAGCCCAAGATTGAGGCTGACTGACTGGGGAAATTATTTGTATAAAATCCTGAGAGAAGGCTAATGACTGTTGAGGAAATTTGAAGAGACTAACTTAAAACTGAGGATATGACTGACTCTTTTTTGGTGTTTGTATCCTGTACAAAGCTCAAGATTAATGAGGCTACAAGAATTTATTTGTATCATGTACAATGCCCAGGATGAATGAGGCTAAAAGATTTATTGCATAGATGACTAAGACTTGACTTACGCTTTTAAGAAGCCTGAGGGTTCTTGTATGAAGCCCAATAGGAGGCTGGGGGATTGGATGAGAATTCCCAAGTCTCCTTGTATGAAGCCCAAAAGGAGGCTATCTTGCTGGGGAGATTCCTTGTATGATGCCCAAGAGGAGGCAATGATGCTTGTATAAGGCCCAAGAGGAGGCCAGGGAACTAGTTGTTTGAACTAAGTTGTGATTGAAGGGGATTTTATTGTTTGACCTATGTCTAAACTAAGGATGATATGAATGTCAAGAGAAACAAAATATGAACAAATATAATTGAATATTTAACAAGTATAGACATTGATATGACAGGTTTGAATTCATGAAAGATTTTGCATCTTTAGGATTTGATGTGTTGAATGTTATGTGTGTTTTATTCTATTCAGAAAGGTGTTGGGTCTTACACTCTTATAGAGGCCCAAGATTTTGATGATTTGAAAAAAGGGTTGGGACTTACACTCTAATAGAGGCCCAAGATTTATTGAAAAGAAAAGGTGGTGGGTCTTACACTCTTGACAGATGCCCAAGATTATTCTATATACAAAGGTGTTGGGTCTTACACTCTAAGCAGAGGCCGGATATTTTGAAAATGTGATTGAAAATGTAATGGGTCTTACACTCTTATAGAGGCCCAAAAAAGTTTAAGCATTTGAATGTCACTAATGTTGTGTTTGATGAAAGTTGAAGATTAAGATTTTGAAAGATTGAAAGTTTTGAGAAATTGAAGAAAGTTTTGAGGAAGAGGGGAGGGACTTACACTCTAATAGAGGCCCGTGATTTAAAACAATTGATTTTGAAAATGTGAAAAGTGATGGTGTACATTTAAAAAAAGACATATTTTTTATGGTAAGAGTTTATGAAGGAAATATTCGAGCATTTAAGCATGGATACAAGTTGAATATGTTAAGACAAGTTGGTAACAACCAAACATTCATGTTAGGGTTTAATCATGGCTTTGAACAAAGTGGAAACAACACAAAGGTTCATACAAAAAAACATGCATATAAAAGCATTTCAGGGAAAAGTTCAAATGTTTTAGGAGCACATTAACATGGTATGATCAACACAAAGGTATATAAACATATCAAAGTCATGTAAACATGGAAGAAAATCAACATGTTAAGGCAAAGGATCAAGCAAAAAATTCATTGCATGATTGAAAGTTCAACATTTATTTACATGTAAACATACACTTGAAAATGTATTAAAATCAAGTAAGGACAAGGATTTACAAATTCACAACATCATTTAAGGTTCATACAAGATATATATGGTTCAAACAAGTCATTGTAAGCAAGGAAAGGCAAGAAACCATTCAAAAGAATCAAAGAAGTTTTTAAGAAACCCTAAAAACACCACACACTTTGAAGACTCATAAATATTAGAAAAATAATTATTTTTGATATTTTCTTTTCAAAAATAGAAAATAGGCATTATCATGAACAATTTACAAAAAGAAAGGGTTTAAAATGCTAAAAAATAAGAGAGTTATGATAGTTTGAAAATATGAAGAAAAGAGAGAAAATAAGTGTTTAAAAAATATGGGAAATGATCCTCATGGGTGTTGAACCCATGACATCTCGTCTGCAGCACAAAATTAAGACCAACCAGCCAACGTGCGCAGTGTTGAAACATGATGGAAACAAGGTAATATATATGTAACTCACTTAAAAAATAAGAAAAAAAATAAAAGAACTGGGGACGAGGGGGATTCGAACCCCAGTTCTGGTGGTGGCAAGGTACAAAGGCGCGCAGGTTTAACCACTGGGGTGGTGATACATCCATGTATCAAACCAAACCCATTAATTGATAAGGGTGGATATGATCTAGGCCTGGCCAGAACAAAGGCGCCATGACCTGGTTCTTGCCCAAGAAAACCTAGTTTTTCTTCATTTGCAAGAAGGACATAACTTCTTCATTTCTCCATGAAAATGGATGAAACAAAGATGGATCCTACCTAGAATTTCATGAGAAATTCAATGGTGGTTTTAGATTTTTCTAAAACTTCCTACATTTTAAAACCCGATAGTGGTTCCTAAAAGGCTTCAAATTTGCAAGTTCTTTGCTACAACTATATACAATCAATAATAACATGATAAAATGGTTCAAACACAACAAATAAGACATATATGACATGTTTATGATCAATGTACATCAAAGTAAAGCATATTTCTTAAAGTTCAAGTTCTTTGGAAGCTTACCTCTTGAAGCTCACTTGTAAATTTCTAAGAGACTTGTTACAGAAGCAAACCAATGCCTTGGACACCTCCAATACACTTTATAGAAGCTTCTGGGATGCTTGGAACCAAAGGGAAACCTCTAGAGCAGAATCTGGCTCCTTCTTACAAAATGTGTCAAAAGTGGCCGAAATGGAAACTCTACCAAATGGTGTTACAGTTGAGGAACTATGGTTGGAACAATGTAAGGATGTTATTTGGAGAGGGTTTGGAATGTTGGATGGTTTTGAAATGGACAGAATCAAGACATGGTTTAAAAAAAGCAGAAAGTCAAAGATATGAGGTTTTGATAGTTTACTTTTTGATTTTGGTGGTTTGAGATGAAGATGAAGGTTTAGACACCTTCAAGGGATGATTTGTGATGTGTTTGGATGGTTGTTTGAGTGGTTTAAGCTCTGGTTTTGAAAATTCTAAGCTTACTCTTTGAAACTTTGAAAACTTGAAGTAAAAGAGGGAGAGTGAGAAAAAAGTCTTTGGTATTGTTTTGGTGTCTTTAAATTGATGCAAAATAACCTCAATTTATAAGAGAACTGATTTGTTTTGGATGAATAGTGTTGGATGAGGGAGCATGCTATTGTCCAATGGATATAGCCATGTAGCTCTAACTTAAAGGCCAAGGCACCAAAAGTCTTCTATAGCATGACTAGAATCTTGACTCAATTTCCATTTGAAGGTTTGAACACTCATTGTTTTTGAACTGATCTGAATTGGTGTGGCTCATTTCTTGCCAATTCAATGCTTCACATAAATACACAAATACAAACTTGACTCCATGGACTTGCAATGATGGTTTTCACATGCTAAGAGATAGAATCCTTGTTTTATGGTTCAAAGTTGAAGATATTATGTAATTCAACAAGATTCTTCTGATCTTGGAGGATGACAAGGCTTGCAAAGTCACCAAATCTGTTTTGAAAAATCGTGTGATGCAAGTAAACATGGAAACTATCTTGAAAAATCAGTTTGATCATGACATGTTGTGAGGATCATATCTCCTTGCTCAAGTAGAATTAATGGATGTTCTTATACTTTTTGGAAAGTTGAGATATCCTAATTTAACTTTGATGTTTGCATTTGGCCTTGATTCATCTTGGGTTTTGGAGAAAAATGGCCTCAAAGTTGGCTAAAACACAAAACAGATTCTGCCTAAAATTTTTCTAAGTGTCAAGATTAAAAAAGTCTTGAAACCCTAACTTCATGACTTCATATCTCAAAATCTATGCACTTTTTGGGAATTCACCCTCATTGAAGAAGTTGTAGTATGTAACAAGCTCTTTAATTTGGTATTTGGATCCAAGAAAATGGTTACTTGGTTTGGAAGCTATGACCTTGCAAAGTAGGGTAAAAATCATTGTTTTTCAAGACTTAGAAAATTTTCTAAGTTTCTTAAGGTTGCCCTTTTTACAAGTAACCTCACTTTTCTTAATTTTTCTTGATCAACCATGATTCAAATCACATATTAACATTGTCCTTGTCTTGAAGAGGCCGTGTTTTGACAAAAAACTTAAAAAGTCAAACTTGAATTTGGGCACAGTTGACTTTTGTATCAGATGAACTTTGATTTTGTGATCCTTTATGAAATCAAACCTTTGGGCTATTTTAAACATCATGGATGGATTCCAAGGGTGTTTTTGAGTGTCTTGAATCATGTTTCAAGGTTTGAGATCATGTCTTGGTCAAAAGTCAATGGTATGGTTGACTTTTTATCAGAAACCCTAGTTTGTGATCCAGATGATTTTGAATCCTTGTATAACTTATGAATCAAGTCCTTTGGGTTATTCCAATCATATGAAGGGATTAATATAAGGCACTTGAGGTCCTTGAAACATATTTGGAGGTTTGGGATCATGCCTTGCTTCAAAAGCCAACTCAGGGATTGAATTAGGTCAAAACCCTAATTATGGTGTACTGAGGGTCTTGAGGCTTAATGAGCTTGTCATGGTGCAATTTTTGCACTTGATTATTGATGAGTGAAATTTCTTGATCTTCATGGATGATATAGAGACTTGTGGTGTTGAATATGATGCTTATCCTTTGATAATTCATCTGTTTGAGCTTTAGGGGGGATCACCTAACTTGTGAAGCAAGTAAACACACATATCTTGTACTTGTGATGGGTTAGTGATGCATGAAAGTATATTCATATGATATGCAAATGATGTGTAATCTTAGGGTCAAAATTTAGGGTATGACATATGCAGGTTCTTGTCTTGTACAAAAATAATCATTATCTATTTACTTAAGATAGACTTGGAGTTGCTTCATTGCTAGCTTATGGCGGCAGAGTCTGAAGAGCAATTTCTAGTGTGGTTTGACGAAGACTCTGAACTGAAGGCCTCAATATTCAGACGAGTTTCTGCACTTAGTAATTGTATATCAACATCTGATACCATTTAGAGTTGGTGATAAAGTTGTGGACTATCCGTACTACTGAAAGCAAGCTATATTGTCTTATTAGCCTGTCAGCTCGAGTCTACAGGATTGCAAGGCTCAAGAAAAGCTGGTACGTTCTATAGATGTCTACTCCCAATGGCTCTATTAGTACAGAACCTCTTGAAGACTCAAAGGTTAAACGTGTTACACAATGGATTCAGAAATCTGCTGTGCATCCATCTTCAACGTCTCTTGTACTTTGGAGCAAAAACAAAGGCACTTGATCAAGTAACCTTCTCAACGACTAGTTTCTAGAAAGCCTATATATATATGGTTGAAGATTCAAACCTGAATTTTTAACAAGGGTTCTTCTGTTGAAGGAGTAACAAGATCAAACAATTATCAACTCTATGTAATAGGCAAATTTTCTGTTTTAGGTTGTAATTGTAAAAGCCTTAAGATTTCTTAACCCTGTATATATTCAAGAAATCTTAAGTGATTTAGGTCTTTGTTATGGTGATCTTCTGTACCTCTGATGCGTGCATCATGTACACCTTGTTCTCTATTCTGCTGAGCCTTAAATAGTTTATACTAAGTCTCCTGCTATGGGCTTGAGCAAAAAGTCTTGTCTCATTGGGGTTCAAGCAACAAGTCTTGAGCCAAGATGCTTAAGTCACGCAAGTCTCATTGCTTAAGTGCTTGAGTTATGAAAGTCTTATTCAGCTAGTCTGATTGAGCAAAAGAAAGTCTTAAACATGTGCTATAAGCAAGGTTAAAGTCATAGACACGAGCTCTAAGCAACGTAAAAGTCTTAGACTTAAGCTCTAAGCAAGGTGAAGTCTTAGGAAGGTGGTTTAAGCAAGATAAGTGTCGGTCAGGAGCTGATTGAGCAAAGTGAAGTCTTAGACATACGCTCTAAGCAAGGGAAGTCTCAGATAGTTGGTCTGAGCAGTTGTAAAAGTCTTATGCAGAAGCATAAGCGATTGTAATCATGAAGTGGTTATAATGAAAAGCTCTTGCGGGGCAAGGGGACTGGACTACTCTGAGTTAGGGGAGGAACCCGTATAAATCTTTTGTGTCTTCTACTGTTATTTTATTTACTTCTGTTGTATCCGCTGCCAAATGAATTAACTCAGAATCTGAACATCAGTTCTGATTCTGGGACTCTGATCAGAAGCTAAATAATAAAAAAATGCGAAACACAATTCAACCTCCCTTATTGTGTACTTCTCACACCTTCAGTTTGTGGTGATATTCATTGATGATATTTTTATTTATTCTCGTACTTCACAAGAGCATGGGGAAAATTTAAGAATCATTCTGTCAGCGCTGCGGAAGAAACAGATTTTTGCAAAGCTAAGTAAGTGTGAATTCTAGATGATCGAAGTTAAGTTTCTTGATAATATAATATCACAAGGAGGAGTAGCAGTAGAACCATCTAAAGTTGAAGCAGTTATTAGTTAGGAAAGACCAAAGAATGCTTCATAAGCCAGAAGTTTCTTGGGATTGGCAGGTTATTACAGAAGGTTCATCAAAGGGTTTTGTCAGTTGGTTTTACCGATGACTCGACTTACTCAAAAGGAGATTCCTTTTTGTTGGGACTCAAAGTGTGAGGAAAGTTTCATAAGTTTAAAGGAAAGGTTGACTACCACACCTATTTTAATTATTCCAGATCCTAGTAAGCCTTACGAAGTATTTTGTGATGCCTCTAAGAAAGGACTATGTGGAGTGTTAATGCAAGTTGGCCATGTTATGGCGTATGCTTCTCGTCAGTTGAAGACCCATGAAGAGAACTATCCAAAACATGATATTGAGTTGGTGGCTGTTGTTTTTACCTTAAAGGTGTGGAATCACTACTTGTATGGAGTACACTTTGAGATGTTTAGTGACCACAAGAGTTTGAAATATCTATTCAATCAGAAGGAGTTAAATATGCAGCAAAGGAGATAGATGGAATACTTGAAAGATTTTGACTTTGAACTTAAGTATCATCCAAGTAAAGCGACTAAAGTTGTAGATGCGTTAAGTCGGAAAGAGATACACAAGGTTAAGTTGATGATTTTAGAATATGCATTGTTGGAAAAGTTTTGAGACCTTAACCACCAGTTTTCTTGAACTCAAAACGGTGTAATGATGGGAAATTTGAATGTTACTTCCATTTTGAGAGAGGAAATTCATCAAGGACAATTGTTGGATGAGAAATTGCAAGCGATGTCAATCCAACCAGGTTTTACTCAAGACACAGATGTAGTTCTTCTTTTAAATCAAAGGATTTGTGTACCGAATGATGTAGAGTTAAAAAAGAAGAGTTTTAGAGGAGGCGCACAAATGTGTGTTTACCATTCATCCAGGTTCATCAAAGATGTATCAAAACTTGAAAAAGAAGTATTGATGGCCTGATATTAAAAAGGATATTGCTGAGTATGTGTCTGAATGTGTGGTGTGCCAACAGGTAAAGATTAAACATCAAAAGCCAGGTGTATGGATGCAACCCCTAGAAATTCTAGTGTGGAAATGTGATAGTATTTATATAGACTTTACAGTTGGTTTACCGCGTATGTAGGGTGGTTATGACTTGATATGGGTAATTGTGGATTGATTAACTA
The DNA here is from genome assembly GCA_022829125.1 of Lathyrus tuberosus. Lineage (NCBI taxonomy): Eukaryota > Viridiplantae > Streptophyta > Magnoliopsida > Fabales > Fabaceae > Lathyrus > Lathyrus tuberosus. Next base: position 10,304,264 of record JALAZF010000107.1, on the reverse strand, counting down.
AGTCAACCTATTTTCTAGCCAGAAAGACTACTCACAAGGAAATTAATCTTACACGGTTGTTTATTTCACAGATTGTAAGATTGCACTGTGTTCCTACTAGTATTGTGTCAGAAAGAAATCCAAAGTTTACTTCGAGATTTTTAGGAGCATTTTAGCAGGCCATGGGGTCGAAGTTGCGTTTAAGTATGTATAATCATCCTCAGATGGATGTTCATACTGAGAGGACGATTCAGACCTTAGAAGATATATTAAGAATTTGTGTGCTTGAAAATGAAGGAAGTCGTAAGGAACTCTTACTATTGATTAAACTTGCATATAATAACAGTTACCACGTGAGTATCTATTGTTAGAGCAAGAGTTGTCTCTACAAGCCGTCTCTATGTTTTGATGATAACAATGGTATTTGTGAAAGAACCATTTTATGTTCTAACGTGTATTGTGTGCAGATCATAATCATAGAAGATATCAGATCCAATAAGCACCAGCCAAACGTGCGTAATAGATTATATGCGAAGTTACTATGTGTGACACAAGTCGCAAGAAGCAAGTATGCTTCTGTATCTGATCATGATCAGTCAGATCCAAGGATACTGATATTGCTGTTGCAATGATCTTGTGGATTCTCTCTGAGAATGGTTATGATTCTGGAGATAGCAAAGCTTCTGAAGAGACAATCTTCTAGAGAACCGAAGTGCTGAAGATTACAATGAGTTGAAGTTCTGAAGGCTGAAGGCTCTGAAGACCAAGTGCAAAAAGACTCTGAAGACTTATGTGTTCTGAAGGATTATGGTTCCAAAGGTCAAGTGTTGAAGACTCTGAAGACAGATTCCTAATGGACAAGCTCTAAAGTTTTGGAAGACTTGAAGCAGTAAAGGATAACGGATTTAAAGACAAGTGCTGAGGTTCTGAAGGCTGATTCCTAATGGACGACTTCGAAAGACTGAAGACTTGGAGTTTCAGATATCCTGTTAAGAAGTCTCTACGCATGCTTCAATCAAATTACCATCAGAAGCCTCTGAAGATTTGAAGACAAATGTTACCGTTAGCAATGAGTGTACACCATTCTAAAAGACCAATCCCATCACTTCTTTAGTAAAAAGAAGATATGGCAGTACAACTTTAATCATTGCATAACGACTCTTTTCAAACGACCAAAAGCTCTCCAACGACTATATTTTACTGGGCTATTTAAAGAAAGAAGTAAGTGCTTCTAAGTATCAGTTGTGAATCGATCAAGTTGATGTGTGAAGATAGCCATAATGATGAGTTCTCGTTGTAACACTTAATATCCAAAGCTATCACCATTTACACACAACCATTGTTGTTGAAGCTCAAATATAATCATTCAACATAACAACAATCAATTGATACAGAAGTTGTTGATGAAGAAGACAACATTGCAAATCAGTCAAGTCGTCAACCACCTTCTAGTCTGAGCTACATTGAAGAACTGAAGCAAGGAGTTGTTGCTCAAAGCTTGCTCAACCAAAAAGACAAAGAAGAAGAAGGTCGACAAGATGTCATCAACTGTCAAATCAACATACATCTCTGTAGAATCTGAAGATAGCAAGGAGATGTTGCTCACATCTTGCTTGAACACTTGTGCGTTCTTCTATACTTAAACTTAGGAGTTATCTGCTTGTTAAGAAGCATCATTGTAATCTCCAGTTTAACTAATTCTATGTGAATTAGTATTCCTTGAGTGGTCAGTGTGACCGAAGACTCAAGAAGACAATGGCTTGGTGTCATTGTGGAAAATCCTGAAAGAATGGTCGGTAAATGTTATATTCATTAAGTTGAATCCCTGAACGTTTAGCTGTGAAATCTTGACAGTAGATCTTGCGAGATTGGAACCTACAGGTCAATGTTCGTTATATTCATTAAGTTGAATCCCTGAACGGTTCATTGTGTGTTAGTCACAGCTGCGGTTGTGCATGTTGTTAGTCACCGGATGTTGCCCGTGCATCTGTAATCGGATTGGTTATAGTGGATTAAGTCCTTGTGGTCAAGGAGAAATCACCTGAGGAGGATGCACTGGACTAGTTTGGGAATGGCTCAAGTGAACCAGGATATATCATGTGTTCTTTACTCTTCCTTATGCTTTGATTTATTGTTTATGTATTACTCTAAATTATCAGAACCTTACGTAAGCAAATCAGAACCTTGCATCTTAACTCTGATAAGCTTCCGCACTACAAGTTCTGAATCAAACATATTTTATTCAGACTCTTCTTGTTACCTATGTCTTATGCAGTACAAGATCTGAATGATGCATATCTTATTCAGACTCTCCCTGTCATATATGCTTTATGCTTTGACAAGTTTGAATGCTACTTCGCAAGTCAGAGTCTCTCAATGAACTCTGATGTTCTCTTTGTGCTTTAACCTTAAGAGGTAAAAAGTTTTTAAGAGTAAAAACACAATTCAAACCCCCCCTTTCTTGTGTCTTTCTCGCACCTTCAATTGGTATCAGAGCTTCGGTTCTGTTATTGATGGATGTCAAACACTTAACAGTGTCAGAAAAAGATCCAGATGCGGTGCGTAGAAATACTCTGGGTGAGATTTCAATCCACTTATAATTTCTGTAACAGCTTAGAAGATGACTGTGTACAAAATTGTAATTAATCAGATTACTTGAGCAAGTAACTGATTCTAGAAGTTTTTGCAGTTGTTAACAACTAAATCTTCCTCACTTAAGCCTTGATGAAGATTGTAGAATCAGCTGACAAGATAGACTCATCAGATAAGAAACTGTATCTGTTGAATGCTTATCCTAGAAGATACGGTTGAATAAACAATGTATTTGCTCAAGATTGAATCATCAGAAAACAAGAAATCTTGTTTGCTGAAGATTATTTCTTTATGAGTTTTCTTGAGATGTTTTCAAGAAACGGATTAGGTCCACCCTTGACTTTCTCATTTGAAACTCATTAAGAACTTCTTCATGTAAAGAAGAAAGATTGTTGTTCTATGGTTTTGAACTTCAGAACGAAGTCTGCAGAAGGAGTCAGAAAGCTGAAGAAACTCTTCGAAGTAATTCAACATCTGAACCTTAACTGTTCAAGCAGTTATAAGATTCAATGAAGAAATGTAGAAGGAGCTATGCAGAAAACTGAAGAATTTTCAGAAAGAGGAAATCTGGTAACCCTTCAAGAATCTGATTCAGGATGATTCCTAAACATTGGTTGTAGTAACATATACAATTAAGTTTTAAGACTCTATCTCAGTTGAACCAACTTGAACTGGTCAGAATGTCATCTGATATTTCTCTCAGAAGTTCATGCTGCATAAATTCTGAAATCATAAGTAGCTTGACCAGATGTAAAGACAGAAGTCATCTACTTGAAGTAAAAAAGGATTTAAATTTGTGATGTCTTTCGGATAAAGAAATCAGTAGACTATTCTTTTCAGAAGCAGATATGCTATAAATCCTTTGATGAACTAAATCCAAACAAGTTAGATCAGCATTGCAAGAACAAGATTGTCATGCAAACTACGTTTTGTATTACACACATGTTCGATGATACTTGGTTCTAAACAAGCTCTGCATTTTGTCGAAGAAACAAAGTCAGAGGATATTATGAAATGAAAGCTTGCTGGAAGATAAATATTCTGATAACAATGATCAAAATCTCTGAAGGAAGCAGAAGCTAAAAGTTGATGATCAGAAGCTCAGAGCCAAAATGGAAAGTACTCACATAAAGCTTTGCGATAAAAGATCTCAGACTCTCTAAGGTATGACTCTTCTTATCAATAACTGATTAAATGTTACTAAAAATTCAAACTGAAAATTGACTGATAAGTAAAAACATTAATGATATTATCTCTTTCCAAAAAAAATCTTTTGATCAAATCTCTAGACAATGTGGTCACTCATTATAACATCTGTCAAAATTACATATCTTGAGTAATCATGATGTATCCCTGAGAACATAAGTCCTATTGAAAACATACTAAATATTTTCCGTATGACATAAGTAACTCCATTCTTATGACAGTTTTTGCCGTAATAACACTTCCAAAATCTTATCCATAATCTAAATAAAGACTGATCACGTCAAGTGATATGTACTTGATCTACGTCATCCCTAGGCTAGGCACAACTCATCTTACCCAGTTATATGTATATATAAATCACTTCTTCCTATCAAACGATTTCACACTCAAGTCCTTCTATCATAAAACCTTAAGTGTAAAAAATTCTATTGTTCATCTCCATCATGCCTCCACTAACCTTTCTTGGGGACCAGGACCTTCTTGAAATCATTCCTGAAAAACAATTTAAAATTAATGTTCCTCCTCTTTCAAGTAACATTGCTAGCAGTCTAGCTGATGTATTTTATACTCAACAATGGACTAGATACTCCACTATGTTAGAAAAACCCATTAACGTAAATCTAGTGAAAGACTTTTGGAAGCATGCTTTCCTTGATCATGAAACTAGACATATCACCTCCTTTGTTCTTGAAGTACCCATCACTATCACTCCCTTCTCAGTCACTCTAGCTACTGGATGTGAAAATGTGGGAATCTCTGTTGACTGTGATCTAAATAAGTTCTTTGTTGCTAGAAGATTTGCCTTTCTTCATAACCTTTCATCCATATATGAACCATCCAATCCTGGAAATCTCCTACCCATTCCCAAAGCTTGGTACAAACTAGTTTTGTCAAATTTCCTTCCCAGAGGGGAATGCCATGACATACTAAGATTTCATGACCACCAATTCATTCATTTACTAATGAATGACTTTCAGATTAACCTACCACACACTATCTTCAACTGTCTCTGGAAATCCATCTCTGAATCCAGAAATCTCACAAAATCTTACATTCCTTATGCAAGAGTTTTATCCGAGATTTTCTTCAGAGAGGGAATTATGGATATGATCAAAGAGAAAATTGAAGAAGATGGTCCTGAAAGTCTTCCAGAGAACTTCTGGTTGAAGACTAATTGCGAAATCTTTAGTGACTAAGAAAACTAGACCCATCCATGTTTTAACTATGTCTGCAGAGTGCATGTTCTTAATTTAAATCGTATTTGCTCTAGGTCGTTGTAATTGTGTTAGTTCATTTTAAGTTATTTAAGATCAATGAATTATCAAAGACTAGGTTTGTGAATTGTCTTAAATAATGAAATTCTTTTATTCATAATCCTAAAAATATGAAACTAAGCAAATCAATGACAAGCTTTAATAGTAGGGTGGTTTTATTCTTTGAAAGATGTTTGGTAGATTTTTGTGTGGCTCAAAAAACCGTCATCATGAATTCATCAGCTCCATCTGCCACTCACTGTAGAGTAATTATTATCCATAACCAATTAATCCTTCCCAAATAAATTAATAACTGCTCCGTTTTCTTTTCCCACACAGTTACACCCTTTAGTATACCCTAAGCAATCATGACTTACCTAGGAAATAGTTAACCCAAATCTTTTAAAACTGATTTAGTCATTACTCTCCACACTTACTCGCCTATAAATAGTAGGATCTTGCCTCACCATTAACTCATCCTCAAACCTAAAATATCATCCTCCTAAAAACCTTTCTTTTTGAAAACACAACAAAGATGATGACTTCTCAAAGAACTGGTCCAACCTTTTTAGGAAGAAAAGAGAACCTAGAAGTTATTTCTGAGAAAAGACCTAACCTATCTCGTCTCAGAGATAATGGTTTGGAAATAATAAGGAGCATGCAAGCTCAGTCTTGGCAGTGCTATTACTCACTACTGAATGGTCCCATCTTTTCAGACCTTGTTAAGGAATTCTGGAATTTTTCCAGGATAAGCAATGATGGAAATACCATCTGGTCCGAGGTCCACTTTCACGCCATCGCTATCTCTGTCGCCTCGATAGAGAAAATCACTGGACGCGTCTCCTTTGGAGCCACGATTGATAACTTTCAATCTGATTTAAGCATGGTGGAGAGGTGCAGAATCTTATTTGATGATTCAGTTCCTTACGAACCGAATAATCCTGAGAAGCTCCTTCCTACTCCCAAAACCTGGTTCAAATTTTCCTTGACCAACCTTCGTCCACGAGCATCTGCGAGAGGCACCTTGACTCATGACGACAGAATCTTCGTCTTCCTCCTAACACATCACGTTACAATAGACCTTCCCAAGACCATTTTTAACCACATGAGACACTCTATCAAAGTCTCAAGGAACCAGATGCATGCCTACATTCCGTATGGAAGAATAAAATCTGAAATAATATTGAAAGAAAAGGCCTGGGGATTAATAAGCAGGCTTGGACCAGGACCTTCGCCGGCTGAAACTAGATGTGAGAGAGTAGACAATGTTGAGGACTTTGATGATTAAGTTTTAAACCTTGTGTCTTTCAAATAACTGTTATATTTTGTTGATTATCATTTTGTGTCATTTATGTTAATGTGTCTATCTCTGTATGGTTACAAATTAATGAATGAAAATGCTCAAGTTTGAATTTTAAAGATACTATTATCAACTATATTGTTCATTATCATATTGATCACATTAATGCTTAAATGCTCAAACACTCTGAACTTTTTGATGATGTCAAAAAGGGGGAGAAATAGAAATATGATTTTATGATTTTGATAGAAATAGAATGCAAAACTCAAACAAGTAAATCAATGTTAATGTGTTTACCACTAACGAATGTTTGATGTTTAACCGAGGAACTCTGAACAAGTTCACTAGGCATTCTCAGAACAGGTTAAGAAAGAAGAGCTCTGATAGAAGTTCTTATGAACAGTTTATTCATATGATCGAAGTTGTACACTTCGTGAACATGTGTTTAGAATCAGATATACCCAGTACTGTTCAGAATTTGAGAACTTTCTGAAAGTCAAAGTTATCGTGATCTCTGATGATATTAAGAACATAAGAATCAGAAGAAGGAAAGCTCTGAAAGCAGTCAAAATAAAGTCTACATCTCAAGATGCTCTTCAGAAGAACTGTGTAAATCAGAAGTCAAGGACTGTCTGAACATCTGGATTGAAGATCCAAGAAAGAGAAGTTCTGATTTTAACCAAGAATCTAATTGAGAAGAAATGATTTCGTATCTGACTAAATCTATACTTGGAAATCAGACTAAGTATATAAAGATTGGTATCAGACTCGGTCTGTAGTAATATCAATCAGAGCTAAGCTGTAAAGTTTTCAAATACCTTCATTGGTATTAATTTCAGCACACTAAGGAAATACCTTTCAATTGATATAAGAGAATACCTTCAGTTGGTATCTGACTCAACATAATTTGGTATCTGACTAAGAATCAAATCACATTGGTATCAAATTCAGAATCAAGCGTTGATTGATCACTAAATTATCCTTCTAATGGTATCAGATCAAGAATCAAACTTTGATGAACCACTGAGTTGTGACAGTAACAAGGTTCTGAGATGAAGGCCTGTGTTCAAAGTCAAACTCTGAAAAGTCATGATCTTATTGGTGATTTAAAATTAATATATCTGAATTATGATTCTGAAGATCCCAATATCTGACTTATGGAAACTAAAGGGAGACTACCCAGAAGATTCAATTGTTAAAATCTATAATCTTTATCAAGTATGAAACTCAGGGGGAGTTTCTTAAGACAGTGTCTGGTTCTGATAAATAGCGAGGCTATGTTATTAGATAAGAACTGTTCTGTTTTTGTGCTAAAATGATTCTGCTGAAAAGTAGAAAATGCTTCAGATGTCTTTGAAGATTATGAGCTCTGATACGTCGTTCAAAGGAACTAAGTTCTAAAGATCTGAAGACGGAAGTTCTGATGAACTAGTCAAGATGTTGAAGACTTTTGTCTCCTTAAAGACAAGATAGAGAAGTATTCTTTTTCTATTCTTTGTTCTGGCAACTCAAATTGTTATTTTGTGAATCTTTGGATCATATGAGATTCTAGATGATCACAGATACAACTTTGAGGATAACACATTCAAGGGGAGCTGTTGTTTCGGACTCTGAATATGTTTAGTTTCGGTGATTACCTTGTATAAAATGTTCAATCAAAATACATGGTTTTGTCATCATCTAAAAGGGGGAGATTGTTAGAGCAAGAGTTGTCTCTATAAGCCATCTCTATGTTTTGATGATAACAATGGTATTTGTGAAAGAACCATTTTATGTTCTAATGTGTGTTGTGTGCAGATCATAATCATAGAAGATATCAGATCCAACAAGCACCAGCCAAACGTGCGTAATTGATTATATGCGAAGTTACTATGTGTGACGCAAGTCGCAAGTCGCAAGAAGCAAGTATGCTTCTTATCAGATCATGATCAGTCAGATCCAAGGATGCCGATATTGCTGTTGCAATGCTCTTGTGGATGCTCTCTGAGAATGGTTATGATTCTGAAGATAGCGAAGCTTCTGAAGAGATAATCTTCTAGAGAACCGGAGTTCTGAAGATTCCAATGACTTGAAGTTCTGAAGGCTGAAGGCTCTGAAGACCAAGTGCAGAAAGACTCTGAAGACTTATGTGTTCTGAAGGATTATGGTTCCAAAGGTCAAGTGCTGAAGACTCTGAAGACAGATTCCTAATGGACAAGCTTTGAAGTTTTGGACGACTTGAAGCAGTAAAGGATAAAGAATTTAAAGACAAGTGCTGAGGTTCTGAAGGCTGATTCCTAATGGACGACTTCGAAAGACTGAAGACTTGGAGTTTCAGATATCCTGTTAAGAAGTCTCTACTCATGCTTCAATCAAATTACCATCAGAAGCCTCTGAAGATTTGAAGACAAATGTTACCGTTAGCAATAACTGTACACCATTCTAAAAGACCAATCCCATCACTTCTTTAGTAAAAAGAAGATATGGAAGTACAACTTTAATCATTGCATAACGACTCTTTTCAAACGGCCAAAAGCTCTCCAACAGTTATATTTTAATGGGCTATTTAAAGAAAGGAGTAAGCGCTTCTAAGTATCGGTTGTGAATCGATCAAGTTGATGTGTGAAGATAGCCACAACGATGAATTCTCGTTGTAACACTTAATATCCAAAGCTATCACCATTTACACACAACCATTGTTGTTGAAGCTCAAAGATAATCATTCAACACAACAACAATCAATTGATACAGAAGTTGTTGATGAAGAAGACAACATTGTAAATTAGTCAAGTCATCAACCACCTTCTCGTCTGAGCTACATTGAAGATATGAAGCAAGGAGTTGTTGCTTGAAGCTTGCTCAACCAAAAAGACGAAGAAGAAGAAGATCTACAATATGTCATCAATTGTCAAATTAACATACATCTCTGTAGAATCGGAAGATAACAAGGAGCTGTTGCTCACATCTTGCTTGAACACTTGTGTGTTCTTCTGTACTTAAACTTAGGAGTTATCTGCTTGTTAAGAAGCATCATTGTAATCTCCGATTTAACTAATTCTATGTGAATTAGGATTCCTTGAGTGGTCAGTGTGACCAGAGACTCAAGAAGACAATGGCTTGGTGTCATTGTGGAAAATCCTGGAAGAATGGTCAGTAAACGTTAGATTCATTAAGTTGAATCCCTGAACGTTTAGCTGTGAAATCCTGACAGTAGATCTTGCGATATTGGAATCTGTAGGTCAATGTTCGTTATATTCATTAAGTTGAATCCCTGAACGGTTCATTGTGTGTTAGTCACAGCTACGGTTGTGCAGGTTGTTAGTCACCGGCTGTTGTCCGTGCATCTGTAATCGAATTGGTTATAGTGGATTAAGTCCTTGTGGTCAAGGAGAAATCACCTGAGGAGGGTGGACTGGAATAGCTTGGAAATGGCTCAAGTGAACCAGGATATATCATGTGTTCTTTACTCTTGCTTATGCTTTGATTTATTGTTTATGTCTTACTCTAAATTATCAGAACCTTACATAAGCAAATCAGAACCTTGCATCTTAACTCTGATAAGCTTCCGCACTGCAAGTTCTGAATCAAACATATTTTATTCAGACTCTTCTTGTTACTTATGTCTTATGCAGTACAAGATCTGAATGATGTATATCTTATTCAGACTCTCCCTATCATATATGCTTTACGCTTTGACAAGTCTGAATGCTACTTCGCAAGTCAGAGTCTCTCAATGAACTCTGATGTTCTCTTAGTGCTTTAACGATAAAAGGCGAAAAGTTTTTAAGAGTAAAAACACAATTCAACCCCCCCTTTCTTATGTCTTTCTCGCACCTTCATCTATATGGCTCCTTATAAGGCTTTGTATGGGAGGAAATGTAGAACACCTCTTTGTTGGATAGAAGTTGGTGAAGAAAGGATTGTAGGGCCGAAAATTATTCAAGAGACCACAAAGAAGATAAGGATGATTCGAGAGAAAGTGAAGAAAACCCAAGATCATCAGAAGAGTTATGCAGATAAAAGAAGAAGACCGTTATAATTCGAAGAAGGTGACTACATATTCTTGAAGGTTACTCCAAGGTTGATATTTAAATGACTTTTGAAGTCATGGAAGTTAAGTCCAAGGTACGTGGGACCATATCAGATCATTGGGAGGAACGGCAAAGTATCTTACAGATTAGCCTTGCAACCTTCTCTATCTGAGTTGCATGATGTTTTCACGTATCTTAACTTCAGAAATTCATTCCTGATTCTCTTCAGCCAATTCTCCCAAATACATTGGAAGTAGAAGCAGACCGTTATTTTGAACCTCACCCAAGTCGTAATGTAGGTCGTGCAACTAAAGTATTGAGAAACAAGGAGATTCCTCTTGTTAAGGTTCAGTGGGATGAATCACATCCGGATGAAGTTACTTTGGAGCTGGAGTCCGAGATGCGATAAGCTTATCATCGTATTTTATAGGTAATCTTTTAATTCGAGGACAAATTATTATTTAAGGGAGGGGGAGGGGGGGAGGATGTAATACTCATGTTCCCTTAAATACTCAAATCTTTGTCAGTTGAGATCAACTGAGTTCCATATGCTCTATTAGTTACCAGTTAGGACAAATAGAGTAATTATTGAACCCATATTGACTTAATTATTATTCTTTGAGACTGACCTTTTATTAATTAGTACAATAAGGGATATTTTGGTAACATTTATAATTGGTTAATTGCTCTAGTAGAGGAAATATTCTTAAGAAATATGATTTAAGATATTTTTTCTATCTCTCATTACCAACTATTCATATATTTTTTACCACTTTTCTCATCCACTCATTTTCCTTCTATGTATTACTAAACACACTTGTCTTTTTCTATGTATCAGTAAAAACAAGGAAATGTGGGATATAACATAGAAACAAGGAAGATAAGAAAGAAAAAGAGACACTTTAAGAAAGAAGTGGAAAACTTGAAGAAAGTGGAATCATCAACCAAACCAATTTCTTCCCATCATCAATTAACTCCCGAGGTGGGTTCTAGTTAGATTCCTTCTTTAGATAAAACTAGGGTTTTGGTGTTGATTCTATGAATATGATGATTGGTAATAGTTCATGGTTTTATGTTGATTCATGTTATGATTGATACCATGTTTGTGTGTTTATGTTGGTTTCATGATAACATGCTTGTTGTGGTTGATTCTTGATTATTAAACTTGTTGATTTCAAGAACTTGTGTTAATGAATGGTTTATAATGATTTGGGATAGCTAGAAATGAGGTGTGTTGTGTTTGAAGGAAGAGGATTGAAACAAATTGGAAAGAAAATAAACTGGTTATACAGGTTGTATGGAATCCAAAAAATCAATGGGTCTCTGAGCTGAGTCCTGATTTATAGTGGAGCCTATGGAGATGATATCATAGTCGAAATCGAAGGATTTGTTGACTCTGATTATGCAGGTTGTATGGATTCCATAAAATCTATTTCTGGATATGTGTTCACTATGTTTGGCACAACAATCAGTTGGAAAGCAACACTTCAGAAAGTTGTTGCCTTATTAACCACTGAAGTGGAGTATATCACCCTCACCGAAGCTGTGAAAAAAGCATTGTGGCTTGAAGGTTTTGCTAAGAAGATGAGTCTTCAAGGTTGAGTTATCACTGTTAAATGTGATAGTCAAAGTGCAATACACTTGTCGAAGAATTCAACCTATCACGAGAAAACCAAGCACATTAATGTGAGGATGCACTTCGTCAGAGAGATAATCGAGCGTGGAGAAGTCCAAGTGCTGAAGGTTTCGACTGATGACAATGCTGCCGATATGATCACCAAGACATTGTCAAGTAGCAAGTTTTTTCACTGTATGCAGTTGATAAAGCTGCATGATGAAAGTTAGTTTGTTCCCTTGTTAGTGTAGAGTTTGTTCCAAGGTGGATATTTGTGGTATTTGGATCGAACTCTAGTATCGACAAGGGTAGCTTCATGGTTCGACAAAAGTTGTGCATGTTGTAGTCGAAGTCTGTTCAAGCATGTTGTCGAAATATGTTAGTTTTGTGTTTAAGTTAACATGTTGAATTGGGTCTTCCTTGTAAGCCCAATTGTTAAGTTAACTTGTAGTCTAAGTTAGCTTTGTAATCTATAAATAAACTAGTTCTCTCAAGTTGTTGAGAGAGGTTAATTGTTGTTATTCACTTGTAATCTTTGAACCTTTATTGAAAAAGTGAATAGTAAAACAGTTTTAATCAATTTTTATTCTTTTTCTTCTTCTTTCTCTTTTGTACAATCTAATAAGGTTTCTTGTATTTGTTTAAAAAACTCAATCTTTATCTCATACCTTTATGATATTGTCGACATCGTTTTACCAACACTAATTTTAAAGAAAAAGATACATAAAATATTCCGTATACTATTATGTCTTCATCATCCTATTATAAGTGTTAACTAAAAAAGAGTTGAATAACTAAAGAGGACACGTCTCTTTATCCTCTCCTCTATACTTTGTCTTTATTGATAATGAATACAATAGTACCTCTTTATTGTTGCTTTCTACAACTTTTCCACTGCCTTTTCTCAATAACTCAGACAATAAAAGAATTTAATTAGTAGCTACTATTCTCTAAATATATATAAATTTTTTCGTATAAGAATATTCTTTTGCAAGTTGGCATAGAACTAGAACAGTATTAGACAAGTGAAGAATGTTAACCTAATCAGGAAAAACAAATCGATCAACCAAAACAAGTACTTTAAAAACAATAATTAAAAGATAACACAATTATAAAATAAAAAAACGCTTGGAAGAGTTCTATGAATCATTGTATATCATTAGCTGGAATCTGGTCCACTTGAATAGTACATACTATAAACAGACATACACAAAAAGACCAAACAATTAAGGATAACATATAGAAACAGGAACTCACATTAATCGTAAAATATTGTTATTATATCTGATTTTTTTAAATTACTTTATGTATATTCTACATTCACCAACAACAAAAAAAATGTACTAGTTGCGTGTTCTAAATCAAGATCCTGGATCCACCATTGACGAGAGAGTTGAGTTGATCTCTGGTGAGGTTATCATATTCATGCACATGATATGTTTTCAATAGTCAACTATTCTACTTCTACACTGTTTTGAATAATACTCTAATAATATTGGCTTTTCTAGGAATAGTCCAAGAAGTTTCCGAGAAGTGTTTAAGTATATTCATAACACTAGAAATAAAAATAAATAAAATCCGAGTGAGTAAATAAATTTCTGATTATTTTTACTAAAAAAATGGATTTTTTTTTGTATTTCTAAAAAATAAATTTTATATAATTAGTTTTTAAAATATTATAAATTTTTTTATATTAAAAGATTAATTTTGATATATATTCTATAACGTATATTATTGAAGATCAAAACACAATCGAAATCGCAATTTCTTTTTAAAGTTGTATTTTAAAAATAATTTTTATGAAAAATTATTTGAAATAGCTTAAAAATTAAGTTATTTTTTGAATTTTGATATTAAAAAAATTTCAATAAAATGATTAAATATCTAAAATAACACTTTAAGAATAATTATTCAAGCCAAATTTTCATTTAATTTTTTTTTTATAAATTTTTTTATAATTCTTTTTTACATAAAATTATGTAAAACTATAAAAAATCATTAAAAAAAAGACAAAACAAAATAACCCTAAATCATATTATATGTTTAATGAATCATTTCAAAAGTTTCATCCCAAAAAATAATACTTTAGATTTTTTTATTAAAAGTAAACCATTTTAGAAACGATCCATTACACGAAAACCTTTGTTGTGATCAATATTTTAAAAATCGGACCGAATTAGTCAGTTTAATTGGTTAAACTGAGAATCAGAGATAAATCCGATTGAGTCAACTTTTTAAAACCGCTAGTGGCTTAAAATCGAAAAAATCGGATTGAACCGTCCAAAACCATTCGAACCAAAGAATCAAATCCGGTTTTGTAAAACCGCCCAGTTATAAAAAAAAACTTAAATTGGTCATTTTTTTATATATTTTTAAAGTTTAATATGTCAATATAAAAAATTAACATACATTCGCTGATAAAAAAAGAATTCCGTATTTTTTTACAACCATACAAACGTCTAAGTTTTGTCATCTTATTCCTGTTTAAACATAGTTACGATGTCCAATTTAATATTTATTGTCTTTCAAGTCAATATTGTTTGTTGTTGTCAGTTATGACTTGTTTGTCGTAGTTCAATCCAATTTAATTAAATATATTGTATTGTTTATTTTTGATATTTTATCTTATTTAATTTATGTATTTGTAATTATTTGAACATTATTTTATTTATTATTATATTATATAATTTTAATTTTGGTTTGAATTAGTTTTATTTATTTTATTGTAACTCTTTAATTTTTTTAAATTATTCTTAAATGAAGGTTGAAATGAAGTGTACAATTATGTTATGTTAATTATGTATTATCGATATTGTTGTATTAAGTTTGTAATAGATTTTTAAAATATTTATTTTATTAAGTTGTGAACATATGATATGATTATGTTTGAAATATCTATGAAATTTAATTTTATATTATTAGTTTATTTAATAAACGGTTCGATCGTGAATTTAACCGGTTAAACATTAAATCGAAAGTTTTACTTATTCAATCTTCGATCCAGTTTTTAAAACATTAGTTATAACGATTACAACACTTGTACCGATCAAAATTATAAAAAATTGTGACGTGACTGTTATTTAAATTTTGCAAGTATTTAAATTTTACAGGTCAATACTATAGTTTTTTTTTACTGAAATTATAATCCAACTGGAATGAAAATCAAAGCTAACATAAAGGATAAAGAGAAACTCCACTTTATACCAACCACCTGAAAACATAACCTATACATCTTTTCAAACTTTTTTATTCTGCCACTATTAGAATACACTGAAATTTCATGTAAAAATAATTTAAGAAATCACAAAAACTTATCAATACTACATTTTATCCATAAAAGGGTATGCAAGAGTGAAGATATCCATGGCCTACCATCACGAGATCAGTGATAACATATATGGATATGTGGCTGCGTAGCATTCAATAATGTATTACTTAATTTAATTAAATATATCACACGAGTGATTTTATGATCGAGACCTATTATTTATTTATTTTTGGTATTTTGGTATTTGCTTAGTGACTTTTGTCTCCTTTGAATTGAAGCCAAGCTGGCTTACATTGTCTACTAAAAAGCATTTCTATGGAGCTTTCCCTTGCCCACTTGGTGTTTTAATTAACCCCACATAGATTCAATAATTTTCAAACATATAAATAACATAACACAGAGGTAGATGACTACTTTATTTGTAATTAGTTCAAGGCTTGCTATATATGGTGAACTATAAATTAGTGGCATATGCCATCTTTTATATGGTACTAGTAATTAAAGATCGGTTGCAATGTCCCTAAAGTTGTCTATCCAATTGCAAAGATAAGTTTAATTTTTAAGAAAGAATAATAGATGTGTAAAGCTGCACTTTAATTAACTTCCTTTGGATCATCATGGGGGCCAAGGACTGAATGACCCTCTACCTTAGTATTTCAATTATGTTTTGGCCCAGGCAAATGGTAAAACACAAAAGGTTTAATCTTCGGAAGAGAATAATGAACCATCCATCATTTTGTGCCAAATCAATCAGGAGTAGTTTAACCCATTAGTCATATAA
Source organism: Lathyrus tuberosus (assembly GCA_022829125.1). NCBI lineage: Eukaryota > Viridiplantae > Streptophyta > Magnoliopsida > Fabales > Fabaceae > Lathyrus > Lathyrus tuberosus. The sequence goes on along the minus strand of JALAZF010000107.1, from coordinate 10,288,260 downwards.
ACGTTCGTCTATGCGCTATAACAGATACATTATTCATTTAATATTGCAAGGTACACATCTCTGATTTTATTGATTTTAAGCGTTGGAGTACTACCTTGCAGTCACACCATTGCTTTGTCATACCGTAGATCTGCACCATCATATCGGGAGAGTCTCATATTAACACATCATAATATTTTGTTTCACACTGGAATATTGGCATTGTCTGTGGGAATCATCTTCTGATTCTCATGAATTTCCACGTCAATTTCATCAAATCCTTTTCGTTGCACCGACGCAGCCGCTCAATCGCCCTGGTCTAATATTTTTAAACTATCTCCAGCGATAATGGTAACATCAGATACTATGAATGATGTATCTACTGCAATTTCAACCTCCATCTCATTACCACATCCTTTCGTCTCCTCGATTACTGAAAGATCATCCAACCCGGAGAAGCCGATCAAGAAATATGCAAAGAGAAATGCCCTAGGATTTCAAACTATGACAGAAAAGAAGATTTAAGAGAGAAGAGACTAATCCTATGGTTCTGAGATAAAGAAAAAGTGGACGGTGCTCCCAATAAAGTACTTCTATTGGTGATAACAACTAAAAAAAGTAAATCATGCACAACCAATAATTCTGATTGACAAAGGAAGTTCATATGGGATCATGTGTGTTGGTCTCTTCGAGGAGCTGAGACTAGACAAAGAATGATTATGACCTTACGAAGACATAGATTTTCAGGTGTTCAATGATATTGTGATTCATAATAGGTCACTATAGAGTTATCAGTCTCTTTGGGAGAAGGAGGGGATGAAAGGACAATATACGTGCAGTTTTTGGTAGTCCCTTGCAAAAAAGTCTACAACTCATCATGGGTAGATCCTTCTTTGCACCACTTAACATAGTTGCTTTGATCGTCCACCTAAGTTTGAAATACTACAACATCTATAACCAATTGGTTACCATCTAAGCCGACTTATTTGGAGCCTGCTCGATATATGAGACAATATAAAAAGATCCAACTGCAACAACCCTGAATCAAGAGGGGATAACAAGAAAAACCATCGTCCCCAACTTGAGCTGACCCAACATCTATACCACAAATTTTGATGAACTCCTAGAAGAAACCACAACGAATGAAAAGTGCAAATTCCCAACTAAGTAAAGGGTAAAAAACCAAGACTAATTCAAGATGGAGAAAACGTTAAAGATAGGAGATGTCCTACTGGCCCTAGTAAAAATGGACCTCATCAAGTGCCTAAAAGCTAATGCTTACCTATTTGCTATTTCTTCAGATGAGATGCCCAAGATTGACCCACCATGGCTTTTCATCATTTAAATATTGATCCCTTTGTCAGATATGTGGCCCAAAGAAGAAGAAAACAATCGTTTAACAAATCTGAGGCCATTAGGAGCATCGTTTAGGGATTTCTACAAGCCAACATTTCTAAGTTGAACACCTAATGGTTTTCTAACCTCATCCTGGTTAAGAAAGTGTTGAGCAAGTGGATGATGTGCGTTAACTACACTGATCTCAACCAGAATTGTCCAAATATTCATACCCACTTCCTAACATGGATAAAATGGTGGACAATTCAGCCAAGTACAAACTATTGTCCTTCATGGATGTCTATTCCGGGAACAATCAAATTCTTATGCATGAAGTAGATAGAGACAAAACCTCTTTCAAGATGAAGCGAGCCAATTATCAATACAAGTCATGTCTTTCAGCGTGAAGAACACGTGTTCTACGTACCAAAGAATGATGACCAAGATTTTTAAAGAATAAATCAGTGAGATGCTAGAAGTATACATGGATTATATGATAATAAAATCTATAGAATAGCTATGGAACGACGACGGCCTCGCTAAAGTTTTCAACTAGGAGCGACAATACAACATGAGACTTAACCCCGAGAAATGCACATTCGTAGTCAAGGTCGACGAATTCTTAGGTTTCTATTTGATGGAAAGAGGCATTGAATCCAAACTCGATAAAAGCGATAACAGAAATAGAGATACTAATCATGAAGAAAAAGATAATGAAGTTTAATGGGATGTTTTCTTAATAGATTTATCTCAAAGTCATCCCATAATGCCATACCCTTCTATGCGCTGCTAAGGAAAATGGTACAATTTGATTGGACTCCAGAATGCAAGCAAGTCTTCACATTGCTAAAATTAGCACTGTCCACTCTAGCACCTATTTTAATTGAAAGCCTAAACATAATATTAATTTTGAGGGAATTTGTAATTATTTTTATCTCACGGGCTTATTTATCATATAAATCGTCTCTCACATGCTTTAACATACATATAAAATGACACAGTTATGACCCCTAGCAAAATAGTTCCCATAAGCCAATGAGAGAACCAGAGCTAAACCTAATAACGATCTATGTTTCTGCAAGCTAGATCTCCATATTTGTCCTCCTTTGAACATGTTCTCTCCTCTTCTTCATCACATACCATATCACCAAAGAGTACACGTTTCACATATGAGGGATTGAGATGAGAAAAGAAGCTACATAAAGAGAGTATAGAGAAAGACACGACATGTAGGTAATATTTAAAAATCCCAAAACGAAATAAAGGAAAACTAAAGTTATAATCGCTCACTGTTAGATGTCAAACATGCTGTATATTTGTACATGATACTTGGCATTTTTCAACACTTTTATGTTTTAATTGTGGATTTTAGTAGTGAATTGTTGTTGTTCTTCAAACATTGTATATACACCTTTGGTGCTTGTAATGTGTGTGCTATTGTGCAAGAAAGTGCACTAATTGATCAAAGAAAGAAGACACAAGGAATTGATGCAAGCTTCCAAAGAATAGAGCAAAACATCAACAAGTTCACTTTGCGAACTTGCCAGCGAACGTTCGCTTTGCGAACACTGGCGAGGTCTCCAGGGAATAGCTCCAGAATTGGATAGTAGAAAAAGGGACTAAAGTTCACTTTGCAAACTCCCAACGAATGTTTGCCTCTTCACTCGCTTTGCGAACAACCTGGCGAAGAACCCTTGGATATGGCAAAAGCAAAAGGACCCAAAGTTTGCTTTGCGAACTTTCCAGCGAGTTGTTCGCTTTGCGAATGAAACGTTCACATTGCGAACTTATGCAGACAAACAAGGGAGGTTTAGTTATCAGAAGGCACTTCAGGTGCCATTTTCTTTATTCGCTAGGTGAATAGATCATTCGCAGTGCGAATGCATCAGATTCCAAGTGTATTATAAATAGATTTTTACATTTTCTTGGGATCATAACTTCACCTTTTCACACCAAAACATATTTTTCTGAGTTTTCTTCATCCAAGAGAGATTTTTCACATAGAGAAGCTGATGTCGCATTCGATCTCGATTATTCAAAGCAGATGCTCTTTCATCTCCTCAGGAAACTTGTGATACAAGCTACCATGAATATGTGTAGCTAAACACATCTTGTATGGATCACAAGGATCCCAGAATCCATTCACTGGTATGGATCACGAGGATCCCTTTACTCACCTGACTAAGTTCTATGAGATTCCGGGCGCGATTGGTGCACCCGAAGCTGAATAAGAGTCTTTGTTTAAGAGACTATTCCTGCATTCCCTCATTGGGAAGGCTAAGGAATGGTATCTTGACCAATCTACGACTATCATGACGGACTGAAGCATGCTAGAGGAAAAGTTTTTGGAACGATTTTTTTCCACACAATCGTTTCATGGAGGCTAAAACGACAATTACAGTTTTCACTCAGGATGGAAATGAGTCTCTCAACGAAGCTTGGGAGAGAATCAAGTCAATGCTCAGAAAGTGTAAAGGGCACGGGTTCGATGAGCTTACTCAAGTTCATATTTTGAGAAATGGTCTTCAATTGGTTCATAAAACATTGTTGGATGCCACTGCGGGTGGATCTTTAATGGCTAAAAGCGCCGAGGAGGCTATTTATATCAATTGACAGGATGGCTCTAAATGACCATCAAGGGAACCATAACCGTGGTCCTTCGTAAAAGAAAGCGGGAGTGCTTCAGTTGGAAATTAATGATGCAATTCTTGCACAAAACAAACTGTTATCACAACAAGTGGAGTTGTTGACGCAACAAATGTCAAAACTTCCACAAAAAATTAAAGAGTTACAAGAAGTTCCCCAAAACAACCAACTAATAGCGAGTTGTGAGCTTTGTAGAGGAGATCACCCTACCTGGTATTGTCCTCCGGTAGTGGAAGAGGTAAATTATGCGGGAAATCAAAATCAAGGATACCAACCTCGACCACCTTACCAACAAGGCAACCAAGGTTACCAACCAAGAGGTAATCAAGGTTATCAACAACCGTGGAGACCTCAAGATGCCAGGCCTTCAAATCGTCAACAATATAAAAATTACACTCAACCTTCACAAGCTCCAAGTGGAAATACAAAGATGAAGGACACTCTCATGCAATTTATGCAAATGTCAATGTCAAATCAAAAGAATACCGATGCGGCCAAAAAGAATCTTGAGACGCAAGTCAGACAATTATCAAAACAATTGGCCGACCAACACAAGAACTTTTCCGGCTAATACTCAACCAAATCCAAAAGAGCATTGTAAGGCTATTCTAACAAGAAGTGGAAGAGAGATTGAAATGGGCATAGGTGAAGTTGTAGTGGAGGAGGAGGAAGTAGTTGAAAAAGAAAAAGATAGTGATGAGATTGAAGTAGAAAAAAATGTCGAGGTAGATTTAGCTGAAAATGAAAAGGAAAAAAGTGAGGAAGAAGAAAAAAGAAAGATAGAAGAAAAATTGAAAAGTACTAGGAAGGGGAAGGAACTGTTGAGTACTATTCTGATCCAACATTTTCCATATCCTCATGCTCCGTCAAAGAAAGATAGTGCGAGGAACTATGTCGGCTTATGGATATTTTCAACCAATTGCAAATAAACATTCCATTTTCCGAGGCTTTGGAGCAAATGCTGAAATATGCAAAATTCATGAAGGATATTCTCAAAAAAGAAGAAGAGGTATACGAATCAAGAGACTATCATGGTTGATGCTAGTTGTAGCACTGTCATTCAACGTACTCTTCCGAGGAAAGAAAGTGATCCGGGACGAGTCACTTTGCCGGTTACAATAGGAAACATCTATGTTGGCAACGGGTTGATTGATTTGGGCTCTAGTATCAATTTGATACCTTTATCTATTGTGAAAAGGCCGGGACAGATGGAATTAAGAACCACTCAAATGACATTGCCGATAAATACACTACCCATCCTCACGGTGTAGCGGAAGATGTATTGGTTAAGGTGGACAAATTCTTATTTCCTATCGACTTTGTGGTGATTGAAATGGAGGAAGATGAAAACGCTCCATTGATTCTTGGAAGACCGTTTATGAAAACTGCTAGAATGGCCATTGATATGGACGATGGTCTTATGAAGGTTAGAGTCCAAGATGGGGAGGTTTGTTTCAATCTATTTGAGGCCATGAAGCACAAAAAGGACAAAGGCGGTTGTTTTAGAATAGATGCAACGGAGAAGGCGATTGAAGAAGTAAATGAGCAATTACAAGTTCCAACCCTATTTCAAAAAGTTCTCACAAATGCTCTTTAAAGTATCGATGAAGCCGAAGAAAAAGAGATCGAAAAGTGTTTGCGAGAACTAGAAGAATTTGATGAAATTCCTCCTTTGAAAGAAAGGTTGGAAGTTTTGAAAAAAGAAAATAATGAGGAAATTAAGCTTGAATTGAAGTTGTTACCATCTCATCTTAAGTATGTTTTTCTTGATGATGAGGGGTATAAACCAGTGATCATAAGCACAGAGCTAACCACAATGGAGGAGAAAAAATTAATGAGTGTTTTGAAGAAGAATCAAGAGGCAATGGGATAGACTCTTTCCGATCTAAAAGGAATAAGTACCTCTTATTGTATGCATCAAATATTCTTGGAAGAAGATTTCAAACCGGTCGCTCAACCGCAACGCCACTTAAATCCTACCATGAAAGAGGTGGTTTGGAAGGAAGTGGTAAAAATGTTAGATGCCGGAATGATTTATCCCATTTATGATAGCCCGTGGGTTAGCCCGATACAAGTGGTGCCGAAAAAAGGCAGATTGACGGTTATCCGAAACGAGAAAAATGAGTTAATCCCAACAAGAACCGTGACCGGGTGGAGAATGTGCATAAATTACCGTAGGTTAAACCAAGCTACGAGAAAAGATCATTTCCCTCTCCCGTTTATGGACCAAATGCTCGAGAGACTTTCAGGTCAATAATTCTACTATTCTTTGGATGGTTATTCGGGTTACAATCAAATTATTGTGAACCCGGAGAACCATGAAAAAACTTCTTTCACATGCCCTTTTGGAATCTTTGCGTATAGGAGGATGCCGTTTGGGTTATGTAATGCACCGACGACTTTTCAAAGGTGTATGCAAGCAATATTCTCAGATTTGATCGAAAAGACAATTGAGGTTTTTATAGATGACTTCTCGGTTTTTGGGCAATCGTTTGATATTTGTTTGAAAAACTTGGACACGGTATTGGATTGGTGTGTGGAAACTAACTTGGTACTCAATTGGGAAAAATGTAACTTCATGGTAACCGAAGGAATTTTGCTCGGCCACAATGTTTCTTCAAAGGACCTTGAAGTCGATCAAGCCAAGGTGGATGTTATTGAAAAATTGCCACCGCTGTTGAATGTAAAAGGTATAAGGAGCTTCCTTGGACATGCGGGATTTTATCGGAGGTTCATCAAGGATTTCGCAAAGATAGCAAAGCCTTTGAGCAATTTTCTCAACAAAGATAAGTCCTTTGATTTTGATGAATCTTGCATGGTCGCTTTTAATTATTTAAAACAATGTTTGACTACCACACCCATAATCATCGTGCCCAATTGGAAAATGGATTTTGAACTCATGTATGACGCGAGCGATTATGCAGTGGGTGCGGTATTGGGTCAACGGAAAACAAAAATTTTTCATGCTATACACTACGCAATCAAAGTCTTGAATGAAGCTCAAGTAAACTATGCAACAACTGAAAAAGAGTTGCTTGTGATATTGTATGCATTGGAGAAATTTCGTTCTTATTTAATTGGGTCTCGAGTAGTGGTTTACACAGATCACGCATCGATTAAGTATTTGCTGACGAAGCCGGATTCAAAACAAAGGCTAATTCGTTGGATCCTGTTGTTACAAGAATTTGATATGGAAATTCGTGACAAAAAGGGATATGCGAATTTGGTGGCGGATCACTTATCCCGCCTTGTAAATGTTGAAGTGACCAAAAATGAATTAGAGGTCAAGGAGGATTTTCTGGACGAAAAGTTGTATATGGTGCAAGTTAGACCATGGTTCGCCGACATGGCTAATCACAAAGCCGCCAGATTAATACCGGATGGTCTTACTCACCATTAGAAAAAGAAATTTTTATCTGACGTCAAGTCTTTTGTTTGGGATGAACAATATTTGTTTAAGCTTGGTGTCGATAACCTTTTGAGAAGATGTGTGTCAAAAGACGAGCCACTAACATACTTTGGCATTGGCACAACTCTCCTTATGAAAGGCATTTTAACGGAATAAGAACGGTAACGAAAGTCCTCAAATCGGGCTTTTATTGGCGTTCTTTATTCAAAGATGCACATTCACATGCACAAAGTTGTGACAAGTGTCAAAGGAGTGATGGAATTTCAAAACAGCATGAAATGCCTTTACAAAACATGTTGGAAATTGAGGTGTTTGATTGTTGGGGAATCGACTTTGTTGGACCTTTTCCATCATCGTTTTCAAATGAGTATATTTTGGCCACAGTTGATTACGTATCCAAATGGGTAGAGGCAATAACATGTGTTAAAGCGGACGAAAAAACTGTGATAAATTTTTTGAAAAAAACATATTTTCTCGATTTGGTACTTCGCGGGTGTTGATAAGTGACGGAGGATCCCACTTTTGCAACACTCAGCTTGAAAAAGCCTTGGAGCAATACGGTGTAAAGTACAAAGTTGCAACACCATATCATCCACAGGCCAATGGGCAAGCGGAGGTATCAAACCGTGAAATTAAAAGAATTTTGGAAAAAACGGTGTCATCCTCAAGAAAGGATTGGTCAAATAAGCTCGACAATGCTTTTTTGGGCCTATCGAACAGCTTTTAAAGCTCCGATTGGTCTCACACCTTTTAAATTGGTCTATGGTAAGAATTGTCATTTACCGGTGGAGTTGGAACATAAGGCATTTTGGGCCTTGAAATTTCTGAATTTTGATCCAACTTTAAGCGGAGAAAGAAGAAAGATGCAATTGCATGAAATGGAGGAATTGTGCCTTCAAGCGTATGATTCCAACAAGATGTACAAAGATCGAGTCAAAACTTACCATGACAGAAAGATAGTGACCAAACAGTTTGAAGTATGGCAGCTGGTCTTACTTTTCAATTCTCGATTAAAACTGTTCCCTGGAAAATTGAAATCTAGGTGGTCTGGTCCGTTCCAGATTCGGGAGATCGAACAATATGGGGCAATAGTTATTGAAGACACAAAGTTAGGACTATAAATGGTCAGAGGTTGAAGATTTATCTCGGTGGTGATTTCGAGCGGAATCCCTCCGTTGTGCCGTTTTGTAATCCTTGAGGTTGCATTGAACCGTCGAGCTTAGCCGACGTTAACAAACGCTTGTTAGGAGGCACCCCAACATTGTAAGTATTTATGTTTTCTTTGATGTTTTAATGATTTTAAGTGTTTAGAAATAATGTAGTGTGGTAGTAGCTTATGCAGAATTTTTTTTGAAAATTTTGTCATTTGCTGGCTAGTTCGCTTTACGAACCTGAGGCGAGCATTCGCTGGCCAATTTGCATTGCGAACTTAGCGAGACAGATTAATATTTTTCTGCGGCCACATCATTAAAAAGGGAATTTTTATGGGTGGGCCAGACATTTGGGCCCATGACCCACCTTTTTCTGAAATTTTGAAGGGAACCATATTCCCTTGGACACTCTCACTCTTGCCTCTTTCACTTTCACAAACAAACACTCTCACAAGAACATCAATCTCTCACGTGCTCTCTGTTCCACTCAATTTTCACCAAGTTTTCCCAAAATCACTAACAAGTTCAGGTTTGAATCTTTCTTTCTTTCTGTTAATTTCTGATTAGACATTGTGGTTAGGGTTGTGGATTGAACATTAGAGACAATCGTGATTCTAGGTTTTCACCTCTGTTTTAAAATTTGTATGCTGCTGCATGTTGAATTTTGTGTAAATTTTAGAGGAGCCGTAAGTGAGTAAGACAAAGATGCTTTCAAAAGCAGTCAGGTTCCCTATACTAGCAAAGTACAGAGCCTTCTTTGTCAGGAACTGGGCTGGCAAACCTGGGAGCCCACCCTTGGTGGTCATGTGAGTCTTAATTTCTAACTCATCCAAATAGATTGCTCTTGCAATGGTCTGATCCTTCGGAATTTCTTCCAGTCCAGAAAATGGAGCTCGATCAGTAATGTGTAGATTGGTTAGGTGAGAATACTCCTCCAGCGTTGGTGCGAGCTGGTAATCCGGGAATGTGAAACAGTGATAGACCGGATCGTAAAACTGAATGAGTGCCTTCATGATTCCTTCAATCACATGGACTCTTAACAGAGGTAGCAGACCTCCGTACTTGGCTCTGAAAGCTTCAGGGTTAGTGATCATCCTCGCTAATCCTCTCAAATCTTCTAGTTTTGGAACCCTGAAGGTATACTTATGAGTTCTCCTTCTACCGAAGTCCATGACGCAATCTTTTTCTCTGACATTTGTAATCATTGTCTTAGTTTAATTTGAAAAAGAGAGACTAGAAGAGAAATTTTTTCTTTGATGTAACGTTTTTTAGATGAATACATGAATGCAGCACACAAAAACATAGAAAAAACATTGGGTCAAAGGGTCGGTGTCATGAAGTCAAGGCTCTACCCCCCCCCCCCCCCCCCAAAGGTTTATACTAGTGATTTTTGTACCTGTCTCTCAAAATCATCAGTTCTTGTCGAGAAAACACCAGCGGGCCGGGAACCGTGCTAGGTGATGTTTTTCGAAGAACCATCAGAAGAGGGTAGTATCGCGTGACAACCATTTCCAATAGTTTCCGCACTACTAAAAGAGGTTTTTCCTAGGTGTATACTCAATCTTTCCACATGCGGCATCACACGCATTCCCATTAACAGAAAAATAAACACATATATCAATTAGGAAAAGTAGTATATATATTTGTCCTAAAGTCCTAGACTTTAAAGAGCTATGAATCCCATGTTCCTGACAAAAATGGCTCCCCGGCGGAGTCGCCATTCTGTGGTACCTTCCCAACTTTAAAGGTTTTGACCTAAGATCCTAGTGAAGTCAAAAAGGTCCTATCCCAGTGTAATCCCCAAAGAAAGAAAGAAAATAAAAGAGCCCCACGGTGGGTGCCACTTTTCTGTGGTACTTTTTAAGGTTTCTACCAAAGAGATAATAGAGAACAAGATCCCGTTGTCCCCAGTGAAGTCGCCATTTTTTCTGTAGCGCGAATTTTTGGACGTGGTTGCGAATCACTATCGCTTTTGGGGTACTACAATTCGATTCAATTTTTATCCTATTGAAGCTGATGAAGGAAGGGAAATAGATGTCCCCAATTAACCCTGCTTGCATACTGAGTTTAAACAGATGACTGTTGGTTTACAGATGCTATTGAGATTGTGGGTCTCTCTTAAGTTATTTTGTTAAAATAGTGCTTGGGCGATTGGTGGGAGTTTAAGACTGATGCTTTTCGATTGATATGTGAAGGTATGGGATTTGGGAATTTGGATTAGTGTGCTCGCTAAGATTTTTCTTTCAATCTTATGCCTACGTATTCCCGTTTACCGAAATAGGGAAATCAGAGCGATCGTAGTTCCTCCTATTCTATGGGAGGAAATGGTGTTTTGGTGTCTTGTTCAAAGCCCAAGACGTGAAGCTGAAAAGGTGGTTTATATCTTGTTCAAAGCCCAAGATGTGAAGCTAAAAAGGTGTTGTCTTTAGAGAGAATTTGTCATCTCTAAAGGGGGTCTGTTTGTCACAACTGTTGGGTGACTGACTATAAAGGAGGATTACTTTAACCGGGATATGTGAATCCTAGTAATGCCATAATTTCCTTTATATGGGGGTTTTAACCTGAAGGAGAAGACTTTAACTCAGTGTAGAGCAATGATATCTTTCCTTAGGAATTTCTCATGCTAAAAGAAGGACAGTGGCGTGGATGTAAATAATCCAGAGGCTTGCCGCTTACAGCGATTAAATGAAAGGTGTTGTTGATGTTTGTATCCTGTGTGAAATTCTGGTACCAGACGTGTGATGTTAAGGTGCGATGTCACAACAACACACTCTGCAATAATGGACAGAATAAGCAACAGGAAAACACAAGGAATTGTTCACCCAGTTCGGTCTAACTACCTACGTCTGGGGGCTACCAAGCCAGGGATGAAATTCACTACTTGTAGATATAATTTACAGACTCAACACACCAGTTGACAATCTCCTAAACTTATACTCTACTAGTGACTTTCTACCTAAGAAACCACTTAGATATGAGAACTCTACTCAATCCCCTAAAACACTCAAAGAACAACCTCTTTGAGATCCCTTGATCTTGCTTCCTAGCTTCGATCAATCAACAACTCTCTATTGCTTCACAGCTTCTAGAGAGGACAGAAAATTCAACACCTATTCAAACCTAGAATAGTGTGATTACAGGTACTCTAAACAAACCCTAGACTCTAAGCCTCCAGCTCTTGATCTTCAATCTGTTTTCTGTACCTTCTTCCTTGGTCTTGTGCGCTTTATATAGCTCCTTGAATTTGGATTGGATTTGTCACAATATTTGATCAGATTTGTTAATTAAAAACTGAATCTTTTAAAACAGATTTTATCCCCAAAATCTTTTTAAATCTTCCACCTTTTAATTCTCCAACAAACCTGCAATCAAATCTCCCATGTAACAGAAAATATCTAGCCCAAGATATTCTCATCCAACGAGTCAACACTCTCCACAATTCCAGCTAATACGCGACCCTAATAACAACAAGCCCATGCTGTCATTAGCTTCAGTTCTGCAGGTCTGATGTTACAACATCACCTATGTGACATCAGACATCCACTTCAGCAATTAGCAACCTTAACACAGCCCAGTGTTAAGTGCAATGTTATGACATCAAGCCCATGACATCAAACATAGTTAACCATCACAACTTAGTATAGCCCAGTACTAAGACTCAATGCTGCAACATCAACACCATGACATCAGCATTGATCACCTTGTTGTTTTACCAAAATTCCAGCCAATCCAGGAACTTACAATCCCCCCCTTTGGCTAATTTTGGCTAAAACAATCTCTGCATCTTCAGAGACTTCAGCAGCGGAATATCTTCAATATTTTGAAACATTAACTTGCAGCAGTTTGACAATCTTCATATAGTCTTCATTACTTGATCTGCTGCAGCACCATCTTCATTATTGACAACAGCCAATTGGTGCTCCCCCTCAAAAACTTGAACCAGCATCACAGCTGTTCAGTAGCTCACAATGTGCAGCACATCTCCCCCAGCACATCTCCCCCTTGATGCCTGCTTTGCTGCACTCTGCACTCTTCAATGCTATGACTACTTCACTAGCAGCTCCACAACTATGCTGTCTATACTCCCCCTCCACAGCTGCATCATTACTTTTCAACTAAACACCTTTTATTTTTATTCTTTTAGCAGCAACTACTCTTCTCCTCATGGCAATTTTTAACTCTCCCCCTTTTTAGCCATAATTAGACAACTATCCCAATAAAGTTAGTCCTAGACTAGCCCTCATTGTTAGCCTCACAGTTAGCAAATAGGTAAAACTAATCATAGAACAAAAATAGGTGCAAAAATAGCACAATATTCAAATTACACAGGCAAGCACTTTAAGTGCAAAACAACAAAACAAGAAAACTAAACTACTAACTACCAAAATCAGCAAGGTAGTAAGCTAGTCTTCATCAGAGCTGAGCTCCTCACTTTCTCCTTTATCACCAGGTCCTTCATCATCCTTGCTAGTGTTGACTGCTCCACCTTCCTTTTCTGCCATTTTCAGAGTCATGACAAGTCTTTCAAATTTTTGTTTCCTTTCAGTACTAACTTTGATGACTTCATCCAACTCCTTGCAAGCCTCTTCCAGTTCTGAAATTAACCCTGTCTTGGCTGGCTACTGTTGTGATGTTGAAGCAGATGTCTTGACATTGTCAGAAACATGTTTCACTTCAAACAATTTGGAATGGACTGACAAGGCAAGCTTCCTTGTGCAAGCTATATCCCAATGCTGTAGAATTCCAGGCTGTTGAGATAAGATAATCCCACAAATAAGAGAGGGAAAAGCAATTGGTATCTTCATAGTAGCAGCATGCTTAACAGTGTAATCAAAGATGTAGGAGCCATAGTCAATTCTTTGCTTTGTCCCTACAGCATAGATTATCTTCCCCAATTCAACCGAAATTGTGGTCTTGTGCCCAGTAGGAACCCAGTTGACAGCACCAATTCTGTGCAGAATGGCATATTTGACACTCAACAACCTGGTTTGCAGCTTTCCATCTTCTGGCCAAACTTTTACCTGACCACGAGTGATTTCTTTACATATCACATTGTTGGAGACTTCCAATTCTTCACATTCTTCCTCACTTCTTCCTAAGTAGCCATTGATCACTTTAGGAGAGAACCATACACATTTGCCTCTGATGGTAACTCTTCTGAAGGCTCGACTCTTGCTGTTGTTTATAGATTCAGAGATATTACCTATGAATTCTCTGACCAGCCCATCATAACAATTGGTCAACCCCGTCATAGTCCTTCGCAGACCAGCACACTCAATGAGGTCAATAATTCCAGTGTCTTCTGCAACTACCTCTCTTTCCAGTGCAATCTTTCTTTGAGGCACATAATTCCACATGGCTCCATAGTGATTATGCACTTGATTATCAGTTGGGTCGATGTCTTGAGCATCGCTCTCAGACTCAGACTCTTTACTGATTCTCCTCTTTTTGCTCTCCTTGTCAACTTTGCTCCACGATTTTGGAGAATCTTTACTTGAGGCCCTTTTCTTGTCCTTCCTTCTTCCAATTTTCTCATCACCAGATGAGTCCTCAATCTCAATGACCTCGACCTGATCCTTCTCTTTACCCTTGTGACTATCTTCCCTAGGGGATGATGTTCTGACATTACCATTGACATCAGGATCTTTACCCTCATCCTTTTGAAGATCTTTGTCCTCTTGAGTGGCGACCTTCTCAGCAGCCATTTGCCTTAGAGGGACAGAAATCCCTTTTACGCGTATCCCCTTCTCCAGGATTTTGGTGGTAAGCTGTTCCAACTCCAAGTCTACATTAAACTTCTCTTCAACAGCGTGGGATGATGATGTCCTGCCTTCAGTTTTGTTCGTAGGGGAGGGTTTAGGGTTATCTGACTCGGAAGGAGCACCAGAACCGTGTTCATCATTGCCTAGGTCGTTTTCGGAGGGAACCCTAGCTCGTGCCGGTTCAGAGTTCTTGGAAGACATCATTCCTTTGAAACAGACCAGGTTTAGAACAAAACTCTCTATGTTGTTGAGATTTAGGAAGATGAGGCGTTGTGATGAGATGGTTTTGGAAGGTCTTGATGTGATATTAATATGGTAAGGCTCCTGATTTTGGTTCCAATTACTAAAATTTTCCCTCCACGAAACCTTTCCTTTTAAAAATTTAAAATGATTCACCCTAGAGCTCATTAGCTCAGTTTGACCTTTCAGTATCCCTTCATACTTGATGTCACAACCTAATGTTAAAGCATTAGTCTTGTCATCCACAGTGGGGCTAACCCTTATGGGTACCCAAGAATAACAATTGTTTCTGGTTCTGACTCCTTTCATGACCACTTCATCCTTCTCACTTGTCACCAGACACTCATCCTTTGAGTAGCAGACTTTGTACCCTTCATCACATAGCTGACTTATGCTGATCAGATTAGCATCCAGCCCTTGGACAAGCATCACACTATCAAGAGTGAGTCCATCAAGATTTTTCACTCTTCCAACTCCCTCTACAACTCCTTCTTCTCTATTACCAAAGACAACCTTGTTAGCATGCCCAGACATGATCTCCACCAAATACTCCTTGGATCCAGTCATGTGCTTTGAACATCCACTGTCAAAGTACCAAGTTCCTTCTTCTGCTTCTTTGTCAGAAAACTGAGCCAATAAGCACTTCCCCTTCTCCTTAGGTACCCATTGTTTAACAACTTTGGGCTTGTGCTTTCTCCCTCTGTTTTGAGGCTGAGGGTATCCATGCAGCTTGTAACAAGAGTACTGCATGTGTCCATACCTTCCACAATAGAAACATCTGATTCTATCATCTCTGAAGTGGTTAAATCTTCTCCCACCTTGATGATAAAGCTGTGGCTACCACTCATAATGTTGTCTTCTCCTTCCAGAGTTAGCTTGTCTTCTATCGTGCTGATGTCTTTTACCATAGGTAGACTGTCTCCTGAACTGACGATGCAGTCTTCTAGGCTGTCTCCCATGGTGATGAGGCTTCCTCCTCCTATAATTGTAAGGTACAACATTGTTGAAACCAGATCCATACCAGTTTTCCTGATGTTGAGACATCTGCTCTGACATGTTCTGTTTGTACCTTGCAGCCTTCATGCTCCTTTGATATTGGGGAGGCATATACTGTCTAGCACCTTGAGGCTGCTTTCTCTTCTGATTATGACCAGTATTCTTCTCAATCTTCTTAGGTTGTGAAACATCAGCTTCCTTGGGAGTAAGATTCTGCCTCTTTGGCTGATGTTGAGGCACAGTTTGTGACTCTTCCTTCTTTAGACCTGAAGTACTTGCTTCTGAGGTACCTTTGTCTTCGGCCACATATCCTATCCCAGCTTTGTCTCCAGCAACTTTTTCTGACTGGAGTATCTTGTCAAGAGTGGCTGTACCACTGTTCAACATTCTAACAGTTTTAGTCATATGCTCAAGATGAGCTTTGACACATAGGACTTCTTTCTCCAATTCAGCTTTATCATCCTCAAGCTGAGCTATCTGTTGCTTGTGGCACTTGTTTTCTTGACAGACTTCAGCACTCTTAAAACACAGCTCTCTGTAGGTTGAAGCTAGCTCATCATAAGTGACTTCTCCATCACTATCATCATCAGATTCAACAATTCCTGTCAAAGCTGCAACATGCTTTGCTGACTCACTTTCACTTTCACTGTCAGAGTCAGACCAGGAAATTGTCAAGCCTCTATTCTGTTTCTTCAAGAATGTGGGACACTCTTTCTTGACATGTCCATACCCTTCACATTCAAAGCACTGAACACCTTTATCTTGGACAGTCTTCTCTTCATCTTTCTCTTTTGACTTACTGATGTCAGAGGAGATGTTCTTGACATTAGGCCTGTAGTTATAGTTCATCTTCTTGAACACTTTGTTGAATTGCCTTTCCAACATAACTATAGCCTGAGGCAGATCCTCCTGGGACTCATCATCTTTAGCTGCTGCAGGAGTGGAGACTAAGGCTATACTCTTGGGCTTCTTTTCTGGTTCTTCCTCATTCAGCCCAAGTTCAAATGTTTGAAGAGATCCAATAAGCTCATCAACTCTCATCTTGCTGATGTCTTGAGATTCTTCAATGGCTGTTACCTTCATCTTATACTTCTTAGGGAGGGACCTAAGAATCTTTCTTACCAGCTTCTCTTCTGTCATCTTCTCACCAAGAGCACTGGATGCATTTGACAGCTCAAGAACACTCATGTGGAAGTCATGAATAGTTTCCTCTTCCTTCATCTTCAAGCTTTCAAACTTAGATGTTAAAAGCTGAAGTCTTGACATCTTCACTCTAGATGTACCTTCATGAGTAACCTTCAAAATATCCCAAGCAGCCTTAGCAGTTTCACATGAGTTGATCAGCCTGAATATGTTCTTGTCAACCCCATTGAAGATTGCATTTAGGGCTTTTGAATTCCCAAGGGCAAGCTCATCTTCTTCCTTGGACCATTCTTTTTCAGGCTTTCGCTTAGAGGTGCCTTCTTTATCCTTGCCAGCATCATCTTTTTCACACACAACAGGAGCTTCCCACTCTTTAATGACAGCCTTCCAAGCTCTGCTGTCTAATGACTTTAAAAAGGTAGTCATTCTAGGCTTCCAATACTCATAGTTTGAGCCATCCAATATAGGGGGTCTGTTGACGAATCCTCCAACCTCTTTGTCCATCTTTCACCAGAAAGTAACTTCCCTAGATCTCACCCAGAGACAGACAGGATGCCTGCTCTGATACCAATTGAAATTCTGGTACCAGACGTGTGATGTTAAGGTGCGATGTCACAATAACACACTCTGCAATAATGGACAGAATAAGCAACAGGAAAACACAAGGAATTGTTCACCCAGTTCGGTCTAACTACCTACGTCTGGGGGCTACCAAGCCAGGGATGAAATTCACTACTTGTAGATATAATTTACAGACTCAACACACCAGTTGACAATCTCCTAAACTTATACTCTACTAGTGACTTTCTACCTAAGAAACCACTTAGATATGAGAACACTACTCAATCCCCTAAAACACTCAAAGAATAACCTCTTTGAGATCCCTTGATCTTGCTTCCTAGCTTCGATCAATCAACAACTCTCTATTGCTTCACAGCTTCTAGAGAGGACAGAAAATTCAACACCTATTCAAACCTAGAATAGTGTGATTACAGGTACTCTAAACAAACCCTAGACTCTAAGCCTCCAGCTCTTGATCTTCAATCTGTTTTCTGTACCTTCTTCCTTGGTCTTGTGCGCTTTATATAGCTCCTTGAATTTGGATTGGATTTGTCACAATATTTGATCAGATTTGTTAATTAAAAACTGAATCTTTTAAAACAGATTTTATCCCCAAAATCTTTTTAAATCTTCCACCTTTTAATTCTCCAACAAACCTGCAATCAAATCTCCCATGTAACAGAAAATATCTAGCCCAAGATATTCTCATCCAACGAGTCAACACTCTCCACAATTCCAGCTAATACGCGACCCTAATAACAACAAGCCCATGCTGTCATTAGCTTCAGTTCTGCAGGTCTGATGTTACAACATCACCTATGTGACATCAGACATCCACTTCAGCAATTAGCAACCTTAACACAACCCAGTGTTAAGTGCAATGTTATGACATCAAGCCCATGACATCAAACATAGTTAACCTTCACAACTTAGTACAGCCCAGTACTAAGGCTCAATGCTGCAACATCAACACCATGACATCAGCATTGTACACCTTGTTGTTTTACCAAAATTCCAGCCAATCCAGGAACTTACACTGTGAACGAGGCACATTTTTGATGCTAAAAGGTTGATTGACTCAACTAGGGGTTTTCTTATATAAAGCCTAAAAGGAGGCTATTGGCCCAACATGAGGGTGTTTTTATGTGTCTCGTACGAAGCCCGAGAGAGAGGCTAAAAGGGTTTGACTCAACAAGAGAGTGCTTTATACTCAACAAGAGAGTGGTTTTGTATCTCGTACGAAGCCCGAGATGGAGGCTAAAAGAGAGATTGACTCAACAAGAGAGTCTTTTTGTATCCCGTACAAAGCCCGAGATAGAGGCTAAAGGTTGACTCAACAAGAGAGTGCTTTATACTTAACAAGAGAGTGATTTGTATCTCGTAGAAGCCCGAGATGGAGGCTAAAAGGATTTCTGTTTCAGTTGAGTGACAGGTCCAGTAGGTGGGTTAAAAGAGAAAATCAGTTCTTATAAAGAGACTGATTAAAGGTAAGGCTATGCTTTGGGATTGATCAGAGGATCAGGGTTATTTCCTATTCTTTAAGGAAATGGGGAATCTAGAGGGTATTGGAGACTGTCCGAGTCTACTTGTGTTTTTTCCCTACTTGAGAATTCCTTCGATACTCAAGGAGATTAGACTGTCCAAGTCTAGAGTTTTATCTTTTGTACAGTAGTAGTACGTTCACGGTAAAAAGATCTAGACTCTTTGAAAGATTGTTCTATTAAGATGACTAATTTCTGTTCCTATACCTCTAGGAGGTCGTCAGGACAATTTGTACGAAGCCCAAGAGGAGGCTGGAAACTTTTAAGAAGCCGAGGGACAATTTGTACGAAGCCCAAGAGGAGGCTCTCTTCCCAAAGGAAGAATCCTTATACGAAGCCTAAAAGGAGGCTATGAATACTTCTAAGAAGCCGTAGTGTCCTTGTACAACGCCCAAGAGGAGGCGGGGATGCTTTTAGGAAGCCTGTGGGTCCCCAAACCCCGAGAAATTCAAGACAGGCTATTCATAGAGAATAGATCAAGCCAGGAAAATCCGAGAATTTGGAAGAAACTCAAGAGATGCCATTCACGGAGAAAAGATCATCTCTGGGGAGTAGAGTTTCTTTGACAATGTCTAAGGGTGACAGTCTGTGAAAGGGTTCACCGAGAATGCTGCCTTTCACGTCTCCATATTGTTTAACCCCAAGAGGAGGGAAGATTGTGTCTGGTAATCCTATGGGGGATATAGTTTTGTCTATTTAAGAGTGACCAACAGGGTTTAGTGCTAGACGTAGTTGCCGGGGAAACTCTAAATATCTATACTAGTATTACACAGTTGATATGAGTTTATGAAAGAAGACTTACAGTGAAACAGCTCCACAATACAGTTATATGTATATGAAAGCGGATAAAGAAAGCATATAAACACTTACTCGGTTATAGAGCTTCCATGTTGTTTGGTTAGTTGTTCAACAAAGAAAGATTGAAAAACAACAGTATATTCAAAATTAAAGGAGAAAGTATTTTGAAAAGGTGTTGGGGATTACAGCTCAAGGAGAGGCCCAAGGTTTATCAGTGATCGCACTGTCGTTTTGTACAGAGGGACTTATACAAGTGACTGAGGCCCAAGAAGTTTTCTGTACAAGGGGATGGGTCTTACACTCTCTCAAGAGGCCCAAGTGATTTATTTTTGTACAAGTGGTGGGGCTTACAACTCAAGGAGAGTCCCAAGGTCATTTGTTTAAAAATGGCGATCGCGCCGAGATTTTTGAAAACGCGGTGGGTCTTATACCATGCATTTTTGTGAATTATTAAAAAAGAATCAACTCAAAATCATTAAAACTCAGAGAGAAATTAATTTTTGAATCAATTAAATAAAATCACAAAATTCAAATATTCAAATATTTGAAAAAGGGCGCCAAGAACATGGCAAGAACACGCGCCCTTCCTCTGTTTCTGCAGATTTGCGTTTTTAATCCAATCTCACTGAATACTTGATTATATCATGCAATCTACATATCAATCTACTCATTTCAACCTCACGATCATGTCTATGGTCTTTAATTTCATTTATTTTAAGCATGGAATAAGAAAACAAAGAGAAACCTCAAGAACCCTAAATTCTGCATGAAGGTTCAGAAATTCCATACACGATTCAAACAATGCAATTGATTGAGGGAAAACACTCCATGCATGATTATGAACATATGGCCAAATTATTGTGCAGCAAAAATTGCATGGATCATAGAGTTAGAAGAGCTCATGCTTACCACTTGCAGCTGGTGATCGTGTTTTGTGTTAGGGGTGTTACATCTTGGTTCCATGGTTATAGACAGCTTCCCTAGGTGCTATGGAGTGTGTCTGGATGCTTGGAATAGATTGAAATGCTCTGGAACTTGAGATGGTACTCCAACTGCAAATCTGTCAAAGGCTTGAGAAATTGGCTAGTGATTTTGTGATTTTGGTGTTCCAGATGTTATGTGAGTGTTTGGATCACTTCTATATGATGTTTATTAGGTGTGTGTGTGATTGGTTTGATTGGAACTGCTCTCAAACTCAAAACCCGATAGTGACTTGCTTTGGAAGGCAAATTTGGAAGTGAGAAGGAGATTTTGAGGAAAACATCTATTTGATGGCTTTGGTGTACTCAAACTGAGCACAAATGAGCTCTATTTATATTAGAGAAAGTTTATTTTGGGATCAATAGTGAATGGCAACTGCAGCAGAGGTTTGGCCAATGGTTGCACTTTGGAATCCAAGTTTCCTCTAGCCATTGACTTGAGGTTAGGGCACAAGGTTGTGGTTCCCTTGGTCTTGGATAAGTCTTGACTGAATTTAGTTGCAAATGGCTCAGTCCATGCCACCTTGGTGTATGCATTGAATGCTCCAATCCAAAATTGGAGTCTTGTCCCTCTTTTAGGCAATTCTAGGTTTGGCATGCTACTTCTTGTTCCAAGGACTTTGGAGGCTTGGCTCAGTGTTTGTCCCCTTTAGATTTGATCCTCAGATGTGTCCCAAGTGATGACAAGGCTTGGAATTATCTGATTTTGCCAAATCGAGCAAAAGTGCAAAATTCTGCCTAGCCTTGGCAGTTTTTAGCAAGGCATATTGCCATTATCATATCTCTAGACCCAAGTGGAATTTGGCGATGTTCTTGGCCATTTTGGAAAACCCTCGTATGATACAACAACTGTTTGATCATATTTAGTTTTGATACCTTTTGGATACAAGTGGAAAATCCCCCTACATTTGGAAAAAAGTGAAGGCAGATTATGAATTAGTGAAAATTTCACTAAGTGTGGGAAAAAAGTGACATTTTCACTTTTTGTGATTTTGATCATTCCATAACTCAAAATCCATGAGGAATTTGGAGGGAGATCAGTTTTAAGCTTTTGTAGAGGGTAATGAGATCTACAAATCAAGCTTTGGATGGGGAAAAATGGCTTTGTGGTTTAAGAGTTATGATCCTCCAAAGTTGGTACCCTTGCCACTTTGTTCAAAACTTAGAAAACTTTCTAAGTTTTTATGGTTACCCGTTTTACAAGTTATCCCACTTTTCTTGATTTTTCTTGATGAATGATGATTCAAATCATACATTAACATCATTTTAGGGTTAAAAAACCATTTTTGTGAAAAATCTCAAAAAGTCAAAGTTGACTTTTGTGCACAGTAGACTTTTTATCAGATGAATTCCAAACTGTGCGATCCTTTAGGAAATCATGTCCTTGACCTAAATCAAACTTGATGGACATGTTCCATGGGTGTTATAGGGTATATTGAACCATGTCCTAGGGTTTGGGAGCATGTCCTGGTCAAAAGTCAAAGATACAGTTGACTTTTCTCGCGAAACCCTAACTGTGGTACTGATGAAATTGAGACTTGCTGCTCAAGATTTCTGGATCAATCCATTGTTACAAATGGATCAATGTGGTATGTTGGAGACCCTCAAATCCTCTCTTGAGGTCTTGGCTCATGATTTGTCCCAAAAGTCAACTTAGGGGTGAATTAGGTCAAGAAACCCTAATTCCTGATTTTTGATGTATGCATCCCCTGAGGTCAAATTAACTTGATGCTTGGGCCCATGAGGTTCCATGGAGTATTTTAGGATATTATTTGAAGCATTGGCTCATTCCCAAAGGAAAATTTTCATCTGGAGGCCTTGGTCGACCAAACCCTAATTTGGTGACACCAGCGATCTTGAGGCTTAATCCACCTGGAAGGGAGCAGCCTTGTGCTTAATCCTTAAAGTGGGAGTCCTCTTGATCCCTTGTGGATATTTGAGAGGCTAGACAAGTTGAAGATCATGTCATTTCTTGATTGATCCTTTGTCTAAATGCTCTCAGAGGGCCGGAAACCCTAAAATTGATTGTAGTGGATGCTCACCCATCTTTGGGGAGACTGATGAGGTATGATAGTTCCTCCATATTGTGATGATGATTTTCACAATGATGGGAAATCTTAGTGGTCAAAATTTGGGGTATGACAACCACTTTTTCACGTAAAAAGAGAGAAGTAGGGAAGGAAGAACAAGAGAAAGAACACGGAGCTAGGACAATTTCTTCATCAATTTTCGCAGGATTTTGATCAAGAATTCGAGGTAAGGGGGGAGAATGGGCTCAATATTGATGTTAATATCATGAGAGGGTAGTGATGGGTCCTTTCCCTCGTAGGATTTTATGTGTGTAATTGTGGCTGCAGATCTGAATCTGGTATGTGTGTATCTGTTGTGAATTGCATGAAATCGATCATTGTTGTTGTGAATTGGAATGATAATTGATGTTGTTGTTGCCATGTTATACTGTGTTTGCTGATCTAATTTTTGACAGGTTTAAGAGTGACGTATGTAGATCTAATAGGTGATAATTTGGCTAGTAATAATAGGTGAATGATAGATGAATAAATGAATATAATCGATGTTTTAACGGTTAGAATATGGAATAGATTGTGCAGTATAGTCGGATGATGATGGGATTTAATTGGGAATACTTGTCGGTATGTTTCGACACGTGTTTAATTGAGTGATTGAAAACCTAACTTTTTCCACTTTTGATAACAATGGTGTTAATTTTTGTAAATGTGTTGGATGACATTTTAATTGTGAAAATATCGTAGTATGTTGAATTCTGAGACTGGGGCTTTTTACGAAATCGAAATCGGGGGACCGGAAGGCATTTAACGATGAAAAACAGAAAAATTTTATGTTTTTGCGCAGCATGAGCCGACTCATGGGTCGACCTGTACGGACCCGCAGGTTGTACAGTTTTTCCAAAATGTCAAATTTTGTTTTCTTCATAACTTTTGATCTGTGAGTCCGTTTGGACCCCCGTTTGAAGCGTTGGGAATCTAATGAAATATTATTTCTATTGAGAATGGTTTAGATGGCAATAAATGATTTATTTATTCCGTGATTTTGGAAAATTGTATTGTTGTCGGAGTTTTGTCGCGTTTTCTTCCCGATTTCGCGTCCGATATAATTTCTTTTGGTTTGTGAGGCTAGTAGGAACATAATTGAACATGTTAAGACTAGTAATGGTGGTAAGAATGATAAAACATGATTTAGGTGGATTAATTAAATAATCATCTAATTAAGGCCACGTGAGGTGTTGTTATTAATCGTGTGAGCTGTGTGAGACTGTTTGGACAGGGTGGTAATTCTAAGGCGACTCATAGTGAGGACATATATATGTATATAATAACATGGCAAATCTAGTAATACCAGGAAATATGATAAACTGTATTTTTGTGTGGATTACTTCATTAATGACTGATTAATGCAAAGTAATGGATTGTTGTATATGTGATAACTGTATTGGTGCAGGTGGGTAATTCTAGTGGGAAATACGGTGAGTGTATGACTCACGTGAGATCAACGAGGATCATGTATTATGCTTGAAAATAACGTCTCATGCATACTTTTTGTGTGCAATGATATTGTGATACAGGTGTAGTAATTCAATGGTGAATTACGGTGCGAGTGTAACACACGTGTGATCAGGAGGATCGTGTAGATGTATAACTGATTGTTATACATGTGTTTGTGCATCTTTTGCGTCATGCATTTCATGATGTGTCTGGTGGAGACAGCTAGGTGGGAATCCATGATGGGTGCCTAGTCTTGTCCGGACTCCAATGTGGAGTGGTGATAGAGATAAATCATTGCTCAGTAGGAGTGTATGTGATTTATCTGGATTCCAATAGGAATTGGGTTCGATTGAATGAACCATGGTGTATTGGTACCACATGCATAGTTGTAGCGCAATTTTTTGGTGGTTTCGAATCACTATCGCTTTGGTACTACAGCTCGATTCATTTTCTATCCTATTGAGCTGATTAAGGAAGGGAAATAGATGTCTCCAATTAACCCTGCTTGCAAACTGAGGTTAAACAGTCAATACTGTTGGTTTACAGATGCTACAAAAGGGGGGTTTATCTTTCAGGGTTATTTTGCCTAAGAACACGGTGTCTGGACTATTTGTGAGGTTTTTTGGATAAGGTGTTAGGTCTGATGCTTTTGATTGATACTGGATTTTGGGTGTTTTGATTAGTATGCTCGCTAAGATTTTTCAATCTTATGCCTACGTATTCCCGTTTAACGAAACAGGGAAATCAGAGCGATCGTAGTTCCTCCTATTCTATGGGAGGAAAAAGGTTGTTTTGGTGTCTTGTTCAAAGCCCAAGACAGGAAGCTAAAGGTGATTTGTATCTTGTTCAAAGCCCAAGATGTGAAGCTAAAGGGTTTTGGATGAGAGAGAATTTGTCATCTCTAAAGAGGAGTTGTTGATGTTTGTATGTTGTGAGCAAAGCACAAATTTGATGCTAAAAAGTTGATTGACTCAACCGAGGTTTCCTTATACAAAGCCTAAGAGGAGGCGATTGACCCAACAAGAGGGTGTTTTTATCTGTTGTATCGTACGAAGCCCGAGATAGAGGCTAAAAGGGTTGACTCAACAAGAGAGTACTAACAAGCGACTGACTCACCAAGAGAGTGCTTTTATGTGTCTTGTACGAAGCCCAAGACGGAGGCTAAAAGGTTTGACTCAACAAGAGAGTACTTTTATCTGTCTTGTATAAAGCCCAAGACGGAGGCTAAAAAGTTTGACTCAACAAGAGAGTCTGTTTGATAGGTGATTGACTCAACAAGAGAGTCTGTTTGACTCAACAAGAGAGTCTATTTGACTCAACAAGAGAGTCTTTTGTTGTCTCGTACGAAGCCCGGGATAGAGGCTAAACGGAGATTGACTCAACAAGAGAGTCTTTTGCTGTCTCGTACGAAGCCCGAGATAGAGGCTAAACGGAGATTGACTCAACAAGAGAGTCTTTTATACTCAACATGAGAGTGTTTTAGTGTCTCGTACAAAGCCCGAGATGGAGGCTAAAAGGAGATTGACTCAACAAGAGAGTCTTTTATACTCAGCAAGAGAGTGTTTTATATGTGTCTTGTATGAAGCCCAAGACGGAGGCTAAAAGTTGACTCAACAAGAGAATCTTTTATACTCAACAGGAGAGTGGGTTTTTTATATGTCTTGTACCAAGCCCAAGACGGAGGCTAAAACGAAAGTGACTCAACAAGAGGGTCTTTTATACTCAACAAGAGAGTGTTTTAGTGTCTTGTACGAAGTCCGAGATAGAGGCTAAAAGGAGATTGACTCAACAAGAGAGTCTTTTATACTCAACAAGAGAGTCTGAAAAGGTTAGCTCCATTGGGGAGAATCACTGTACAAAGCCCAAGAGGAGGCTGTGTTACTGCTAAGGATTAGATCCATAGGCAGGCCAAAGGGTGGGGAACTCTCATGAGAGAAACCGGGTTTTAGAGTGATCAGTGTTTTTTCCTATGTTTAAAAGGAACTTGAGAATGTCTTTGAGACTCAAAGGGGTTTAGACTGTCCAAGTCTAGATTTTTATCTTTTGTACAATGCCCAAGAGGAGACACGAGCATTAAGGGATGAGTATCAACCCTAAAGTGGCCAGAGGTTTGACACTGGAAAAACTGCTCTAGCAAAGGATGACTAAGTTCCGTCTTATACCTTTAAGAGGTCGTCAGGGTTCTTGTATTAAGCCCAAGAGAAGGCATGAGAACTTCTAAGAAGCCGAAGGATCGTTGTACAATGCCCAAGAGGAGGCGGGGATGCTTTTAGGAAGCCTGTGGGTCCCCAAACCAAGAGAAGTTCAAGAAATGAAATTCAAAAAGAAGAGATCATTCAAGGAAAGTTCGAGAATTTGGAAGAAACTCAAGAGATGCTATTCACGGAGAATAGATCAACTCTGGGGAGTAGAGTTTCTTTGACAATTTCTAAGAGTGACAGTCTGAGAAAAGGTTCACCGAGAATACTGCCTTACTCTTTGTTCCATATTGTGTAACCGCAAGAGAAGGGAAGACTATATCTGGAATCCTACGGGGGATCTAGTTTTGTTTGTATTTAAGAGTGACCAACAAGGCTTTACCTAGTGCTAGACGTAGTTGTCGGGGAAAACTCTAAATAACTATACTAGTATTACACAGTGGATATGTGACAAGTATGTAAAAGGATGTGAAAGAAGGCTTAGAGTGAAGCAGCCCCACAAAACAGTTATATAAATATGAAAGCAATAAAGGAAAGCGGATAAACACTTACCCGTTGTAGAGCTTCCATGTTGTTTTGTTAGTTGTTCAACAAAGAAAGTTTTGATAACAACAGATATTTGAATTCAAAATCAAAGGAGAAAGTGCTTTGAAAAGTTTGTTGGGGCTTACAGCTCAAGGAGAGGCCCAAGTTTTAACGATGATTGCACCGTTGTTTTGAAAACTGTACAGAGGGACTTATACAATATGTGAGGCCCAAAAGTTTTTATGTACAAGATGTTGGGTCTTACACTCTATTAGAGG
Organism: Lathyrus tuberosus; assembly: GCA_022829125.1. NCBI lineage: Eukaryota > Viridiplantae > Streptophyta > Magnoliopsida > Fabales > Fabaceae > Lathyrus > Lathyrus tuberosus. Next base: position 10,261,197 of record JALAZF010000107.1, on the reverse strand, counting down.
CCCAAAAGTGTTTTTGTACAAATGGTGGGTCTTACAACTCAGGGAGAGGCCCAGGTGATTTGATTTTTGAACTGGCGATCGCCCCGAGATTTTTGAAAACACAGTGGGTCTTATACAATGTCTGAGGCCCAAAATTTTGGTTTCAAAGAGGGATTGGATCTTACACTCTATTAGAGGCCCAAAGAGTTTGCAAATGAATAAAGATGGATCTTATAGCTCAAGGAGAAGCCCAGGTAAAAAAATAGTTTGAAAATGACGATTGCGTCGAACTTTCTGAAACTGTATCGGGACTTATACAATGCACTGAGGCCCAAATTATTTTATTTACAAAGAGGTGGGACTTACACTCTATCAAGATGCCCAAGAGTGCTTGAAAATGATTTGTTTAGGGTGATTAAGATCAAAACCCTAAATTAATTTCAAAATGTATTTTAATTAAATACAAATTTAATTAAAATGATCAAAATTATCAAACATATGCGAAAAACAAGTTGTGATCTTGGATTAATGTTTGAAAAATCATGTTTATATCCACAAAATGATTGGAAACTAATTAAATTTGGAAAATCAAGGAGGAAAAAAATATTTTAAATGTAGAAAACAAATAAAAAATTAATTCTTTGCGGAAATATCAAATATATGAAATAAATAACATTTTTGGGAATTTTTGGCAAAATAAAATATTTTAACATTTTTGTGAATTATTAAAAAAAGAATCAACTCAAAATCATTAAAATTCAGAGAGAAATTAATTTTTGAATCAATTAAATAAAATCACAAAATTCAAATATTTGAATTTTCAAAAAATGGTGCCAAGAACATGCCAAGAACACGCGCCACCCCTCTGTTTCTGTATATTTGCGTTTTCTCACCAATCTCACTGAATACTTGATGAAATCACATAATCCACATATTAATCTACTCGTTTTCACCTCACAATCACGTCTATGGTCTTTAATTTCATTTATTTTAAGCATGAAATAAGAAATCAAGACAAAACCTCAGGAACCCTAAAATTTGCATGAAGGCTGAGAATTTTGATACACGATTCAAACAAAGCAATTAATTGAGGGGAAACATTCTATGCATGATCATGAACATTTGGCAAAAGTATTGTGCGAGGAAATATGCATGAATCATGAGATGCCCAAGTTGGGGCTTACCTCTTGCAGCTGGTGATCGTGTTTTGTATTGGAGGTGTTACATCTAGGTTCCAATGATGTGGATAGTTTCCTTAGGTGCCAAGTGATGTGCTTGAGTGCTTGGAATGGTTTGAAATAAGCTGGAACTGAAGATGGTACCCTAATTGCAAGTCTGCTAAAAGCTTGAGCAGTTGGATGGTGATTTTGAGAAATCAGTGTTCCAGATGTTATTTAAGTGTTTGGATCACTTCTATATGATGTTTATGAGGTGTGTGTGTGATTGGTTTGGTTGGAATTGCTCTCAAACTCAAAACCCGATAGTGACTTGCCTTAGAAGGCAAAATTGGAAGTGAGAAGGAGATTTTGAGGAAAGCATCTGTTTGATGGCTTTGGTGTACTTAAATTGAGCACAAATGAGTTCTATTTATAGTAGAGCAAGTTTGTTTTGCAAGCAATAGTGAATAGCAACTGTAGCAGAGGTTTGGCCAATGGTTTCACTTTGGAATCTCAAGTCTCCTCTAGCCATTGACTAGAGGTTAGAGCACAGGCCTTTGGTTCCCTAGTTTAGAGATCATCCTTGACTCATTCAGTTGAAAAAGACTCAGTTCATGCCACCTTGGTGCATCCATTGAATGCCCCAAAACAAAATTGGAGTCTTGTCCCCTCTTTAGGTATTTTTAGGTTCGACATGCTATTTTTAGTTCCAAAGACTTAGGAGGCTTATGAACCAGTGTTTGTCCCTCCTTGGTCTCTGCCTGAGGTGTTCAAATGGATAAACTTGTTTTCATTTGCACAAATTGCTCAAATCGAGCAAAATGCATAGATCTGCCTTGCCATGACAGTTGCAGCAAGGCATTTTGCCATTGTCATCACTCTTAGCTCAAATGAAATTTGATGGAGTTCTTGGCAATTTTGGAATGCTCTCATATGATACAACACATGTGTGATCATATTTTGTTTTGATACCTTTTGGATCTAAGTGAAAAATCCCCCTACGTTTGGAAAAAAAGCAAGATAGATTATGACTTAGTGAAAATTTCACTAAGTGTTGGAAAAAAGTGACATTTTCACTTTTTGTGATTTTGATCCAACCATAACTCAAAATCCATGATGAATTGGAATGAGGTGTAGTTGACACTTTCAAAGTATGCCATGAGATCTACAAATCCATCTTTGGATCAGCCCAAATGGTTGCTTGGATCTCAAGTTATGATCCTTGGAAGTTGGTACCCTAGCCACTTTGTTCCATAACTTAGAAAATTTCTAAGTTTTTTATGGTTACCCCTTTTACAAGTTATCTCACTTTTCTTGATTTTTCTTGATGAATGATGATTCAAATAACACATTAACATCATTTTAATGTTAGGGAACCAAAATTGATTAAAAAAAAATCAAAAAGTCAAACTTTGACTTTTGGGCATAGTTGACTTTTTATCAGATGAATTCCAAACTGTGTGATCCTCTATGAAATCAAGTCCTTGACCTAAATCAAACTTGATGGATTGATTTCATAGGTGTTATAGGGTGTATTGAATCATGTACCAAGGTTTGGGAGCATGTCTTGGTCAAAAGTCAAAGGCATTGTTGACTTTTTCCTCAAAACCCTAATTGTGGTCCTGATGAAATTGAAACTTATAGATCAAGCTTCTTGGATCAATCCATTGTTGCAAATGGATCAATGTGGTGTATTAGAGACCCTCAAATCATGTCTTGAGGTCTTGGCTCATGCTTTGTCCCAAAAGTCAACTTAGGGGTGAATTAGGTCAAGAAACCATAATTCCTGATTTTTGATTGATCCTTTGTCTAAGACTTAGAGAGGGCTTAAAACCCTAACCTTTGATAGTGGTGAATGTTCAACAATTCCTTGAGGAGATTGATGAGGTATGATGGTTTAACCATATTGTGATGATGATTTGCCCAATGATGGGAAATCTTAGTGGTCAAAATTTGGGGTATGACAATAGTGTCAATCATGAGTCACATTGCATTACTATGTGTGTATTGAATTATGATTGAAAGTGACAAGTGTGTCATGATGGTGTGCTGATTATGTGTGATTGTGTGATGACTACTCCTTAACATGTATTATACACCGTTAATTATTGAATGTAGTTCTCACCCCTTTGTTGTTTATTGTGTCTGTGCTTCTCGGGAAGTACAAATAAGAAGGTACCTGAGTAGTGCGTGGAGCTTGTGTTGCTCGATCGAGTCTTATGAGTCACTCTGATACGTAACATGGGATATTGGGGGATTTGTTATGTTTTATACCATGTTATTTCTTACGTATCTCATTTATTAAACTTTTATTAGACCACTTATTATGTGGAGAGTATTGTGGTGAAGGCCTTATTGCCTTAGATTGAATTGAATTATGATTCCGTTGTAAAAACAATTTTTATAAGTAATAAAGTGAATGAAGTAATTGAGACTTCAGGCAATTTTTATGAGATGTGACATCCTACTTTGTTATAAACTCTGATTATTTTCATATTATTTATGTATTTTATAAAATGGGAAAGTGGGGTGTTACAATTTCCCTGTTTCGTTTAAACGGGAATATGTAGGCATAAGATTGCGAAATCTTAGCGAGCATACCAAACAAACACTATAGGTCCAGTACCTTTACACATCAATCAAACATTAGGTCCAGTACCTTACCAAAAACATCGAGAAAACCCGAACATCAAACAAAAACTCACTCTCTCTCTCATATTTCCCAAGAAACTTTCCCAACCCATTAACGGATAAACACCATCAAGTACAAAGCAGAACCTAAAGCTAACATCCTGTGGATAACCACATATAGGATGGGTAATTGACAACTCCCCATTGTATAACCTGACCCCGAAATCCCCGAATCTCTTTAAGCGTTTGTTCAGTTAAACATTCGCGTGCAAGGTTAGTTTTAGATAGCTTCCCTTTCCCTTCCAGCTTCATGGGATAAATAAGAAATCAGAAAGTAGCACCCCCTCCTCTTCATTGAGGAGAAAATCCAAATTCCGTGATAAGGTGGTCGCGTCACCGACAAAAATCGCGCGCTACAAAAAAATGGCGACTCTGCTGGGGAGTCAAAGTAGGATCTGTCTTACCTTAGTCATCATCGTCCCCATTTCCACAGGAAAATGACGACTCTGTTGGGGAGTAATTTTATTTGTTTAGGACTAGGATTAGAGCTCCTAAGAGGTATAGGAAGTTAGTTTTAGGAATGAATATATATATATATATATATATATATATATATATATATATATATATATATATATATATATATATCACTTTTCCTAATTGATATCCGTGTTTATTTTTTTTGCTAATGGGACTGCGAGTGATGCCGCATGTGGAAAGTTTGAGTGATACCTAAGATAAGTGATGGCATAGATGGGTGGTCTTACAGGGAGTGATTACCAAATAAGCGATCCTGGTAGACTATCAAATCAATGGAGATACACTTTGCGGATTCAATGTCTAGTGACTTCGGTTGCAAAAGCAGATTGTTCGATTGTGGTATTCATTAAAAAACTTTAAACAAAGAAAAAATCTTCTCTTTTACTCTCTCTTTTTCAAATTAAACTAAGACAATGATTGCAAATATCAGAGAGAAAGATCATGTTATGGATTTCGGTAGAAGGAAGACGCACAAGTACACCTTCAAGGTTCCAAAACTAGAGGATTTAAGAGGGTTGGCAAGGATGATCACCAACCCTGATGCTTTCAGAGCTAAGTACAGAGGACTGCTGTCTCTGTTAAGGGTCCATGTAATTGAAGGAATCCTGTCTACGCTGATTCAGTTCTATGATCCAGTTTATCACTGTTTTACATTCCCGGATTATCAACTAGCACCAACACTAGAGGAGTACTTTCACCTGACTGATTTACCCATCACTGACCAAGCTCCCTTTTCTGGACTGGAAGAATTTCCAAAGGATCAAACAATTGCAAGAGCAATCTATTTGGACGAGTCAGAAGTCAGGACTCACATGACCATTAAGGGTGGAATCCAAGGTTTACCAGCCAAGGTTTTGGTAAAGAAAGCTCTGTACTTTGCTAGTATAGGGAACGTGACTGATTTCGAGAGCATCTTTGTTCTGCTCACCTATGGGTTATTTCTGTTTCCCAACATTGATAACTTCATTGATACCAATGCCATTAAGATATTTTTGATTGGAAACTCTGTACCAACATTGCTCGCAGATGCTTATCATTCTGTACACTTAAGGAGTTTGTACAGTGGAGGAATGATCACACGCTATGTACCCATGCTATACAAATGGTTCACTTCCCACTGGCCTAAGTCTGCTGCTTTTTGGGATCACAAGAGTACTTTACGTTGGTCACAGAGAATCATGTCTCTTACCAACTCTGACATAGATTGGTACAATCAGATCTATGACGGGATAAAAATCATTGACCGTTGTGGAAATTTCCCTAATGTACCCCTCATAGGAACTAAAGGAGGAATCAATTATCATCCAGTTTTAGTTCGTTGTCAATTCGGATACCCGATGAGACATATCCCGCGTAATGTTCATCTGGAAGGTCTTTTCTTCAAGGAAGGAGAAAATGACAGGGCCCTAAAGACAGAAATAGTACATGCCTGGAAACATGTTCACAGAAAAGAAAGAGAGTCTCTAGGAAAACTAGATTATGTCTCTGTGGAACCTTATCTCCACTGGGTACAAGCTAGAGCTCTCAAGTTGAGGATGCCTTACCCTCGTCAATAGGTTCTTCCGTTAAAGGAATCTGTCCCTTATTTTATGTCTGATACGGAAAAACTTCAGGTCACTCTCAACAAAGTTCAATGGGAGAGGAAATCTTGGAAGAACAAGTATCGCATTCTCAATGTGGAGTGTACCAAAATACAACAACTGTTAAAAAAAAGATGCTCTGATCGAGATTTTAGAGCAACATACTGTAGAAAATCAAGAAGACCGAAGGAATTTGCTCGCTCCTTTCACTTGGCAAAGGACTGACAACCCAACAACGGCTCAAGAGCCCCGGTCAAAGAAAAGGAAAATACCAGAACCAACACCTGAGCTCTCCTCAGAGAGGACTCGGGATCAATAAGTCTAGACATTTCCTTTTACAGCACTTTGTAAATTACTGTATTTCCATTTCCGCAATCTTTGAATTCAATAAAACGGGGTCTCCCCACTATATGATATTTGCAATCCAATTGTTGAAGTTTCTTTTGATTAAAATAACAAATTTAATAATCATTGCATATCATTCATCATTCTCACATAACACATTCTTCTTACCTTCGAATCTCACATCTGTGTCTCGATTCTAGCATCAAACTATCTCATTCGTATAATACTCGGGCCAATCGACAAAAGAAAATGAATGATCTCGAGGAAGAGAACAGAGAGCTGAGAAAAGAAATCGATGCTCTGAAAGAAGATCTGATGAAGCTTCACAGTGACATGCAATCTTTAGCAGCAGCTCAAAAACAACAACAACGGACTGTGACCTCAGAGATCACATCTACGTCCATAGTAGATACGTATGATCCTCGGTATAACATGCCTAAAGATCGTCCCTGGGGTATGCCACTCAACTATATCCCAGAAGGATATATTCCGCCGATCACGAAAGATCCAAAAACTACAGTAGGAACCGCAGGGCCTGAAGGTTACAAACTTCGGGAAAGCGAAGATGCAAGGGGCATGACAGTAACTCCTGGAGGTTACAAACTTCGGGATAGGGAAGCACTAAGAATCACTGTCGTAATGACTATACCACCACCCGTGGTACACACTGTCCCGGAAGGGCAGATTCCACATATACCTTCTGGTGGAAACAAAAGTATGTACGACAGATTGAATGAGTTCCAGAAACAGTTCCTGGAGATGCAGAAGGAACTGCATGCCATTCATGGTCAGGATCTATTCGAAAAGGACGCCGCAGACTTTTGTTTGGTCCCCAATGTGAAAATTCCGCACAAATTCAAAGTGCCCGAATTTGAAAAATACAAGGGCAACTCTTGCCCTCAAAGTCATCTGGTGATGTACGCTCGAAAGATGTCAACTCAAATAGAGAACCAACAGCTACTGATCCATTATTTTCAAGATAGTTTAACCGGTGCCGCACTCAAATGGTACATGGGTTTAAACCTCACTAAGATCGTCACTTTCAGAGATCTTGGCGCTGCCTTTGTTCAGCAGTATAAGTATAACCTGGACATGGCACCTGACATAGATCAACTTAGAGCCATGTCGCAGAAGGACAAGGAAACCTTTAAGGAATATGCTCATAGATGGCGTGAAATCGCCGCCCAGATTTGTCCACCTCTTGAAGAAAAAGAGATGACAAAGATTTTCTCGAAAACCTTGAGCTCATTCTATTACGACCGAATGGTCACCAGTGCGCCCAACGACTTCACTGAGATGGTGAGCATGGGAGTTCATCTTGAAGAAGCAGTCTGAGAAGGACGTCTGGTCAAAGATGTTGGACCATCAAGCAGTACTAAAAGATACGGTAGTGCTTTGCCTAAGAAAAAAGAGCAAGATATCGGTAATATCTCTCTCAAAAAGCAAAGGCAAAGGTATCAACCAGTAGCAGCTGTAACTCCTGCTATCAACCCTGCGCCTGTTCCAACGTATCAACCTCAGGTTGCTCAGGGCCAACCGAATCAACAACAATATCAACAAAGAACACAACAACCTCTTCAGCAGGCTCGTCCTCAATACAACAATAACAACAGTACGACACGACCACAGGGTTTGACCCTATACCAATGTTGTACGCAGAACTGTTTCCACTACTACTTGTCAAGGGGCACGTCCAAACCAGGTCCCCTCTTACAATACCAGAAAATCCGCCTTTTTGGTTCAAAGTGGACCAGACTTGCCCTTACCATCAAGGAGGACTGTAACACCCTTTTCTACCCCACGAATAAACACAGCAAAATACACAAAATATCAGAGTAAAAATCACCTCAAAGGGTGCACATTTCTCATTAATTCAAAATAACACCATTGCCCTATAAACCAAGGGTCTTCCTCAAAATTAAATTAAAAGCCTTCACATGGCAGCGAAACTCAAAGCTTTCAATTAAAAAGGTTTTCAGTAAAAACATCATAATGATCAAATAACACCATATCGTCAAATAACAACAAAATAAGGAAAACAACATGGTTTGACTCAAAGGACCCCAACCCGATGTTACACTATCAGAGCAAGACCCTCTAAATTGACCAAAAGCAAATAACTTCAAGTCCTCGAAAGCATCCAAAGCTAATCCTGATGACCTGCACGTTACCCACGTGGAGGAAACATTCAAACAGGCAGGGTGAGTAATCATAATTCAATATAAATCATATAGAGAAAAGACATCAACAGGCAATAGTTGTTTGCATCAATTACTACAGCTTCTCACCCTACCCACCATATCAAACATCCCCTAAAACATCACATAAGACATCACATAAAACATCATATAAAAAATCACATCACCAATATCACTCATATGCAATCATGCAATGCCACCAAGAATGAAATGCAACGTCATAGAAATGCATGTGGTACCAAATCGTCATAATAATGGACACTTGGCCATCAACCCTCCACAAGGGAGCACGTCACAAAATACTCCAATCCGTACAATGGGATTGAAGCCACCACTAGACCGAAGTCCTAACATCGTCACTAGACCGAAGTCCTAACATCATCAATAGACCGAAGTATAAATGCTATGAATGTATGATGCACAACGTCATAATCATCACCGTCAACAAAAGTCATTACGTGCATCATCATTCATCAAACTCACATATTCGTCATATCATTAAATACGTCACCAAAACATCAATAGTCTTCATTTCACAATCATCAATATAACTCATGGTAATTCACATCAAAATAGTCATGTATCATCGTCATAAAATCATCAACACATCTCGTAGTAGTTTACATCATCAATTAAACATCAACATCACATATACGCAACTCATAACGTCAAGACACATCATGGTAATTCATATCATCGATTGATCATCAAACATCATCTATACACAATTCATAACGTCAATATACATCATGGTAATTCATATCATCAATTAATCATCAATTAAACATCATAATGTACATCATCATTCATCCACAAAAGTCATCACTTAAATCATCATTCATCAAAACCTCATGTTAATCATATCATCATGTACATCGTCAAAACATCATGATTCATCATCATCTAATCATCAATATACGCATCAAGATAGTCATGTAAAATCATCAATATACTCATGGTACTTCACATCGTCATTTTTATCATTAACCATCACACATAAACATCTAATAATCATCAATAACATCATGTCATCACCTAATCATCAAAACGTCATTTTCATCACTAATTAATTCACCATATAACACGTCAACACATAGCAGAAATTCACGGCAACATCACAACATCAATATAACATAAAACATATATTTTTCATGAATTTTAAATCAATAAAATAATGTTTTTTAGTTCCAGGTCACGCTAAGCACGCCCCTCCCGCGCTAAGCGTGCTACTCACTTCCTCGAAGAGGCAAAATTTCTTCAGACCGCGCTAAGCGGGCTCTGCGATTTCTGGAGAAAAACCCTGCGATAACAGCACTTCTCCATCTGCAATCTTGCACTCCTAAACTCGTTTTTAACTCAGATTTTTCACAGATTATGTTATTATAACCTATAACCATCATATATACATCAATCACAACAATCATCACATAGCAATTCATCACAATTCATCATCCCTAACCTCAACTCCTAGGTTTTCCCACAAAACCCCAATTACCCACCAACACCTAATCTTTATATCAAAAATATTGCAAAGCGATAATCCCCATACCTTAGAATATTGCTTCTTTCGATCTTCTCTTTAAGTTTCGCTGGAATTCTTCTATGCCCTAGCCTCCTTCTCACTTGTTCTTCAGAGCACTTTTGCCTCTTCCTAAAAAATAATACGAATAATGAGTTCTTTTCACTATTCTCCCTTAAAATACCCCTAGATGTGCTCTTCCCATCTTACCCTCACTAATTCTCCTCAAATGTCCACTTTACCCTTAATTCTTCTAATATTATTTAAAATAAATAATAATACATTATATTCCATAACATATACTATTATCTAATTAAGTAACCCAAAACTTCACAAAAACACCGACATCGACACGAAACACCAAAATTCACAGAAATCCCCGAATATAATATTTAAATAAATTAAATAAATATTCTTACGAAATTTGGGGCGTTACAACTCTCCCCCACTTAAATAATTTTCGCCCTCGAAAATTACCTCAAGGGAATAGAGCCGGATACAACTCCCTCATCTGATCTTCATGTTCCCAAGTCTAACTCTCACCAGTTGGTCGACCCCACAACACCTTCACCAAAGTTATGTCTTTACCCCGCAGTTGTTTCATCTCTCGACCATCAACATGCACCGGCAACGCTTCCACAATTAGATTATCCCTTACTTGTACATCATCCATCTGAATCACATGCGACGGATCCAGAATGTACTTCCTCAATTGAGACACATGGAACACGTCATGCAAATTCGCAAGTGGCAGCGGTAAAGCAATTCGATAGGCTACCTCTCCTATCCTCTGCGATATCTAATACGGACCAACAAAACGTGGAGTGAGCTTCCTAGACTTCAAAGCTCGACCCACACCAGTCACAGGCGTTACTCACAAAAACACATGGTCTCCCTCTTGGAATTCAAGTGCTTTCCTCCTCTTATCATGGTAGCTCTTCTGACGACTATGCGAAGCTTTCATCCTATCTTGGATCTTCTTAATCTTCTCAGTCGTCTTTTGCACAATTTCAGGTCCGAGTACAACACTCTCGCCCGACTCATACCAACACGACGGAGTCCTACACCCTCTTCCATACAAAGCCTCATAAGGCGCCATTGCATACTAGCATGAAAACTATTATTATACGTGAACTCAATCAATGGAAAATGGCTATCCCACGATCCTCCATGATCCAACACATAAGTCGTCAGCAAATCCTCTAAAGATTGGATAGTCCTTTCTGTCTGACCGTCCGTCTGCGGATGGTAAGCGGAACTCATCCTCGACTTAGTACCCAAAGCATCTTGCAAACTCTTCCAAAACCTCGATGTAAACCTCGGACCTCTATCCGACACAATACTCGAAGGTATCCCATGTAACCTCACAATCTCTTCAATGTACATCTCGGCTAGCTTCTGCATAGAATGAATAATCCTCATCGGCAAGAAATGAGTCGACTTAGTTAATATATCCACGATCACCCAAATTGAATCATTTCCCTTAGCAGTCTTCGACAATCCCACCACAAAATCCATGGAAATACTATCCCATTTCCATTCTTGAATCCTCAACGGCTGCATCATACCTAAAGGCTTCTGATTCTCAACTTTTGATTTCTGGCAAGTCAAACACGCATAAACAAACTCTGAAACATCCTTCTTCATACTTGGCCACCAAAACAAATTCTTCAGATCCTGGTACATCTTCGTAGCACCGGGATGAATGCTAAACCTACTTCGATGTCCTTCTTCAAGAATGCTCTTCTTAATATCTGGGGCATTTGGAACACACACCCTGTCTCTGAACATCACCACACCATTCCCGTCAATCCGAAAATCACCTCCGTTACTTTGGTTAATCAAAGTCAATTGGTCAACCAAATTTAAATCAGATTGCTGTCCCACTCTAATCTCTTCCAGAATACTACTAGTCAACTTCAACATTCCCAACTTCACACTGTTAGGAGTCTTCTCACAAACCAAACTCAAATCTCTGAATTGCTCAATTTATTCCAACTATTTCACCATAAGCATCGACATATGCAATGACTTTCTGCTCAATGCATCAGCCACTACATTTGCTTTGCCCGAATGATAACTCAAATCAAAATCGAAATCCTTCAACAGGTCTAACCACCTTCTCTGCCTCATAATCAATTCTTTCTGATCAAATAAGTACTTCAGACTTTTATGATCACCGAACACTTCAAATTTAGAGCCAAACAAATAATGTCTCCAAATCTTCAACACAAACACCACAGCGGCCAATTCCAAGTCATGCGTAAGATAATTCCTCTCATGAACTCGTAATTGTCTCGAAGCCTGGGCAACAACTTGTCCATTCTGCATCAACACTCCACCAAGACCCATCTTCGACGCATCACAATACACCACAAAAGATTCGCTCGGATTAGGAAAAATCAACACTGGAGCAGTCGTCAATCTCTTCTTCAGTTCCACAAAACTCTCTTCACAAGCTATATCCCACACAAAAGCTTGACCTTTTCGAGTCAACTGAGTCAAAGGTAATGCCAACTTAGAAAAGCCTTCAATAAACTTGCGGTAATAACCCGCTAATCCCAGGAAACTTCGTATCTCAGTAGCAGACTTTGGAGTCTCCCACTGTAACACGACATCAATCTTAGAAGGATCAACATCAACACCACCACTTGAAATCACATGGCCAAGGAAACTCACTTCCTTCAACCAAAACTCACACTTTGACAGCTTTGCATACAACTTCTTCTCTTTCAACACTTTTAACACAGTCCTCAAATGCTCGGCATGCTCTTCTTCAGATCTAGAATATATCAAGATATCATCGATAAACACCACCACAAACTTATCCAAATACTCATGAAAAATCTGATTCATATACTCCATGAACACACCAGGTGCATTAGATACACCAAACGACATTACAGTGTATTCATAGTGCCCATACCTTATCCTGAAAGCTGTCTTCAAAATATCATCAGGCTTAACTCGGATCTGATGATAACCCGACCTCAAATCAATCTAGCTAAACACACAGGCACCAACTAACTGATCCATCAAACTTCGATTCTCGGTAGCAGATACTTATCCTCGAAAGTCACTTTGTTCAGCTGCCGATAATCAACACACAACCTCATACTTCCATCTTTCTTCTTCACCAACAACACAGGAGCACCCCACGGAGAAACACTTGGTCGAACTAACCTCTTCTCAAGCAACTCTTCCAACTATTTCTTCAATTCACTTAGCTCAGAAGCTGACATCCGATAAGGAGCCATCGACACTGGACTCGTACCTGGTATTAAGTCCACTACAAACTCTACCTCACGCTCTGGAGGCAAATCATTGATATATCATGGGAACACCTCTAAATAATCACACACCATATGTAGATCACACACCACCGCATCCCTTATGCCTTCCAATAATCCAACCTCATAACATCTTTACACCATCTTTCACAGACTTACCCACTTACTTCACAGAACCAACAACTCTTCACCTTCGTCAAAATTATATTCAGGTGATCGTCAGGAATTACACACCACCGGCATATCACTAGTTGTCACACTGTTCTCTATCCTTCAAAAAGCAGACATCAATAATACCTGGTCGTTCTCTTCAGGATATTCCCAATTGACCGACATGCAAGAAACTCTAATTCGCCTCATCTTCAAATCTAATAGTTTGCATTGACCCACTAAAACCATCCGTAAGCACTCGACTTAATCCCAACAATTCACCACGCACACAACTTAAGCTCGCAAGACACGTCTATCCCATCTACATGATCCCGTCTGTTATCAACAAGAGATTAAGGGTGATCAGTTCCTCAATTTGTCACTAACAGCCGACTATCACAAAGCAGTAAAAACTATCTTACCAAACCGTCGTAGCATCCAACACTGCACTTAGCCAACGCTCCACACTCGAAACACCTTGGAGAAGCACCGTCTTCTCCCCCACTTGTTTCATTCCCAACCTACAAATGGAAAACAAAACAAGCATCGACAGTGTTTTTACGCACATGTCACACACTAGGGAACAAACAACATTAGACAACCTGGTCGGATGGACCGACCTGCTTTGATACCACTAATGTAACACCCTTTTCTACCCCACGAATAAACACGGAAAAATACACAAAATATCAGAGTAAAAATCACCTAAAAGGGTGCACATTTCTCATTAATTCAAAATAACACCATTGCCCTATAAACCAAGGGTCTTCCTCAAAATTAAATTAAAAGCCTTCACATGGCAACGAAACTCAAAGCTTTCAATTAAAAAGGTTTTCAGCAAAAACATCATAATGATCAAATAACACCATATCGTCAAATAACAACAAAATAAGGAAAACAGCATGGTTCGACTCAAAGGACCCCAACCCGATGTTACACTATCATAGAAAGACCCTCTAAATCGACCAAAAGAAAATAACTTCAAGTCCTTGAAAGCATCCAAAGCTAATCCTGATCACCTGCACGTTACCCACGTGGAGGCAACATTCAAACAGGCAGAGTGAGTAATCACAATTCAATATAAATCATATAAAGAAAAGACATCAACAGGCAACAGTTGTTTGCATCAATTACTACAGCTTCTCACCCTATCCATCATATAAAACATCCCCTAAAACATCACATAAGACATCACATAAAACATTACATAAAACATCACATCACCAATATCAGTCATATGCAATCATGCAATGCCACCAAGAATGAAATGTAACGTCATAAAAATGCATGTGGTACCAAATCGTCATAATAATGGACACTAGGCCATCAACCCTCCACAAGGGAGCACACCACAAAATACTCCAATCCGCACAATGGGTTTGAAGCCACCACTGGACCGAAGTCCTAACATCGTCACTGGACCAAAGTCCTAACATCATCAATAGACCGAAGTCTAAATGCTATGAATGCATGATGCACAACGTCATAATCATCATCGTCAACAAAAGTCATTACGTGCATCATCATTCATCAAACTCACATATTCGTCATATCATTAAATACATCACCAAAACATCACTAGTCTTTGTTTCGCAATCATCAATATAACTCATGGTAATTAACATCAAAATAGTCATGTATCATCGTCATAAAATCATCAACACATCTCGTAGTAGTTCACATCATCAATTAAACATCAACATCACATATACGCAACTCATAACGTCAAGACACATCATGGTAATTCATATCATCGATTGATCATCAAACATCATCTATACACATTTCATAACGTCAATATACATCATGGTAATTCATATCATCAATTAAACATCATAATGTGCATCATTATTCATCCACAAAAGTCATCACTTATATCATCATTCATCAAAACCTCTTGTTAATCATATCATCATGTACATCGTCAAAACATCATGATTCATCATCGTCAAATCATCAATATACGCATCAAGATAGTCATGTAAAATCATCAATATACTCATGGTACTTCACATCGTCATTTTTATCATCAACCATCACACATAAACATCTAATAATCATCAATAACATCATGTCATCACCTAATCATCAAAACGTCATTTTCATCACTAATTAATTCATCATATAACACATCAACACATAACAGAAATTCACGGCAACATCACAGCATCAATATAACATAAAATAAATATTTTTCATGAATTTTAAATCAATAAAATAATGTTTTTCAATTCCAGGTCGCGCTAAGCGCGCTACTCACTGCCTCGAAGAGCCAAAATTTCTTCAGACCGCGCTAAGCGCGTTAGACCGTACTAAGGCGGCTCTGCGATTTCTGCAGAAAAACCTTGCGATAACAACACTTCTCCATCTGCAATCTTGCACTCCTAAACTCGTTTTTAACTCATATTTTTCACAGATTATGTTATTATAACCTATAACCATCATATATACATCAATCACAACAATCATCACATAGCAATTCATCACAATTCATCATCCCTAACCTCAACTCCTAGGTTTTCCCACAAAACCCCAATTACCCACCAACACCTAATCTTTATATCAAAAATATTGCAAAGCGATACTCCCCATACCTTAGAATATTGCTTCTTTCGATCTTCTCTTGAAGTTTCGCCAGAATTCTTCTATGCCCTAGCCTCCTTCTCACTTGTTTTTCAGAGCACTTTTGCCTCTTCCTAAAAAATAATACGAATAATGAGTTCCTTTCACTATTCTCCCTTAAAATACCCCTAGATGTGGTCTTCCCATCTTACCCTCACTAATTCTCCTCAAATGTCCACTTTACCCTTAATTCTTCTAATATTATTTAAAATAAATAATAATACATTATATTCCATAACATATACTATTATCTAATTAAGTAACCCAAAACTTCACAAAACACCGACATCGACACGAAACACTAAAATTCACAGAAATCCCCGAATATAATATTTAAATAAATTAAATAAATATTCTTACAAAATTTGGGGCGTTACAAGGACCAGGGCATAACATAGAAAACTGTCTCAGCTGCAAGTCTGATGTACAGAAGATTTTCAGGAACGGGGTCTTATCCTTCAAGGATACAAATCTAAATGTTCAGACGAACCCTTTGCCTCAACACGAGAAGCCTGCAGTAAATTTGATAGAGGAAGAGTCTAACCACAACTATCAGATTCATGATGTACTCTTATTGGGAACCAACCTAGTGAAAATGCATTGCAAAGAGAGCGGATATAGTCATGTACCGTCTCACAATTATCACCAGTGTGATATCTGCTCTAAAAACAATCAAGGATGTTCTGTGGTACAATCAGCTCTACTGGAACAGATGGATCTCGGATGGATCCAAGATCACCGAATCCGTGAGGTCAACATGACTTATACAAATTCCAACATCGTTCAAAACCACGACATCCATACGATGAATGTCAACTTGGTGGCAATGCACTCCAGGCAAAGCCAACATCATGATCTGCCACGACAAGATTACGATTCCTGTCTTATATGCTCGGTAAGCAATCAGGGATGCTCTTTTGTATAAGAGGCCCTCCAGCGTCAGATGGATCTTGGATGGATTCAGGATTACCGTGATAGAAGTCATTATCAAGTTAATGTGATTCAAATCTTTGATATTCGTTTGATGAATACCAGTCTGGTGGAATTACACGCTAAGCAAGTCCAGCTCGGTTTTCTAACTTCACATGATTATCAGAACTGTAAAGTGTGTCATGGAGATGACCAAGAATGTGCACTTATTCAGAGAATGCTTCAACACTTATTGAACCACTGGTGGATTCCTATCTACCTAGATGAAGACACACAACAAGTCAGCATGATTAATGGGAACCCTACTAGGCATCAAAATTAGGATGTTCGATCAATGGAAACAGATCTAGTGAGCTTACACTGCATACAAAGTGGACGTGGCCGAGTGCCACCACACATCTATGAGCGCTGTAGAGTTTGCTCAGAGAATAACCAAGGATGCTACCTCATGCGAGCATCCCTTCAAAGTCAGTTGGACCACAAAGAGGTTCAACCATGTTCAAGCTCTGGGCCAGTTAACATAATGTCGTACTATCTTCCCTATCAAGGCAAAGAAGTTGTCTTAATCCCTAAACGAGAAGTGGCCAAAGACGTATGCGCCATAATCCATTTACTCCATGAATCAAGAGTTCCTCTTGATAGTGAAAATATTCTCAACCTCGAACCAATTGAGGCCGGCTACGATGGTCAGAAAAATCAAAAGGCTTCTGTAGTTATCTATCTGCCGGGACCAGTACCGTACAAATCCAATAAGGCTATCCCTTACAAATACGGTGCAACAACAATTGAGAATGGGAACACTACGGGAAAAGAGGGAAAAGAGGGTGCTTTTTTTGCCCTATAAAAGCGCTTAAAAGCGCTGTCTAAGCTTGCGCTGTCGTAGGTAAAGACGGCGCTTTTTATTTATGAAAAAGCGCTCTCTAAAAGGGAACTTTAGACAGCGCTTTTAAAAGCGCTGTCTAAAGTATACGTTTAAAATTTATAATTTTTTTTATAAACTTTAGAAAGCGCTTTTTCCTTCAAAAGCGCTCTCTAAAGTTGCTTTTAGACAGCGCTTTTGAAAGCGCTGTCTAATGTATACGTAAAATGATTTTTTTATATACCTTTGGAGAGCGTTTTTCCCTAAAAGCGCTCTCTAAAGGGGACTTTAGAGAGTGCTTTTTCCTTAAAAGCGCTCTCTAAAGTATACCTATAATTTTATTGATTTTTTCTACGTATGAAAAATCACATTTTAGCCATTTTTTTTATGCAGAAACCTGCATAGTTTCAAACCAGCATTTCTTATATAATTTCTTGCAACAACAGAATTCTTATACATTTCAAGAAATAGAATTCTTGCAACAACATAATTCATATATACATTTCAATAAAATTAACATTCACAAAACTTACAACAGAATTCACAAAATTTACAAAATTCACAAAATTCTTGCAACAACAGAATTCATATACATTAACAGAATTCACAAAATTTACAACAGAAATCTTCTTGCAACAGAATTTTCTTATATTCACAAAACTAAAATTTACATTCACAAAACTATACATTCAAAAAATTCTTCTTAGAAGAAAGAATTCGCACAATTCTTCCGTAATATAATTCAATTGTTTCCTTGTGTAAGAAGAACACGCCATATCTTCGAAATACTACATAACAAAACAAAATACGCATTATTTAGTTAAAAATAATAAATTATATGACATATCCGATAAATATTAAAATAAATTCTAAGTTATAAAACCATGTGTCGCTCCCAGGATTTTCATCCAGGTACAAACGCGAGAGTGGCGCAGAATAAACAGAGTCGCCAGCCGTGTAAATTTATCCCAAAGGAGGGAAAGGGAACACCGCATAAACCTGAGGAAAAGGGAAAGGAACGGTCATCGCAACCATAACCTGGGTTCGGGATTCGGTTACGCGAGGGGAAGGTGCTAGCACCCCACGCGTCCATCGTACGTGATGGGATCCACGCTTGTTGTCTATTCTAAGGGTGAGTTATCCTATCATCTATGGCTGTACTAAGACGGGAGAGGGGAAAACAAAGACAGACTCGGTAGGACGCCAACGTCCTAGGCCTACGCACCCCCTTTGTGCAATGGGGAATTCAGAGTCAACGTAGTTCGGACCAAGCTCTTTTTGTGTTTTTTATGAGCGACGTTAAGTTCGCGTCCGGCAGTTAGGGTCGATGCCTGTTTGCGACTCAGACGGAAAGTAACGTGCCCTTTTTTAAAATAGCCTTTAGTTTGACAATCTCGAAGGACAAAAAGGTTTGAAGTTGGTTTGTATTTTTTAGGACAGAAGTGGCTTAAGTTAGTTCATAAATTGCATTGCACCAAAGTCTAGGGCACATGGGCGAATACTTAACGCATCGTCCCAAGACAGGACGCTCGCTAAGAACACTAGAAAGATGAGAGGAAGCCCCTCATTTCTCATTCCCCACGCTTAAGGCTCGTGCGCAATACAATTTATCCTTATTAAGTATTTTCAAGAAGTTTTGAGATGAGAAGAGAGAAGACACCAGGGATACTCTAAAGGGGACTAGGAGTCCTAAAGTTATCATGCATGGGTGGCCTACGGTTAGTGAGGTTTGACGACAACCTAAACCTAAAAGAAAAAAGATGAGAGAAGGAAAGAGTAAGGATGACCATGGATACTTATCCACACCCTTAAAGAACTTACCTTAATCACTGCATAAAAGGTTAGTATGAAACAGACACAGGTGATATCAAAGCAAATGAAAACCAAACAATGGTATATAATAGTGATAACAATCCAAACATGAATTAAGAAGTCAAATAAACAACCCCAAGGCAATGGCACAAGTGCCTTTTCAAACAGATAATCAGACAAGATCAAAGATGCGCATATAAGAAAATCTCATGCAAAGAGCCATTAAACAAATAGTAAGACAACTTCTAAAATCACCAAATTAAATATAAAAGTTGCTCAACCAGAGATAAACCAAAAAAACCAAAAACTCCTGCAAAAAATCAAGATGTTAGCCATTTTAACAATTGGGCAAAGCTCAGGTGGGAAGAAGGGTTCAGTGTGCCAAAGGGAATGACTAAAATGCAATATGCAATAATTTAAAAATGAAAGAAAAATATTTTAATGCATCTCAGAATGTTGGTGAATGAATGCAAAAGGAATGGATTAAAAATATTTTATGGATGCAGAGAAATAAAATAAACAAATTTAAGTATGCATGACATAAGTAATTCAAAAAGAAAATAAACTAAACAATTAATTTAGATGATAAAAATAATATAAAAAATAAAAAAATAAAATTTGTGAAAATTTTATAAAATGATAAAAAGTATGCATGAATTTTCTGGGATTTTTTAAATGCAATTAACTAATTTTAATAATTAAAAATGAAAATAATAATGAATTAATAAAAATAAAATATGAAATGAGCATGGGGGTGCGTTTAGCAAGCCGCCCACGTTGAAATGTAAATGGGCTGGCGAAGGTGGGGTGTAAATAGAAGGCCCGTCCACAAATCCAATAGAAAAAATAAAAAAAGAAAACAAAAAGGAACAATGGACCTTGGTCAACCTGTAGACCCCATGCGCACCGTCTGATCAGTCCAACGATCAAAAGCAAGTCAACCAAATAAGAGAGTATTCAAGATCAAAGGCCAAGATGAAAAGGCACACCCAACTTACCAAACACGCACGCACACGTAACCTGTCAGCATACTATACTCCCCCATGTGCCTGGCACATGCTATTTTTAATGTGCTGGCTCAATCTCCATCACACGATTCATCCTATGTACCACGTTAGTCAACTCAAATGAAAAGTAAACAAAATGAAATGAAATCATTGGTGGAACACAATAGGAATGGTGCGGTAATATACACAGGATTATTAAATTAAAATCAGAAAAAAAATAAAACAAAAAAACATGTGGCAGCGTGGTAGCCCTCGGATCGTGAGAATGAAGGGCCAGGATTATGTCTTCTTCGTTGGACCCCCTCACCGGCCGGAAATCCCCAGGTCGCCGGAGCCATAGCTCCGGCCGCCCCTTGCTTCACCTGCAATCTTAAAAATACCCAGAAAATGCAAAGGGGTACATGTTCTTGACCAGAAAATCGTGAGGATTCCAAATATCCCATCCAAATTTGCAAACAACAAGTGCATAATTAAAAACGAACGAAACAAGGTTAGGGCTCAAAAATTCAAACTTACGATACAAGCAATACACACGTCCGATCTCAACAAAAACTATATCAGGATGATCAGCAGACATCACACATCAATATGCATACTTAAAAGGAGATTTTTATGATGGTCAAAAGAGTGGCTAACCTGAGATGGTGCACTCCTAATCCTTGCTTTTAGCTGCGAATGATGGTTGGTTTTTACTCTGTGGATCCCCAGAAAGAATATTGTGGAAGGACCTTTGGAAAAAATCTTGTAGATTGAGAGATATGGATGTGAGATGCTTTAGGGTTCAAATTCTCCACTCCTCCAAATGTCACGTGATGAAACCCTAACCAGTGCATGAATGGGTTTAAATAGACTAGGATTTTTCACTGATAATGAATTGGGCTTGGGTAATTATTTGTTTAATGAGTGTTTGAATAATTTTGGAAAATCACATAATATTAGATACACCTCCTTCCATGCATGGATATCCAACTATTTCATGATGGATCACTTATATCTGAATTGCTAATCACACCCAAATTGGAATTGGGCCTTAAGATGTATTGGTTAATGAGTTTTCAACATTTTGGCAATTTTGAATAATGGAAAATAAGTAAAGAATAAACCATGGAATTTCTTAATTCTTGGGCCCAAAATAATCCTCAAGGAACGTTCTTTGATATTAGAATGTGGCATGAAGCAATGGAATTGATTATAGGTCATTATGCCCAAAGTTGTGAAAATGGAACCATGAGAAACCCTAAAAACCACTTTGCCTTCTTTTGATCATAACTGGAGTTTCACAAATGCTATGGAGACCCACTAGTACTTGTTTGAAAGAGGAGAAAAAGATATTCAACTTTCATGTTGGAGAAAAATTCATTTGAAGCTCCTTTGATGATGAAAAGTCAAGTTGAATGTAGTGAAGGAACTTACCCAAAAAGGAAACTTTCAAATTATAGGTCATTTCCAAATTTAGTAACTTTTGCACCAACTCCTGATTTTTGCTGAATGGCATGAAAATTGACTCTTGATGACCATAAGAGGATGTGAGACCTTGAAAACCTTGGAGAGAACCTCAAAATTCCACAGTTGACTTCTCCTCTCACTGTTGACTTTTACCTAATTCACCTGATTTCCAATCCATTGGCCAATTGAATCTCTCCTGAATCAAACTGATGGACAACCTCCCATACCTAGATACTTAGGGACCCAAGGAATACCATGGAATCAAGTCTTGCCCAAAAAATCAGAAATAAACTGACTTTATAGCAAACCCTAATCTGGGTACCCTCAGTCTAGGAGGAAATAACACAGTCTCCAAATCCAAATTCCTCTGAATATGATGTGTATCCTCTCCAACAAAGATAAGATATGCCATTTGGTGATGATAAAAACCCAAGGAGCTTGCCCAGTGGAGCAATAAACCCAAGGATCTCAAAACCCTAATTCCTGCACTGGTTAAGAGAGAGTGATCCACTTGAGATCCCATGCCACTTGTGAACTCTTGATGATGTGATAGACCAGATAGGCCCTTCTTGAATTGCATCAAGCACCTTGACCCCATGCTAATGATATGCATACATGATAATGCAAAAAATGAAATGAAACATAAGCCAGTTAGTACTAAAGTAAGAGAGCAAATTTTGGGGTGCTACACCATGCATACCCTAATAGGAATCTCCAATTGTCCCATTTGAATGATTTCTCTCATGAACCTCAAAACGAAGTACCCGCAGTCTATGCCATTACGCTGACGAGGGCACTACACATAGACAAACAAATAAGAAATAATATATAGATGTTTTATGTTATTAAGTAGCATCACTAATAAGCAATATTGTGAAAATTAATATACCTCCACTTTGACCCATGTCATATTGCTTGATCTAGCCCGTGCTACTCGAGTCTCTCTTTGTTCACGGTATAGTAGTATAGCTCTATAAAAGAAAAACGTAAACTTAGAACAATGTCACAGAAATAATTAGATATACAAATACACACGAATATTTCGAACAGTCTCACTTACGTGTCAACCACATCCTTCATATTCTGATATGTGGACCAATCAGTATCCAATGAATTAAGATAATAGACCACTTCTGTTATAGGATTAATGGCAACCAACAACCAGTGTCCACTGTAAAATATAACAAAAGTTTAGATGGATAATTTGTACTCAAAAGATACAAATTAAAGATTAGAATGAAATTATAATGAAAATATTACCCGTTTCCAGTATTATACGGTAAAAGAAACAGACATTCTGTGTTGCTGGCCGTAAATCGCTCAAGTAAGTGGTCTCTTACTTCAATTGCATTCATACCAATTCTCGGTGCATTAACAAGGCTGCAAGAGAAGAAACGGAATTTGTTTGACAAATCCGTCCCCCGAATGAATTTTTCATACATGCACCTTAAATAAAAACATAATAAACATTAGACTATTATCATTGAAATGTGTAAATAAATTATTCAACTAAATAAATAATATATTGATTAGAGTACCAGATGTATGAATGCATAACACCGATGCCTAATTCAGTATGATTGAAAACTTGCTCCATGTCCTCTTTTCCGATTATCTCGGAATGAGGAAAACTAAAAACACCTTCGTCCATGTTGATTTGACGAATAACACCTTCCATCAAATTTGACATTGACAAAAGTGTTTCTAGACATGTCTGAAAGTGAGGTCTTTTTTCCTTCACGGTCCTTGTAGGAGCTTTTTTCTTGCCGGTCTGTTGTGAAGGTTGAGCAGGAACCTAACAATCATATAAGTTAGGTAAAGTAGAAAATCATGAATTCGGATAATAGAATAACACTTAAAAGCTACCTCTCTGTGTGATTCAACAGACTCGTTTTGCAGCAAAACCCCTTTATTCTTTGTTGCGGGTTTTGTAGGAGTCTAACATTACCATGTAAAAAAATGTAAGTAATGGTTCAGAATGATTTTCATAATCGTTCAGAATTGACATTTGAATACTAAGAGATTCGTAATGGTTTTCAACATACCTCATCACCTATGGAAATGAGGTCTGACGGCCATGCAACAAACGAACCTATTGCATCCCGTAACAATGTAACCTCTGAAACCGAGTCTAGTATCGGTAGTAATGCATCCGTATCTAAAGCGATATCAACCGACACTTTCAGATAACCTTGTGGGAGCGGATGATGGTGAAGTAACGCTCCCGCAAAGTTATGCACTTTTCCCTTTCCAACCATGCGATAAGTCGGAAACGACAAATACAGTTGGCAAGATGAAATGCCCTGAAGCAATAATAAATATGTAACTGTTAATATGTATAAAGGTCAAATAAAATAAATGTGTTAATTTAATTAAAATAAATATGTGCTAATTACCTCGGGAATTTTATTTGGGGAATTGATACTAGCTTTGTCACTAGCATCTTTCAAACCGGAACCGCGCCTTTCCGCCTCATATCTCTCTTTATCCTGCTGCAATGCTTGGACTTGCGCTTGTAGTGCCATCACAGTTTGCATGATTTCTTGGGTGGTGGGATTTTTTTTCTTTGATTGCTTATACAAGGATGATGGAGTCACACCAAATCCTTTACCTCTCACCCGACCGGGATACTCAGGAACATTTAGTACTCGACTAAGAATGCTCCTGCAATCATCCTCACCTGCGGGTATGGATTTAGATAGATTCTCCTGAAATTCATTGATATATCGAAAATTATTAGTGGGGATTAAAAATTAATTATAATTTAATAAAATTTCAATTAACTTTGAGACATAATGTTATACTTACATATTCTTCATAAACATGCTGAACATCTTCTGTAACAGCTCCACCCTTACCCACGCGAGCTTCCTTCCACAAAACATGGTCCGGATGTGATGATTCTTCACTTTTAGACTCTTCTAACTACACACTTAGTTAAATAATAAGTTCATCAATTATAACACAATAATACAATTAATAAAATCATAGCATTAATATATACTTACCAATTTTTGTTGTAATCGTGTATATCCCAAACGCCCTTTTCTGTATGGATACGCGGGGTTTGATGCTCTTTCGCGATTAATGGCACTCAATTTCTGGATAAAAAATTTTAAGTCATATCAAAACAAACTAATGAAACACATATATAATACAATCAATAGACATGACAAGACAACATTACATTGAATTCTTCGGTTTTCCGTTTGTCTACAAAAATGCCCCATTCTTGCGGTGTAATCACATCCGCATACAACGGTGGAAGTTCTGCTTCAACAAAAATTTTGTTCTCATCCCTAAGATATTTGTTTGATAATAAGGCTCTAAACCCTCTGTGTCTCTTTCCGGCCAATTGAAGACAATACTTTTGCCGGCTTTCTTCAATATTAAAGGACCTCTACGAAAAAACATACACATATAAACATAAAGTGTTTTAGTATAAGTAAATTAAAGACTTAATCGTCAACAAAAATCTAATAACATCAATCATATTTGGTAAGTACCTGTATCTCAGTCCATATATTTTCTTTACCGGCATCCAATGATTTACGCCTCCAATTATCACTAGTGATTGGAATGTGCTGACGGACAAGTGAACCAATGTATGAAGATAACATTGAACCGTTAGGCTCAACTAGTTGGTTCTGGTCACTCCAATGTACATCAAATCTCATCCTTTTATCTCTAGCACGAATGATTCTCTTCATAATGGTTTTTCCTCTTTTTATTTCATGTTCTACATTCGAAGCTTCATTCTGAGCTTCCTGTGTATCTTGTGTCTCGTGGGTGTCTTCCTGGTTATTAGATATTTTACCTGTAAGAAAGAAAAAAACAAAAATTAAATGACAAATATAAACTCATAAAGCAAAAGAGTTTCTTACCTAGCCCTTTCATCACACATACTACCAAGAAATATAAACTCATAAAGCAAAAGTGTTTCTTACCAACACCCTCACTTCACTGTTAATGAATACTTACAACTTACAAAGCCTAAGCAAGTTAAAGTGAAAATTGAAAAGGAAAAGAAAAATTAATAAACACAGAAATTGATACTTGTTAGTAATAGGTACCAACTAAATAAACAAACACCCTTATAAAAGAATGATAAGATTCTGAGTTTCTAATTCTAACAAGAAATTGATACTTGTTAGTAACAGGTACCAAAAGGAGAGGTCAATAGTAATCCTACACAAAATATTCGAATTTTATCATCATTCTACACAGAAACTCTAGCTTTCACTGCAGGGTCATATTCTATTATATATACCAAACAAGAACAACAATAATAGTTTAAAAATCAAGAGAAATAAATTTATAAACAAAAAACATCAACAAAAATGTTGTTTTACGTTTCTTTTAAAAAAAAAGAAGAAGAAGTTGCAGGTGGTGGTAAGAAACACTTTTGCTTTATGACAAGAACGAACAACAACGAACAACAGTAACATGCAAGAACGATTGACAATAATGATGACAAGAACAGCAACAACGAACAATGTTAGAAGTAAGAATAGCAACAACAATGTACCTCTTCTTCGTCACGACGGCAGCAGTGAAGTCACGACAATGAACGACGGCAGCAGAACGACGGCAACCGCGAATGAACAACGACAATGGCGGATGAACGACGGCAATGGCAAAGGGTTTCAGCAGAGAAGAAAGAGAGCAAGGGTCGAGAGAAGAAAATAATTAGAAGCAGTTTCAGAAAATGAAATGAAATGTGTTTTATATTTTAATTAATAAATGACCTTAGAGGGCGCTTTCCTTAAAAAGCGCTTTCTAAAGTGAGGAGACTTAAAGACCTTAGAGGGCGCTTTTCTTAAAGCGCTTTCTAAGGTTAAACTTTAGACAACGATTTTCTAAAGCGCTTTCTAAAGGCTATTTTTAGAAGGCTTATAACAGCGCTTTGTCCTTAGAAAGCGCTGTCTAAGGTTTATCTGAAAATGTCAAAAAATATAAAAATGAGTCTGGGGCGAGGGGGATTCGACCCCCAGACTCAAAGCATGACAAACAAACACACAAACCTCCTTGACCAGCGGTACTACGCCCTCATCCATTGTTTATACTCACTCCATAAATATAAAAAATAAGGTGTCAACATATATATTTAAATAATTTTAAATATAATTTAAAATAAATTAAAATATAATTTTAAATAATTTAAATATATTAAATATAATTTGATATATTAATATAATTTAAAGTATATTTTAAATTATATATTAATATAATTTATATATATTAAATATAATTTAAATAAGTTAAAATGTTTGTATTTAAAACATATATATTTAAATTTAGTATTTGAATAATTTTAAATATAATTTAAAATAAATTAAAATATAATTTAATATAATTTAAATATATTAAATATAATTTGATATATTAATATAATTTAAAGTATATTTTAAATTATATATTAATATAATTTATATATATTAAATATAATTTAATAAGTTAAAATGTTTGTATTTAAAACATATATATTTAAATATATTATTTGAATAATTTAAATTATAATTTAAAATAAAATAAAATATAATTTAAATATATTAAATATAATTTGATATATTAATATAATTTAAAGTATATTTTAAATTAATATATTTTAAATTATATATTAATATAATTTATATATATTAAATATAATTTAAATAAGTTAAAATGTTTGTATTTAAAACATATATATTTAAATATATTATTTGAATAATTTAAAATATAATTTAAAATAAATTAAAATATAATTTAATATAATTTAAATATATTAAATATAATTTGATATATTAATATAATTTGAAGTATATTTTAAATTAATATATTTTAAATTATATATTAATATAATTTATATATATTAAATATAATTTAAATAAGTTAAAATATATAATTTAAATATATTAAATATAATTTGATATATTAATATAATTTAAAATTCCTTTCCCTACCTAAAGGGCGTGGGTTCGACCCCCCCTTTTACCATATTTTGTGATTCAGTATAATTGTGCCAAACAACAAATACAGCGCTGTCTCTGAAAATGTTTAGAATTGTTTTATATTTTAATTAGTAAATGACTTTAGAGGGCGCTTTTCCTTTGAAAGCGCTTTCTAAAGTGAAAAGAAATTGAGCCCTATTAGAGCGCTTTCTGAAAGCGCTTTCTAAGGTGATACCTATAGCAGCGCTTTTTAAAAGCGCTCTCTAAAGTGATACCTATAGCAGCGCTTTTTGGAAAGCGCTGTCTAAGGTGGCACTCTTTTACAATCTTTTACAGCGCTTTTGAAAAGCGCTTTCTAAAGCCTTTCTTTTAAGGCGCATTTTTTTAGCGAAATTTTTTTATTCTTTTTAGCAGCGCTTTTGCATAAAACCGCTGTCTTTTTGGTGCTGTCTAATCATATTTTTGGCGTAGTGGAAGGAAACTTCATTACCCTCCGTCGTGAATATTGCAGACATCAGTCGAGTGACACGGAGCGGTCGGATCTTCAACAGAGGAGTTGGAGAACCCAGCAAAGAAAAGGAACCTCAAACAGAAGTTCCCAATCAACTAGTCGGTCAATCCAGTGATCCCGACCATTCAAAGAACAACGACGAGATGCTGAAGCTCATCTAGAAGAGTGAGTACAACATTGTTGATTAACCGTTGCAAACTCCTTAAAAAATATCTATGCTATCTCTTTTACTCAGTTCCGATGCCCACAGAAAGGCTCTACAGAAAGTCTTAGAGCAGGACTTTGTGGAACAAGATGTGACGATAGTACAATTCGTCAGCATCATCTCCAACATCACTTCCTGCAACAACTTAGGATTTAGTGATGAAGAACTACCGGAAGAAGGCCAAAATCACAACATGGCGCTAAATATTACAGTTAATTGCCAGGACGATGCTTTAGCCTGTGTACCGGTAGACACCGGATCAGCTCTGAATGTTATGCCAAAATCTACTCTGATGCGACTATCATTTCAAGGATCTACGATGAGAGGCAGTGAGGTCATCGTCAAAGCATTTGACGGGTCCAGGAAAACAGTTATCGGCGAAGTCGACCTTCCCATAACTATCGATCCTCACACTTTCCAAGTCAGTTTCTAGGTCATGGACATCCGGGCAGCATTCAGCTGTTTGTTAGGAAGACCTTGGATACACGAGGCTAGGGAAGTCACTTCGACACTTCACCAGAAGCTGAAGTTTGTCAAGAATGACCAACTGGACACAGTCCGTGGAGAGAAAGCCTTGACCGTGACCAACTTATCGTCGTCCACTTGTGTAGAACCAGAGGAGGTTGTTGGAACCCAGTTCCAGGAACTTTCGGTGAGCAATGATAACTAATAAGATAAAGGAACATCGATTTCCTCATATAAAGATGCTCTCGAAGTGATCAAAAGTAACAATGCAAAAGGATGGGGACAACTTGTCATTCCTACTGACAACAAGACAAAGAAAGGTCTTGGCTTTTCTTCAACCTGTACCTAGACTGCTACTAACAATGAAAGTTTTCATCCCATTCAGAACTTCTTCCACAGTGGAGGTTTCCTTCACCTAGTACCTCAAGAAGTACATACCATCAACGAGAGTGATTCCTCCGATACAGATGAAGAGTGGAAGTCCTATCTCAATGAGGATGGTTATATGTCTCAGGGAGAGGTGCCTATGCCATTTTGCTATCCCGCACAGAGTCTGAGATATATACCAAGATCATACGTCAAGATGATGTACAGAGATTATGATCCGGAAGGATGCCGTGCTCCACCAAACTCATTAGAGGAGGACACTCTGATGAAAGACAACTTCGACTATGACTATTATGACCCAATGGATGGCCTGCCTATCTGGCACCATAACCAGGATACTTGGGGCAAAAGAGGTAGCCCAACGTTGCATATCAGCTGAGCATCATTGAAAAGAATACTCGCGTCCACACCAAATCATGGGATCATTACTCAGGGCATTCAGAAAATATCCAGCACGACAATGAATTTGCAAAGATTGCAGGACAAGAGTTCATCAACTACGCTTTTCCTGAGGTCAACGTCATCGAAAAGGATGACTCCTCTATTTCCAAAGAAGTGTGGGATACCTTAGGACAACCGAGTGGCAAGTACGACTTCTTGGTTAAGTACACAGCTCCCTAAAGTTCTTGTATTAGGCTCGAAGACATCCAGCCCACTGGATGGGGAGATCCACCTGAGAGTGAGAATGTTGTGCAAAATACAATAGAAGAGTTCGTCTACGACAACTCTGCCTGGGAGGAAGACTCCAACGATCCTGCTCTGCCAGAAATCAGCATCATTTCTGAAGACAAGCCAAGAAGGAAGGTACTAGACTTTGTGATTCACCGAGGAGTTCGTCGCCAATGGGTTGCTGTCAATGTTCTGAAAGTTGTCCATAAGTCTAAGTAATTGCCGTCTTTGTTTTAACCTTTCACCCTGCCCGGGTGAAACATATGTTTTGATAGGGCTCACTTTCTGTAAATGTCCCTCTTCGCTTCGCCGAAAGCGACAAAGTTTTGTTTTATAGGGTTGTAGTTTCAAGAATCGACCAAATCATAAATAAAATAAGGTCGTTCTGTAATTTCCGCATTTATTGTTGTTTTCTCTTTTCGCTTTTTCTGAAAATGGTAATCCTAAAAATAACTCAAAAAAATAAAAAAACAGGCATTTTTCAGAAAATACACTGCACACACTTTTGCATTTTCTCTATCTCTTGTAAAAAACAATCATCACGTCGTGCAGATTGCTTGTTTTAAACCCCGTTGAAACATACGATCCAATGCCTTCTCGCAACTTTGAATTCCCGGTATTTGAGGCTGAAGAAGAAAATGACGAAGAAATTCCAGAAGAGATCTCCCAATTACTCAGACAAGAGGAAAGGTCCATTGAACCTCACAAAGAGCCGTTGGAAACGATCAACTTGGGTTAAGGAGAAGAGAGAAAAGAAGTCAAGATTGGGGCACTGCTCAGTCCGACTGTCAAAGAAATTTTAATAAAGCTTCTCAAAGAATTTCCCGATGTATTCGCTTGGTCCTATAAGGACATGCCAGGGTTGGATACCACCATCTTGGAACATCATCTACCGTTAAGAACAGAATGTCCACCAATAAAACAAAGGTTGAGAAGGACTCACCCAGACATGGCCATCAAAATCAAAGAGGAAGTATAGAAACAGATTGACGCAGGTTTCCTCGCCACATCTGAATATCCTCAATTGTTAGCCAAGATAGTACTAGTTCCGAAAAAGGACGGAAAGGTCAGAATGTGTGTAGATTACATGGATCTGAATAAAACCAGTCCAAAGGATGACTTTCCCCTACCACACATAGACATGTTGGTAGACAATACAACAAAATTCAAAGTATTCTTGTTCATGAATGGATTCTCGGGCTATAATCAGATCAAAATGGCGCCGAAAGACATGGAGAAAACTTCATTCATCACCCCATGGGGCACCTTTTGTTACAAGGTAATGTCGTTCGGTTTTAAGAACGTCGGGGCAACCTATCAAAGGGCCATGACTACTCTGTTTCACGACATGATACACAAATAAATAGAAGTGTATGTCTATGATATGATTGCCAAATCTAAGACAGAAGAGAAGCATGTGACCCACCTGTCAAAGCTATTCGAGCATTTGAGGAAGTACAACTCCGCTTGAATCCCAACAAGTGCATATTCGGTGTCCGTTCAGGGAAACTTGTAGGGTTCATCATCAGCCAGAAAGGAATTGAGGTTGATCCTGACAAAGTCAAGGCCATTCAAGAAATGCCTTCTCCAAAGACTGAAAAACAAGTCAGGGGATTCCTGTGACGTTTGAATTACATTTCTAGATTTATATTCCTCATGACCGCGACATGTATGCCGATCTTCAAATTACTAAAAAAGAATCAGGACTGCGTATGGACAGAAGACTGCCAAACCGCCTTTGACAGTATCAAGGAATACCTGTTGAATCCACCTATCATGTCACCTCCAGTAGAGGGAAGACCGCTGATCAGCTACTTAATAGTCTTGGAAGACTCCATGGGTTGTGTACTTGGCCAATAAGACGAAACGAAAAGGAAAGAGTCTGCCATCTACTATTTGAGCAAGAAGTTTACCGACTGTGAAACTCGGTATACTATGTTTGAGAAAACATGCTGTGCTCTGGCTTGGGCAGTAAAACGTCTTCGCCAACATATGTTTTGTCACACTACTTGGTTAGTCTCTGAAATGGATCCAATCAAGTACGTCTTTGAAAAGCCTGCTCTCACGGGAAGGATTTCCCGTTGGCAGATGTTGTTATCAGAATACGACATAGAGTACCATGCTCATAAAGCTGTCAAAGGAAGTATTTTAGCCAATCATTTGGCTCATCAACCGATTGACGATCAAGAATCAGTCGGGTTTGACTTCCCGGACGAAGATGTCATGTATCTGAAAATGAAAGATTGCGATGAACCGCTACCCAGTGAAGGGCCAGAACTAGGTTCCCAGTGGCGTATAATCTTTGACGGAGCTGTCAACCATTACGGAAACAGAATTGGGGCAATCATTATAACACCTCAGGATACCCACATTCCTTTCACCGCCTTGTAGCGAGCGATTTTTGTCGGTGATGCGACCACCTTATCGCTGGTTTTTGGGTTTCTCCCAACAATGAGGAGGGAGTATTACTTTCTGATTTCTTATTTATCCAATGAAGCTGGAAGGGGAAGGGAAGCTATCTAAAACTAACCTTGCACGCGAATGTTTAACTGAACAAACGCTTAAAGAGATTGGGGGTCCGGGGTCAGGTTATACAATGGGGAGTTGTCAATTATCCATCCTATATGTGGTTATCCACAGGGTGTTAGCTTCAGGTTTCGCTTTGTACTTGATGGTGTTTATCCGTTAATGGGTTGGAAAAGTTTCTTGGGAAAGTATGAGAGAGAGAGTGAGTTGATGTTGATGTTCGGGTTTTCCTGATGTTTTTGGTAAGGTACTGGACCTAAGTTTGATTGATATGTGAAGGTGTTGGACCTAAAGTGTTTGATTAGGTATGCTCGCTAAGATTTCGCAATCTTATGCCTACGTATTCCCATCTAAAAGAAATAGGGAAATCAGAGCAATCGTAGTTCCTCCTATTCTAAGGGAGGAAAAAGATATTTGGTGTCTTGTTCAAAGCTCAAGATTGAAGCTAAAAGGGTTTATTTGTGTCTTGTTCAAAGCCCAAGATTGAAGCTAAAAGGTTTGACTGAGAGAGAATGTATCATCTCTAAAAGGAGATGTTGATTTTTGTGTGCCTTGATCTAAGCCCAAGGTTGAAGCTAAGAGGTTGATTGACTCCACTAGGGAAGTCCTTATACAAAGCCTAAGAGGAGGTTGAGGATGACTGACTCAACAAGAGAGTGTTTATATCTGTGTCTTGTACAACGCCCAAGATTAAGGCTAAAAAGAGACTGACTCTTTGGGGATATCATTATACAATGCCTAAGAGGAGGCTAAAAGTTTGACTTTTCTGGGGAAAGTGTTCTATCTGTCTTGTACAAAGCCCAAGATTGAGGCTAAAAAAGGTTTTGACTCCGTCAGGGAGGTTTGTATGTGTCTTGTACAAAGCCCAAGATTGAGGCTGAAATGGGAAATTTAAGTGACTCGGGTGAGGATATTTTAGGTGTCTTATACAAAGCCCAAGACGGAGGCTAAAAGGATTTGACTTTGCTGGAGAGTATTATCTGTCTTGTACAAAGCCCAATATGGAGGCGGAAAAAAGTTTGACTCTGCTTAGGAATTTATTTCGCAAAGCCTAAAGGAGGCTGGGAGGAACTGTCTCCGCTGAAGTAGATATTTGTTCCCAAACTTAAGAGAAGGTTATGAAAATTTGTGCCTTGTACAAAGCCCAAGATTGAGGCTAAAAGGGTTTGACTCAACAAGAGAGTACTTTTATCTGTCCTATACAAAGCCCAGGATTGTGGCTGAACAAGCTGGAGAAATCATTATCCACAGCTTGAGAGGAGACTAACTCCTACTAGGGGAAATCATTATACAAAGCCTAAGATGAGGCTGAAAAATATGGACTCAACAAGAGAGTGTTCTTATTTGTCTCGTACAAAGCCCGAGATTGAGGCTAAAAGGGTTGACTCAACAAGAGAGTGCTAAAAGGCGATTGACTCAACAAGAGAGTCTGAAAAGTGGTTGACTCAACAAGAGATTCTGAAAAGTGATTGACTCAACAAGAGAGTCTGAAAAGGTTAGCTCCGCTGGGGAGTATCATTTGTACAAAGCCTAAGCAGAGGCTAAATGTGTTGAGGAAAGATCCTTATACAAAGCCTAAGAGGAGGCTAACTTCTGTTGGGGATTATTAAGATCTCGAGGCAGGTCCAAATGGGGAATCAACTCTTGCTAAGGATTACAGAAGAGTTGAGGTATCAGATGCCTTGAGGTTATGATTTGGGATAGTGTTATACTGATGATAAACTAGCCCTGGTTTGTGGTTTTTAGGAGAGAGACTGGGTTTTAAACTCTACTGGAGATTGATCCAGAAGAACCGGGGGTTTTTCCTATGTCCAAGTCTACTGGTGTGGAAGAGTTTTATCTTTTGTATGATGCCCAAGAGGAGGCAGGTGTTTTAAGGGATGAGTATCAACCCTAAAATGGTTGGATGTTTTGACACTGGAAAGACTGCTCTAGCAAAGGATGACTAAGTTCTGTCTTATACCTTTAAGAAGTCTTCAGGGACCTTGTATTTAGCCCAAGAGAAGGCATGCGAACTTCTAGGAAGCCGGAGGGTCCTTGTACAAAGCCCAAGAGGAGGCGGGGATGCTTTTAGGAACCCCTAGGGTCTCAAACCAAGAAAAGTTCAAGAAATGCTATTCACCGAGAATAGATCATTTAGTGAAAGTTCTGAGGTTTGAAGAAATTCAAGAGATGCTATTCACCGAGAATAGATCAACTCTGGGGAATAGAACTTCTTTGACAATTTCTAGGGTAACAGTCTAAGAAAAGGTTCACAAGGAATACTGCCTTTCTCTTTGTTCCATATTTTTTAAGCCCAAGAGAAGGCAAGACTGTATCTGGAAATCCTATGGGGATCTAGTTTTAACTGTATTTAAGAGTGACCAAACGGCTTTACCTAGTTCTAGACCTAGTTGTCGGGGAAAACTCTAAATAGCTATACTAGTATATATACCGTTGATATATGACAAGTATTTAAAAGGATATGAAAGAAGACATACAGTGCGCAGCTTCCCACAATACAGTTTATATATTAAAGCATGTAAATGAAAGTAGATAAAAACTTACAGGCGAGCAAGCTTCCATGCTGTATTGTTAGTTGTTCAAAGAAATTAAAGAAATTTTTGACAATAACCGTATATTTGAATCTAAATCAAAAGGGAAGTTGTTTTGAAAAAGATTGTTGGGGCTTATACTCAAGGAGAGGCCCAAGGTTTAACAGTAATCGTACCGTTGTTTCGAAGGTTGTTCTGGACTTATACAATAACTGAGGCGCAAAATGGTTTTGGTTAAAAGAGGATTGGGTCTTACACTCTATTAGAGGCCCAAAAGATTTATTTCTGTACAAGTGGTGGGGCTTACAACTCAAGGAGAGGCCCATTGATTTCTGTTTGAAAATGGCGATCACGCCGAGATTGTTCATCGTATCGGGACTTATACAATATCTGAGACCCAAAAAAGGTTTATGTACAACAAGGGTTGGGTCTTACACTCTATTAGAGGCCCAATAGTGTTTTAAAAGGTTTGATGAAGATCAAGAACCAAAGAAACCCTAATTTCATTTTCTTTTAAAAGTAATCCTTTTAATAAAATGAATAAAATGACAAAATACCAAATAAGTCTAAATAAACTACTTGTGATTTTTGATTAAGGTTTGAAAAATGAGATTTTAATCACAAGATGATTTAGGACTCATTTGATTTTGATTTTCAAGATGAATATTCATTTTTGAAATGTTTAAAAACAATAAAAATGAATTTATTTACAAAAATATCAACTATATTAAATAAATAATATAAATTTGATTTTTTGGTGGAATAAAATATTTTAACATTTTTGTGATTTTTTTGTAAAAAGAACCGATAAAAAATAATTAAAATTGAGAGAGAAATTAATTTTCCAAATCATTTAAAATAATATGACAAATATTAAAAAAAATGGAAAAAGTGGTAAAAAAAAGGGTCTAGGGCAAGGGGGATTCGAACCACAGACCTCCTAGCCAAACACATGAGTGTGTAACCACTAGGGTGGTGATACATCTGTGCATCAAAACCACCCCATAAATATATAAGGGGTGCCTTGTTTTAGGCCAGGCCAAGGCAAGGCAAGTTCTTGGGCAAAAAACGTAAAGGCTGTAACTTTCTCATTTCTCCATGGATTGAGACACAATATTGGTCTATCCTGCCTAGAATTTCACAAGGAATCCAATGGTGGTCTTGGTTTTTTTCAGATGAGGTCCTTATTTTAAAACCCGATATTGGTTTTGAAATAGGCCTATATTTGCATTTTCTATGTTACCTCAAGGTACATGCCATAATTGCATGATGAATTGATTCAAACACAACATATACAACATGTATGAGATGTGTATGAGCAGTGGACTTCAAAGTAATGCATAATTCAAAGAGTTCAAGTTGTGATGCTTACCTCTTTAGGAGCTTTTTGTGATATCTGCCAAGTTTCTTGTGCCAGAAGTAATTTGATGCTTTAGACACTCTCAATTGATCCCTTGGAAGCTTTTAGAATAATCACCACCAGCTGGAATCCTCAGGAACAAGTTTTGGCACTTTCTTGCAAAAGGGGCAAAAGTGACCAATATGGAAACTCCCTCAAATGGTGTTTCAGATGTGGGGAACCATTTGGGACAATTTAAGGATGATATTTGGAGTGTGTTTGAGGTTTTATCTGATTTTGAAAGTGACTGAATCAAGAC
The DNA here is from genome assembly GCA_022829125.1 of Lathyrus tuberosus. Classification (NCBI taxonomy): domain Eukaryota; kingdom Viridiplantae; phylum Streptophyta; class Magnoliopsida; order Fabales; family Fabaceae; genus Lathyrus; species Lathyrus tuberosus. The sequence goes on along the minus strand of JALAZF010000107.1, from coordinate 10,224,247 downwards.
ATGGCTTGAAAAATGCAAAGTCCAAATTTGAGGTTTTGGAAGTGGACTTTGTGATTTTGGTGTTACAGGTCACATGTTAGTGTTTGGAAAACTTAGATACAACATATTAGAGGTGTTTGGATCACAAGCTGTGATGGAATTGCTCTCTAACGTAAAAACTCAGAGATACCTTTCAAAAGAAGGTATTTTGGTCTAAAGAGAGAGATTTTGAGGAAAGCATCAGTTTGGGAGCTTTGGTGTACTCAAACTGAGCACAAATGAGCTTTATTTATAGTAGAGCAAGTTTTTTTTGCAAGCAATAGTGAATGGCAACTGCAGCAGGCCATTGACTTGAGATTAGGGTACATGCTTTATAGCTTTGGTTCAGAGATAAGTTTGGACTAAATTCAGTTGGAATAGGCTCAGTTCATGCCACCATGGTGCATCCATTAAAGGCTTGGAGACAAAATTGAAGTCTTGGCACTTTTTAGCCTTTTTAGGTTTGGCATGGCTATTGTAGATTCTTGGACTTTGGAGGCTTGGGGATCAAATCATTCCCTTCTTGTTTTATCCTCAGATGTGTCCAAATTGATGACAAGACTTGGATTTATCAGATTTAGACAAATCGAACAAAATGCACAAATTCTACCTTGTAAAACTACTTCATGATGCCATGTTTCAAGGGTTGTATCTCCTTGCTCAAATGGAATTTAGAGATAATCTGGTACTTGTTGGAAAGCCCTCATGGCATAATTGAACTTTGATGTTCACCCCTAGATCTGGTTTGACTTGGATCAAGGTGAAAAATGGCCCTACATTTTGGAAAAAGTAAGGCAGATTCTGACTTAGTGAAAATTTCACTAAGTGTTCGAAAAATGTCATTTTCATGTTTTTAGCCATTTTGATCACTCCATAACTTAAAATCCATGAGGAATTGGAGTTTTATGTAGTTGAAGCTTTTGTAGAGTGTAGTAAGACCTACAAATCCAGCTTTGGATCACCCAAAATGGTTGCTTGGATCTCAAGTTATGGTCCTTGGAAGTTGGTACCCTAGCCACTTTGTTCCATAACTTAGAAAAATTCTATGTTTTTTATGGTTACCCCTTTTACAAGTTAACACATTTTCTTTGGTTTTTCTTGATGAATGATGATTCAAATCACATATTAACATTGTTTTAAGGTTAAGGAACCTTGGTTGACCAAAAATCCAAAAAGTCAAACTTTGGATTTTTGCACAGTTGGCTTTTTTATCGGATGAAATCCAAACTGTGCGATCCTTTGTAAAATCAAGTCCTTGACCTAAATCAAACCTAATGGATAGATTCCATAGGTGTTATAGGGTGTATTGAATCATGTCCCAAGGTTTGGGAGCATATCTTGGTCAAAAGTCAAAGGTACAGTTGACTTTTTTCCTTGAAACCCTAACTGTGGTCCTGATGAAATTGAAACTTGTGGATCAAGCTTCTTGGATCAATCCATTGTTGTAAATGGATCAATGTAGTGTATTGGAGGCCCTTAAATCATGTCTTGAGGTCCTGGATCATGTTTTGTCCCAGAAGTCAACTTAGGGGTGAATTAGGTCAAGAAACCCTAATTCCTGATTTTTGGGTAAATGCATCCCCTGAGATTAAATTGACTTGATGATTGGGTCCATGAGGTCCCTTGGAGTATCTTGGGTTGTGCTTTGAAGCATTGGCTCATTCCCAGAGGAAAATCTTCATCTGGAGGCCTTGGTCGACCAAAACCCAAACTTGGTGACACTGGCGATATTGAGGCTTGATCCACTTGGAATGTAGCAACCTTGTGCTTGATCCTTGATGTTGGAGTCCTCTTGATCCTTTATGGATGTTTTTAGGGGTTAGACAAGTTGAAGATCATGCCATTTCTTGATTGATCCTCTGTCTAAGTGCCCTGAGAGGGCTCAAAACCCTGATTATTGTTTGTGGTGGATGCTTAAACATCTTTGAGGAGATTGATGAGGTATGAAAGTACATCTATATTGTGATGATGATTTGCACAATGATGGGAAATCTTGGTGGTCAAAATTTGGGGTATGACAGATGCCCCTATTTAATCTTCTTGGACCCGAAGGTGTGAATGGCGAAGGTATTCGGGCATTCGGGGTGCAAGAGGATTAAATATTGGAATACCCGAAATTTTGATGGTGGTTATGAATGGCAGCTTGCTCATCCATCTTCTTTTGTTAAGCAATGATACTTAGAAAAGGTAAAAACTTCCCTTCGATCCTGGTCTTCAGCCATGGAATTGGTCTTAGTTTCTGATATAAACTTCCCCTCGATCCGGGTCTTCATCCACGGATCTGGTCTCAATTTCTTTTGTCCATAAACTTCCCCTCGATCCTGGTCTTTAGCCACGGAACTGGTCTCAGTTTCTGAAATAAACTTCCCCTCGATCCCGGTCTTTAGCCATGGAACTGGTCTCACTTTCATTTGTCCATAAACTTCCCCTCGATCTTGGTCTTTAGCCATGGAACTGGTCTCAGTTTTTGAAATAAGCTTCCCCTCGATCCTGGTCTTTAGCCACGGAACTGGTCTCAGTTTTCTTTTGTCCATAAACTTTTTGACAAGGGACGTTATTTGTAGCAGTTCTCCTCAAACTTCTCGCCGAATTCCTGGGGAGACGCCATTTGACGGAAAAAAGTTTTGATGTCAGACTTGCTGGGGAACCCATTCGTCTGGGCTGTAGAGGTATGCAAACTTCTCTGTTGAAGATGCCATTTGTTGACTCTACTGAGGTAAACGAGTCTCTTGAGAGACTGCTTCCTGCTTGAGGATATTACATCATACTTTTCTTCGAGATCTTCTCGGAGAAATGCCATGTGATGTGATCCAATTTTGAGGTGCCGATGACTTCATTATCATTGACTCTCTTGCGGAGAAAAAGCTCAATGTGTTGCTCAGAGTCTTTAGCTATGAGGCTTTCTCTAGGGATTTTTCCTTAATTTGGGAAAGCGAGGATATCATCTTCAATGGCGAAGAGTGACGTTTGTCGAATGCCTTCTTGCCTTCAAAGGTTCAAGTTATCAAAGTGGTCAAGGGCCAACTCCAATCCAGAAATAAACTGGAGAAGAGAGATTGTTCAGACGCAACATTTCTTGATGAGGAAATAACTGACAACTCGATTGAGAAGACTTTTATCACTAGAGGATAAGGCCGACTAGAGTGATAGTGATGCAAGATGAATATGAATGCAAATCAATAATGCGTGATGTATGTATGTATATGCTGACAAAACCGACACGACATATGGACTAGTGAATGAACACGACTGGATACTCGGCCACTGCTGGGGACGAGGAAGTACCATTTGGTCCAAAATAGCAATTTTACCTTGCTTAGGAGAGATAGTCCCTGTGGGGAAAACGTTGGTCAGTCTTAGGAGGTAAGAACTCTGTTGGGGATATCAGATGGGAAAATCACATCTGATACAGTTGATCCTTCATTTAGGCGTACTGGTTTAGAAGGAGTACTTTGATTCTGCACTTTGAAGTTTACTCGCCTTTGGAGAAGCAATCGATGTTCTTTCACTACTACAAAATGCCCAAACAACAACGCGAGGTTTACAACGGCATCCTATACATCGTTCTTATAGTGCGTACTGGATGCGCGCACATTATTTTAATTAAAAATCTCAAGGGTATAATAACGGTTATTATGAAAACCGTGGTGATACAATCTAGCTATCATGGGTTCGAACCTCATCGCCCTCAAATTGTTTATCCCTTTGACGTAAATGCTCCATTTTTAAGTTTTATTAATATTTAACTAAAAAATAATAATCATATCACGACGGCTTTTTCTTAAAACCGTTGTTACAAACTATTATGTATTTTAAACACCAAGTATATATCAATTTATCCATTGAAAAAAGAAACAAGACGAAACAACCCTAACACCAACGCCGTCACCATTGTCGGGAAGAAGACAACAACAACAAGAAAGCATTCTACTTTAAGGTGTTGCAATGTCCCATTTGAAGACAAAATCATCCAAAGGTGTTTCTACGTCTTTTTCCAGTGTAAAATCTCGATCTGGAAATTTTTGTGGTTGTGATGGTCGTATGGTTTCGTATCAATGCAAGAAGGGACAAAATAAAGGAAGGATTTTTTGGAGATGTCCATTTTGGAGGAGCGATGAAACATATAATTTGATCATATGGGATTAAGACGTGGGAAAAAGAGATGGAAATGACGACGAGAGCATTATGAAGTCAGAGTTGGAAGTTGTGGGCTATATGAAGGTTATGTATGAGGATTTAAAGAAAAAAACAAGAATTTGAAGAACAAAATGAAATCAGGGATAATTTCTGGAAATGTCAAGATGTTGTGTTTTCTTGTCTCCTTTATGTTTAATGTTTACTTTGTTATGAAATGTAATAGTTGAATTAGGGTTTGAATTACATTGTTGATGTTTAAACTGCAGATCCATTGTGAATTACATTGTTGATGTTTAAACTGCAGATGCATTGTGAATTAAATTGTTGATGTTTAAACTGCAGATGCATTAAGTGAGAAGTTAAGGCGCACCTTTTCTTTTTTATTTATTTTAAAATTCACAAATAAAAGGGTTATCACTACGGTTCTCCTAGTTAACCGTAGTGATATATTTATAATAAATAAATACCTATCTATACAGTTTTTATTTATTTTAAAATTCACAGATAAAAGGGTTATCACTACGATTATTCTAGTTAACCGTAGTGATATATTTATAATAATAAATACCTATCTATACAGTTGTTATTGTTAACGGTTGTGAAATAGTTTACCCATATATAAGCAAAATAACTTTCACTTAATTGACACTAATGCCGTTGCCTTCAAAGTGAAACCCTAGAACCCATTTTTTCTCTTCGTTTTCACCATTAGCCGTGAATTATACATTAAGGTATTCTTCTTCTTCCATCTATTGTTAGATATTTCCCATTATCTCGTTTATGGATTGTTATTTTTGTTGATTGTTCTCATTTTTTCAGATTCGTTTTCACTACCTTAACAAAGACCATGCTTTGGAAACTTCATAATGTTTGCGTAGCTATGGAAAAAAGTACAAGAAGCATGAAGCTATGATAGAAACTTCATCCACCTTGTACTTTTTCTTCATAGCTTCACGAACAAGATGTTAGTAAATGAAGAATCAACACTGTAAGCAAACTTTATCTAGTTTTAGAAACAATGAAAAGAAGTTTAAGAAGTATGAAGCTTTTGTGTAAGCTTCTTCCTCCTTATATTTCTTTTTCATTGCTTCCCAAACTAGTTCAACATCATAATTGATTCCTGTTCCGTGATTAGTTTCATTAAAAGGTGTGTTATTCCTGTTCCTCTCTTTACTCTTCACTGGATTATGGTTTTAGGGTTTGTTTTCAACTGAGGATGCTCATTTTTGAATTTTGCTTTGTTTCCTTGCAGGTTAAGGGGATGATACAGGGTGATGATGCTGGTGGAAGCAAGCGTATTATATCAGTTTATAATTTCTAGATCTGGTATAGATGTTGTTTGAGTTTATTATATTCTATTTACATTGTTTAACTAACCCTCACTTAAAGTTTGCTAGTGGTAGCATGCGTATTATATGAGTTTATAATATCTGGATATGGTATAGAATGTTGTTTGAGTTTATTATATTCTATGTAGATTGTTTGTTTCATTAACCCTCACTTAAAATACATTCAGTTAATTTGACATAGATACTTATAATCTGCAAATTAAGTTGTATTTGAAAACCAACTTAAACAAACCAATGTTGTTTTCTGATTGTATGCCTCTCATCATTTATCTCACGTTCTTTTATATATAGATTATGGTATAATGATCTGGCTTCTTAGATGCATCTCCATCTTCCATTATAGTTAAATCAAAGATGAGGCAGATTATCCAATATCTTGTTGATCTTATGGAAATTTAACTATAATCGAAGATAGCGATATATCGAAGGAGTCAGATCAATAAACCACAATATATGTAAAAGAGCGTGAAATACAAGATGAGATGAATGAAATCAGAAAACAACATTGGTTTATTTAAGTTGGTTTTCAAGAACAGTTTAATTTGCAGATTATAGACATCTTCATCAAATTGAATCCATGTATATTTATTTTGGGAGGTGTTTGGAAAACAAGGAATCTACATTTAATATAATAAACTTAGGATACTTACAACAACGGTTATCTATTGTAACCGATATCATTCGTAATTTATGTTTTATATAATTTCGCTACTTATGGGTTTCGAACCCAGAACCTAAGTGTATGTATCACAACAGTTTATTATCATAACAGTTGTGATATATGGCTCGCGCCATACCTTTCAATAACGGTTTCCAGCCCGTTGTAGAAACAGCTAACTTACAACGACAATCTACATAACAACGCCTTCGCCCGCGTCATTATATGTCATTCCCAACCGTTGTTAAATGGGTTTGTTGTAGTAGTGTTTCGATGTTCAACAGTCAAAAGAATTGCCATCTTTATTTTAAAAGTAGAAAAATTTGACAAGTAAATTCATTTTTGTTTTATTTCAAGAATCGTCAATCATGTTAAAATGTCGTTCTGTAAAGCTAAAACAAATAAGAATTGCAAACAAAAGTACTAGGGCTCAAATTTTATTGATAGGATGGAAATCAACCAAGCGCGTGATTCCATAGAGTATTTACAAAGTTAGAAAATGGTAATTAAAGGGAAAAGGGCTACATTGAAACAGAACTATTGTATTCCCTCTACCAACTTTAAATTCTGGGCATCCTGAGCTTCTGTTGAAGATGACCTTGACTGGATTTTTTCTGATGGATGGCATGACTGCTATTGGGGGATTTGCCCTTTTGTTGAACGTAGTTACTTGCCATTATCCATAACTTTTGTCTGGATTGTACTTTGAGATTTCCAATCCATTGGGATGATTTTTGATTATGCCTCTAATTTTTGCCTGGACCGCCCTTTCGGGTTTTCAATCCACCAAGACGTTTTTTTTAGTTTAGGCGAAGTATTTCTTGACTACATCAACATTTGTGGGGTAGGCAAATTCTTCTCCATCCATGGTTGCGAATCTCAAGGCACCGCCCGAGAAAGCTTTCTTGACCGCATAGGGGTCGTCATAATTCAGAGTCCACTTGCCCCGAGAATCAATGAGAAATGATTGTATCTTTTTGAGTACGAGGTCTCCTTTTCTGAAGACGCGAGGTCGGACCTTTTTGTCAAACGCTTTCTTCATTCTTTGTTGATATAACTGACCATGGCACAGAGCCATTATTCACTTTTCTTCGATCAGATTTAGTTCGTCGTGTCGAATTTGACACCATTCAGCCTCTGCTAGCTTAGCTTCCATCAATACCCGGATTAATGGGATCTCTACTTCTATGGGGAGAACTGCTTCCATGCCATATACTAGAGAGAAAGGGGTTACCCCTATTGAAGTGGGGAAAGATGTGCGATAACCGTGAAGGGCAAAGGGTAACATCTCGTGTCAGTCTTTGTAGGTTACAACAATCTTTTGAACGATCTTCTTGATATTCTTGTTAGCTGCTTCTACCGCTCCGTTCATCTTAGGTCGGTAGGGAGATGAGTTATGGTGTTCATATTGAACTCAGCACAAAACTCCCTCATCATTTTATTGTTCAAGTTAGATCCATTATCAGTAATGATCTGGCTTGGAACACCATAACGGCAGATGAGATTGTTTTTGATAAAACGGACCACCACTTGTCGGGTTACATTGGTGTACGATGCTGCTTCGACCCACTTGGTGAAGTAGTCAATGGCTACTAGGATGAACCGATGTCCATTCGAAGCTTTGGGTTCAATCATGCCAATCATGTCGATTCCCCATATGGAAAAAGGCCATGGGGAAGAGAGAACTTTGAGATGCGTTGGCGGTACATGGATTTTGTCTGAGTATATCTGAAACTTGTGACACCTCCTCATGTACTTGTAGCAATCGGATTCCATTGTCAGCTAATAATACCATGCTCTCATAATTTTTCTTGCCATTGTGTGTCCATTGGCATGAGTGTCAAAGGAACCTTCATGGATTTCTTTCATTGGCATGTCGAAGTTTCTCTTGTAGAGTGTATCACCGTTCAGGAAGAAGTTTCCATCCAGTCTTCTGAGAGTCTTCCTATCTTTTCTTGATGCCCCAGGTGGGTACTCTTGTCTTTGAAGGAAGCACTTGATATCATGATACCATGGTTTGTTATCTATGACTGCTTCAATTGTGAAGATGTAAGCGGGCCTTTCCATGCGTATTATGTCAATCTAAGGTACGTCGTTCCATTGAGTTACACTAATCATGGAGGATAGGGTGGCTAATGCATCAACCATGTGATTTTCTTCACGAGGGATATGACAAAACTTGATTCTGTTGAAGAATGGTAACAACCTTCTCGCGTAGTCTTTGTAAGGAATCAATCCTGATTAATATGTGTTCCACTCTCCTTTGATCTGATAGATAACCAGGGTTGAGTCGCCATACACATCCAAATTCTTTATCCTTAGGTCAATGGCTTCTTCGAGACCCATGATACAAGCTTTGTATTCTGCCTCATTGTTTGTGCATTTGAACGTTAATCTGGCAGTGAAAGGAGTATGGGTACCCTAAGGTGTTACGATGATTTCCCCAATTCCGTTTCCATAAGTGTTGACAGCTCTGTCAAATATTAGTCCCCATTGTGATCCTGGCTCTGGCCCTTCACTGGGTAGTGGTTCATCGCAATCTTTCATTTTCAAGAACATGACATCTTCGTCTGGGAAGTCAAATCTGACTGATTCTTGATCATCAATCAGTTATTGAGCCAAATGATCGGCTAAAATACTTACTTTGATGGCTTTCTGAGCATGGTACTCGATGTCGTATTCTGATAACAACATCTGCCAATGGGAAATCCTTCATGTGAGAGCAGGCTTTTCAAAGACGTACTTGACTGGATCCAAGCCAAAGCACAACAAGTTTTCTCGAGCATAGTGTATCGAGTTTCACAGTCCATGAATTTCTAGCTTAACTAGTAAATGACAGATTCTTTTATTTTTGTTTCTTCTTGTTGGCCAAGCATACAACCCATGGAATCTTCCAAGACCGTTAAGTAGATGATCAGTGGTCTTCCTTCCACTAGAGGAGACAAAATTAGTGGATTCAACAAATATTCTTTGATGTTGTCGAAAGCTTTTTGGTAATCTTCTGTCCTTACACAGCTTTGGTTCTTTCTAAGTAGTTTGAAGATTGGTGCGCATGTCGCTGTCATGAGGGATATGAATCTTGAGATGTAATTCAAATGTCCCAAAATTCCTCTAACTTATTTTTCAGTCTTCGGCAAAGGTATTTCTTGAATGGCCTTGACCTTGTCAGGATCAACCTTGATTCCTTTCTGGCTGATGATGAATCCTAAGAGTTTTCCTGAGCGGACATCGAACGTGCACTTATTAGGATTCAAGCGGAGTTTGTATTTTCTCAGACGCTTGAATAACTTCGACAGGTGTTCCACATGCTCTTCTTCTGTTTTAGATTTGGCAATCATGTCATCGACGTACACTTCAATCTCTTTGTGCATCATGTCGTGAAACAGAGTTGTCATGGCCTTTTGATCGGCTGCCCCTGCGTTCTTCAGACCGAACGACATTACCTTGTAACAAAAGGTGCCCCATGGGGTGATGAATGAAGTTTTCTCCATATCTTCTGGCGCCATTTTGATTTGATTATAGCCCGAGAATCCATCCATGAAGGTGAAGACTTTGAATTTTGTTGTACTATCTACCAGCATGTCTATGTGTGGTAAAGGAAGTCATCCTTTGGACTTGCTCTGTTCAGATCCCTGTAGTCCACACACATTCTGACTTTTCCTTCCTTTTTCGGAGCTGGCACTATGTTGGCTAACCATTGAGGATATTCTAAGGTGGCGAGGAAACCTGCGTTAATCTATTTATGCACTTCCTCCTTAATTTTGATGGTCATATCTGGATGAGTCCTTCTCAGTATTTGTTTTACTGGAGCACATTCTGGTTTCAGTGGTAAGTGGTGTTCCACGATGCTGGTATCCAATCCTGGCATGTCCTGGTAGGACCAAGCAAATACATCTGGAAACTCTTTGAGAAGTTTTATCAAGCCTTCTCTGACAGTTGAGCTGAGCAGTGCTCCAGTCTTAACTTCTTTGTTTTCTTCTTCTGAACCTAAATTGACTGTTTCTAATGGCTCTTTATGGGGCTCAATGGACCTTTCCTCTTGTCTGAGTAGTCGAGAGATCTCTTTTGGAATTTCTTCTTCCTCTTCTTCTTCGGCTTCAAATTCTGGGAATTCAAAGTTGGGAGAAGGCATTGGATCGTATGTTTCAATGGGGTTTAGAACAAGCAATCTGCATCACGTGATGATAATGCAAGAGTGTGTGCAGTGTATTTTATGAAAATGCTTGTTTTTATTTTGGGTTATTTTTTAGGATTACCATTTTCTAAAAAACGAATAGTGAAAACAACACTAAAAATGAGAGAATTCAGAATGACATTATTTATTTATGATTTGTCAATTCTTGAAACACAACCCTATAAAACAAAACTCTGTCGCTTTGGGAAAAGTGAAGAGGGACATTTACAGAAAAGTAAGCCCTATAAAACATCCATTTCACCCTGGCAAAGTGAAAGGTCAAAACAAAGATGGTAATTACTTAGACTTATGGACGAATTTTAGAACATCGACTGTAACCCAATGGCGGCGAACTCCTCTGTGAATCACAAAGTCTGGTACTTCCCCTCTTGGTTTGTCTTCAGAAATGGCATTGATTTCTGGCAGAATAGGATCGTTGGAGTCTTCTTCCAATGCAGAGTTATCATAAGAGGAATCTTCTGTCGCATCTTCCATAGTGTTTTCACTTTCAAGAGGATCTCCCCATCCAGTTAGCTGAATGTCCTCGTACCTGATGCGAAAGCTTTCGGGAGCGGTGTATTTGACTAGAAAGTCGTACTTACCGCTTAGTTGTCCCAAGGTATCCCAGGTTTCTATGGGAATAGATTAGTCATCTTCCTCAATGGCGTTGACCTCAGGAAATGTATAGTTAATGAATTCTTGTCTTGCAATCTTTGCAAATTCATCTACATGGTGTTGATCATTCTTGGAATGTTCTGGGTAAGGATTCCATGACTCTGCGGGAACATGGGTATTCTTTTCAAGATTACTCAACTAATAGCCATTGTATGGCTAACTCCTTTGCCCCAAGTCTTCCGTGTATGGCTTCCAGATAGGCAAGTCATCCAGGGGATCATAATAATCATAATCAAAGTTATTTTTCATCAGATTGTCTTCCTCTAATAAGTTGGGTGAAGCACGACATCCTTCGGGATCAAAATCTCCATAGATCATTCCGACGTCTGATTTTGGTATATATCTTGGGCTCTGCTTTGGAAAACAGAATGTCATGTATGTTTCTCCCTGAGATATATAACCGTCCTGTAGCGAGCGATTTTGGACGTGGTTCTTAAGCACTGTCGCTCTGGGGTACTACAGGTCGATTAATTTTTATCCTATTGAAGCTAATGAAGGAAGGGAAATAGATGTCTCCAATTAACCTTGCTTGCATACTGAGGTTAAACTGTCAAAAATGTTGGTTTACAGATGCGGTTTAGATTGTGGGCCTCTCTCTGCTTATTTTGCTAAGAACACAGTATGACGGGATTATGCTATTGGTAGGATGTTAGGACTGATGCTTTTCGATTGATGTGTAAAGGTATGGGATTTTGGGTTTTTGATTAGTATGCTCGCGAAGATTTTTACAATCTTATGCCTACGTATTCCCGTTTGACAAAACAGGGAAATCAGAGTGATCGTAGTTCCTCCTATTCTATGGAAGGAAAAAGGTTGTTTTTGGTGTCTTGTTCAAAGCCCAAGACGTGAAGCTAAAGGTGGTTTGTATCTTTTTCAAAGCCCAAGATATGAAGCTGAAGGGTCTATTTATATCTTGTTCGAAGCCCAAGATATGAAGCTAAAGGGTTTTGTCTTTAGAGAGAATTCGTCATCTCTAAAGGGGAGTTGTTGATATTTATATGCTATGAACAAGGCACAGCTTTGATGCTAAAAGGTTGATTGACTCACCCGGGGTTTTCTTTATACAAAGCCTAAGAGGAGGCTATTGACCCAATAAGAGGGTGCTTTTATGTGTCTCGTACGAAGCCCAAGAGAGAGGCTAAAAGGGATTGACTCAACATGAGAGTCTTTTTGCATGTGTCTTATACGAAGCCCAAGACGAAGGCTAAAAGGGATTGACTCAACAAGAGAGTCTTTTATACTCAATAAGAGAGTGATTTAGTATCTCGTATGAAGCCTGAGATGGAGGCTATTGGGAGATTGACTCAACAAGAGAGTCTTTTATACTAAACAAGAGAGTGTTTTAGTATCTCGTACGAAGCCCGAGATGGAAGCTAAAAGGTGTGACTCAACAAGAGAGTCCTTTATACTCAACAAGAGAATGTTTTAGTATGTGCTTGTACGAAGCCCAAGACGGAGGCTAAAAGGTGATTGACTCAACAATAGAGTCTTTTATACTCAACAAGAGAGTGTTTTGGTATGTGTCTTGTTCGAAGCTCAAGACGGAGGCTAAAAGGTGATTGACTCAACAAGAGAGTCTTTTATACTCAACAAGAGAGTGTTTTGGTATCTCGTACGAAGTCCGAGATGGAGGCTAAAAGGTGTGACCCAACAAGAGAGTCTGAAAAGGTTAGCTCCCTTTGAAAGAATCATTGTACAAAGCCCAAGAGGAGGCTATTGTGCTGGTGACTGTTTCAGTTTAGTGACAGGTCCAATATGTTGGATAAAAGAAAAAATCAGTTCTTATATGGGTATTGTTGTACCTTGGGATTGATCAGAGGATCAGGGATATTTCCAATTCTTTAAGGAAATGGGAAATCCAAAGGGTATTGAGATTGTCCAAGTCTACGGGTGTTTTGAGAAATCGATTCTCAGGTAGTGAATAATCTTTGTATAATGCCCAAGAGAAGGCTGGAATGTTAAGGGATGAAGGTCAACCCATTAACAGGTCTGATACTTGATTCAGAAAGATAGCTCTAGCAAATTGATGACTAGGTTCTGTTCTTATACCTGTAGAGGTCTCTGGGTCCTTGTACTAACCTTAAGAGGAGGCATGAGAGCTTTAAGAAGTCGGAGGGTCCTTGTACAACGCCCAAGAGGAGGCGGGGATGCTTTTAAGAAGCCTGTGGGTCCCCAAACCCCCGAGAAGTTCAAGACATGCCATTCACCGAGAATAGATCAAGCCAAGAAAGTTTGAGAATTTGGAAGAAACTCAAGAGATGCCATTCACAGAGAAAAGATCATCTCTGGGGAGTTAGAGTTTCTTTGACAATTTCTAAGGGTGACAGTCTGAGAAAGGGTTAACAGAGAATCTGCCTTTCACGTCTCCATATTGTTTAACCCCAAGAGGAGGGCAGACTGTGTCTGGTAATCCTCTGGGGATCTAGTTTTGTTTGTATTTAAGAGTGACCAACAGGGCTTTACCTAGTGCAAGACGTACTTGCCGGGGAAAACTCTAATTAACTATACTAGTATTACACAGTGGATATTTGACAGGTATATAAAAGTTTGTGAAAGAAGACTTACAGTGAGCAGCCCCACAATATAGTTATATATATATATATATATATATATATATATATATATATATATATATATATATATATATATATATATATGAAAGCGGATAAAAAAAGTGGGTAAACACTTACTCGGTTGTAGAGCTTCCATGTTGTTTAGTTAGTTGTTAAACAAAGAAAGCTTTGATAACAAAATTATATTCAAAATCAAAGGAGAAATTACTTTGAAAAGATTGTTGGGGCTTACAGCTCAAGGAGAGGCCCAAAGTTTAACGATGATTGCACCGTTGTTTTGAAATTGTACAGGGACTTATACAAGTGACTGAGGCCCAAAAAGGTTCTCTGTATAAAGGGATGGGTCTTACACTCTCTCAAGAGACCTAAAGGTTTATTTTTATACAAGTGGTGGGGCTTACAGCTCAAGGAGAGGCCCAAAGTTTTATTTTGAAATGGCGATCGCACCGAGATTTTCTTTTAACGCAGAGGGACTTATACAATTTCTGAGACCCAAAAGGTTTAGGTTAAAAGGGGATTGGGTCTTACACTCTATTAGAGGCCCAATGATTGATTTTTGTACAAATGATGGGGCTTACAGCTCAAGAAGAGGCCCAAAGGTGTTTTATTTTTGTTAAAAAGGGGACGATCGCGCCGTTTTTTGTAAGATACAGTGGGTCTTATAAAATGACTGAGGCCCAAAGAGGTTATGTATTTACAAAGGGGGATGGGTCTTACACTCTAATAGATGCCCAAGGTTCCTGTTAAAAAAGGTGACGATCGCGCCGAATTTTTTGATGGTATCGGGACTTATACAATACACTGAGGCCCAAATCATTTTGTTTTTCAAAAAGGGTTGGGTCTTACACTCTACTAGAGGCCCAAAATTGTTTTTTTGAGTGAAAATCAAGGAAACCTTAAATTTGTTTTCTTTTAAAAGTAAATATTTAAATAAAATCAAATAAAAAATGATAAAAATACCAAATTAGTTTGAATAAACCACTTGTGATTTTTGTTTAAGGTTTGAAAAATGAGGTTTTAATCACAAGATGAATTAAAACTCATTTGGTTTTGATTTTCAAAGTAGATATTCACTTTTAAATGTTAAAAAAAACAATTAAAAAGGAAATTATTCACAAAAATACTAATTATATTAAATAACTAATATAAATTTGTTTTTTTTGTACAATAAAATATTTCAACATTTTTGTGATTTTTTGCAAAAAGAATCAATAAAAAATAATTAAAATTGAGAGAGTTATTAATTTTTCAAATCATTAAAAATAATAAGAAAAATAATAAAAAGTGGAAAAAATAACAAAAAGAGGATCTGAGGCGAGTGGGATTCGAACCCCAGACCTCTTGTGTATAGGGCGCACACCTTACCACTGGGGTAGTGATACATCCGTTGATTGAAACACAACCACAAATATACAAGGCTTACCTTGTTTTTGGCCTGGCCCAAGGCAAGGCGAGGCAAAATTTTGGTTGAAAACGTGAAGACCATAACTTTCTCATTTCTCCATGGATTGGGACAAAATTTAGGTCTATCCTGCCTAGAATTTCACAAGGAATCCAATGGTGGTGGTATTTTTTTTAGATCATGCTCCTATTGAAAAAACCGATAGTGGTTTTGAAATAGGCCATGATTTGCATTTTCTATGCCATCTCTTGGTACAAGCATGAATTACATGATAAATTTGTGCAAACACAACACATATAACATGTATAAGAGATGCATGATCAGTGGACATCAAAAGAAAGCATGATTCAAAGAATCCAAGTTGTGATGCTTACCTCTTTTTGGAGCTTTTGTGCAATCTGCCATGCCACTTGTTCTAGAAATGATTTGATGATTTGGACACCCTCAAATGATCTCTTAGAAGCTTTTAGGATGGTTGGAATCAGCTGGAAACCTCAAGAGCAAGTTTGAGCTCTTTCTTGCAAAAGGGGCAAAAGTGGCGAAAATAGCAACTCTCTCAAATGGTGTTCCAGATGTGTGGAACCATTTGGGATAGTTCAAGGATGATATTTGGAGTGTGTTTGAGGTTTTATTTGGTTTGGAAAGGGACTGAATCAAGACATGGCTTGAAAAATGCACAAAAGGCCTATTTTGAGGTTTTGAGATGTGACTTTGTGATTTTGGTGTTATAGGTCACTTATGAGATTTTGGACAGCTTAGATATGACATATTGGATGTGTTTGGATCATGAGCTGTGGTGGAATTGCTCTCTAACTCAAAAACTCAGAGTTACCTTGCTAAAGAAGGCATGATTGCCAAGAGAAAAAGATTTTAAGGAAAGCATCTTTTGATTGCTTTGGTGTACTTAAACTGATCACAAATGAGCTCTATTTATAGTAGAGCAAGTTTGTTTTGCAAGGAATAGTGAATGGCAACTATTGCATAGGTTTGGCCAATGTTGAGCAATGAGAATCCAAGTCTCCTCTAGCCATTGACTAGAGGTTAGGGCACAGGCTGCTGGTTCCCTTGGTCTTGGATAAGTCTTGACTGAATTCAGTTGGAAATGGCTCAGTCTATGCCACCTTGGTGTATGCATTGAATGCTTCAATCCAAAATTGGAGTCTTGTCCCTCTTTTAGGGATTTCTAGGTTTGGCATGCTATTTATGGTTCCAAAGACTTGGGAGGCTTGGGATCAGAGTTGGTTGCTCCTTGGTCCCCCCTTGAGGTGTTCAGATGGATAGAGTTGCTTGCCTTTTGCAAAATTTGAAAAAATCGAGTAAAACTCCAAAATCTGCCTTGCCATGACAGTTTGCAGCAAGGCATATTGGCATTGTCATATCTAATGGCTCAAGTGGAATTTGATGGAGTTCTTGGCCATTTTGGAAAGCCCTCATATGATACAACAACTGTTTAATCATAGTTGGTTTTGATACTTTTTGGATCCAAGTGTAAAATGCCCCTACATTTGGAAAAAAGTGAAGGCAGATTCTGACTTAGTGAAAATTTCACTAAGTGTTGAAAAAAATGACATTTCATGTTTTCAGCCATTTTGATCATTCCATAACTCAAAATCCATGATGAATTGGAATAAGGTGTAGTTGAAGCTTTTGTAGAGGGCCATGAGGGCTACAAATCCATCTTTGAATGGGGGAAAATGGCCTTGTGGTTTAGGAGTTATGATCCTCCAAAATTGGTACCCTAGCCACTTTGTTCCGTAACTTAGAAAAATTTCTAAGTTTTTATGGTTACCCCTTTTACAAGTTATCCCACTTTTCTTAATTTTTCTTGATGAATGTTGATTCAAATCACACATTAACATTATTTTAGGGTTAAAGAACCATTATTGTGAAAAATCTCAAAAAGTCAAAGTTGACTTTTGTCCACAGTTTACTTTTTGTCAGATGAATTCCAAACTGTGCGATCCTCTATGAAATCATGTCCTTGACCTAAATCAAACTTGATGGATTGATTTCATAGATGTTATAGGGTGTATTGAATCATGTCCTAGGGTTTGGGAGCATGTCCTGGTCAAAAGTCAAAGCTACAGTTGACTTTTCCCCCGAAACCCTAACTGTGGTTCAGATGAAATTGAAACTTGTTGCTCAAGCTTCTTGGATTAATCCATTGTTGCAAATGGATCAATTTAGTATATTAGAGACCCTCAAACCATCTCTTGAGGTCTTGGCTCATGATTGTCCCAAAAGTCAACTTAGGGGTGAATTAGGTCAAGAAACCCTAATTCGTGATTTTTGATGAATGCATCCCCTGAGGCAAAATTGACTTGATGATTGGGTTTATGATGTCCCATGGAGCATCTTAGGTTATGCTCTGAAGCATTGGCTCATTCCCAGAGGAAAATTTCCATCTGGAGGCCCTTGTCGACCAAAACCCTAATTTGGTGACACTGTCGATCGTAAGGCTTAATCCACTTAGAAGGTTGCAGCCTTGTGCTTAATCCTTGATGTGGGAGTCCTCTTGATCCTTTGTGGATGTTTGAGAGGTTAGAAAATTTGAAGATCATGTCATTCCTTGATTGATCTTTTGTCTAAGAGCTCTGAGAGGGCTTGAAACCTTAATTTTGATTGTAGTGGATGCTCACCCATCTTTGGGGAGACTGATGAGGTATGAAGGTTCCTCCATATTGTGATGATGATTTGTACAATGATGGGAAATCTTTGTGGTCAAAATTTGGGGTATGACAGATGCCCTTATTTAATCTTCTTGGACCCAAAGGTCTGAATGGCGAAGGTATTCGGACATTCGGGGTGCAAGAGGATTAAATATCGGAATACCCGAAATTTGGATGGTGGTTATAAATGGCAGTTTGCACATCCATCTTCTTTTGCTAAGCAATGATGCTTAGAAAAAGTAAACTTCCCCTCGATCCTGGTTTTCTACCAAGGAACTGGTCTAAGTTTCTGATATAAACTTCCCCTCGATCCTGGTTTCCTACCCAGGAACTGGTCTTAGTTTCTGATATAAACTTCCCCTCGATCCTAGTTTCCTACCAAGGAACTGGTCTAAGTTTCTGATGTAAACTTCCCCTCGATCCTGGTATCCTACCACATAACTGGTCTAAGTTTCTTTTGTCAATAAACTTTTTTGACAAGTGACGCTATGCGTAGCGATTTTCCTCAAACTTCTCGCTGAATTTTCCTGGGGAGATGCCATTTGATAGAAAAATTTTAATGTCAGAGTTGCTGGGGAATCCATTCGTCTGAGTTGTAGAGGTGCACAAACTTCTCTGTTGGAGACGCCATTTGTCGACTCTATCGGGGAAAACGAGTCTCTTGAGAGACTGTTTCCGCTTGGGGTATTACATCATACTTTTCTCGGGATCTTCCCGGATAAATGCCATATGATGTGATCCAATTTTGAGGTGTTGATGACCTTTTAGTCAGCAGATTTTTTCGGAGAAAAACTGCTGCATTATCGAATCTCTGATTAAGAGGCT
The DNA here is from genome assembly GCA_022829125.1 of Lathyrus tuberosus. Classification (NCBI taxonomy): domain Eukaryota; kingdom Viridiplantae; phylum Streptophyta; class Magnoliopsida; order Fabales; family Fabaceae; genus Lathyrus; species Lathyrus tuberosus. The sequence continues at coordinate 10,205,767 of JALAZF010000107.1, read as the reverse complement.
TTCTCTGGAGATTTTCCTTATTCCGGGAAAGCGAGGATATCATCTTCACTGGCGAAGAGTGATGTTTGTCAATAGTTCTCTGGTCTTTCAGAGGTTCAAGTTATCAAAGTGGTCAAGCGACCAACTTCAATCCAGAAATAAACTGGAGGAGAGATCGTTTAGATGGTTCACTTCCTGGTAAAGAAAGAACGGACAACTCGATTGAGATGACTTTTATCACTAGGGGATAGTGATGCAATATGAATATGAATGCAAATCAACAATGCATGATGTATGTATGTTTATGCTGACAAAACTAACGCGACATACAGACTAGTAGATGAACACGACTGGATACTCGGCCACAGCGGGGGGCGAAGAAGTATCACTGGTTCAAGATAGCAATTCTGCCTTGCTTAGGAGAAATAGTCCATGCGGGGAACAATCGTTGGTCAGGCTTAGGAGGTAAGAACTCGGCCGAGGATGTCAGATGGAGTATGATCTCTGAATCAGTTGATCCTTCGTTCAGACGTGCTAGTTTAGAAGGAGTACTTTGATTCTGCACTTTGAAGCTTGCTTACTTTTGGAGAAGCCAACGACGTTCTTTTGATGTTCAATAGTCAAAAGAAATTTCCATCTTTATTTTAAAAGCAGAAAAAGTTTAACAAGTAAATTCATTTTTGTTTCATTTCAAGAATCTTTAATCATATTAAAATGTCGTTCTGTAAATCTAAAACAAATAAGAATCGCAAACAAAAGCACAAGGGCTCAAATTTTATTGATAGGATAGAAATCAGCCAAAGGCGTGATTCCATGGAGTATTTACAAAGTTTGAAAAATGGTAATTTAAGGGAAAAGGGCTACATTGAAACATAACGACCATTATCCTTCTACCAACTTTGAATTCTGGGCATCCTGAGCTTCTGTCGAAGATGACCTTGACTGGAGTTTTCCTGATTGATGGCATTACTGCTGAGGAGTTGAACTGATCAGATGTAGTTACTTGCCATTGTCCCTAACTTTTGCCTGGATTGTACTTTGAGGTTTCCAATCCATCGGGATAATTTTTGATCATGTCTCTAATTTTTGCCTGGACCGCCCTTTTGGGTTTTCAATCCACCGAGACGTTTTTTTTTTTGTTTAGGCAAAGTATTTCTTGACTACATCAACATTTGTGGGGTAAGAAAATTCCTCTCCATCCATGATTGCAAGTCTCAAGGCACCGCCTGAGAAAGCTTTCTTGACCACATAGGGGCCGTCATAATTCGGAGTCCATTTGCCCCGAGAATCAGTGAGAAATGATTGTATCTTTTTGAGCACAAGGTCTCCTTTCCTGAAGACGCGAGGTCGAACCTTTTTGTCGAACGCCTTCTTCATTCTTTGCTGATACAACTGACCGTGGCATAGAGTCGTTATTCGTTTATCTTCGATCAGGTTGAGTTTGTCGTACCGATTTTGACACCATTCAGCTTCTGTTAGCTTAGCTTCCATCAATACCCTGATTGATGGGATCTCTACTTCTATGGGGAGCACTGCTTCTATGCCATACACTAGAGAGAAAGGGGTTGCCCCTGTTGAAGTGCAGACAGATGTGCGATAACCATGAAGAAAAAAGGGTAGCATCTCTTGCCAATCCTTGTAGGTTACAACCATCTTTTGAACAATCTTCTTGACGTTCTTGTTAGCCGCTTCAACCGTTCCGTTAATCTTGGGTCGGTAGGGAGATGAGTTATGCTGTTCGATCTTGAACTCTGCGCACAACTCCTTCATCATCTTATTGTTCAAGTTAGATCCATTATTAGTAATGATCTGGCTTGGAACACCATAACGGCAAATGATATTGTTTTTGATAAATCGGACCACTACTTGTCGAGTTACATTAGCGTATGACGCTGCTTCGACCCACTTGGTGAAGTAGTCAATGGCGACCAGAATGAACCGATGTCCATTCGAAGCCTTGGGTTCGATCATGCCAATCATGTCGATTCCCCATATGGCAAAAGGCCATGGGGAAGAGAGAACTTTGAGATGCGTTGGCGGTACATGGATTTTGTCGGAGTATATCTGACACTTGTGACACTTCCTCATGTACTTGTAGCAGTCGGATTCCATGGTTAACCAGTAGGACCCTGCTCTTAGAATTTTTCTCGCCATTGTGTATCCGTTGGCATGAGTGCCAAAGGATCCTTCGTGAATTTCTTTTATCAGCATGCCTGCTTTTGGTCTGTCTACGCAACAGAGCAAAACCATTTCAAAATTTCTCTTATAGAGTGTATCACCGCTCAGGAAGAAGTTTCCAGCCAGTCTTCTGAGGGTTTTTCTGTCTTTTCTTAGTGCCCCAGGTGGGTACTCTTGTTTCCAAAGGAAGCATTTGATATCGTGATACCAAGGTTTATCGTCTATGACTGCTTCAATCGTGAAGATGTAAGCGGGCCGTTCAAGGCGCATGATGTCGATCTTAGGTAGGTTATTCCATTGACCTACACTAATCATGGAAGAGAGAGTGGCTAATGCATCACCCATGTGATTCTCATCACGAGGGATGCGATGAAACTCAATTCTATTGAAGAAAGGTAACAACCTTCTCGCATAGTCTTTGTAAGGGATCAACCCTGATTGGTATGTGTTCCAATCTCCTTTGATTTGATTGATAACCAAGGCTGAGTCGCCATATACATCCAAGTTTTTGATCGTCAAATCAATCGCTTCCTCAAGACCCATGATATAAGCTTCGTATTCGGCCTCGTTGTTTGTACATTTGAACGTAAGTCTGGCGGTGAAAGGAATGTGGGTACCCTGAGGGGTAACAATGATTGCCCCAATTCCGTTTCCATAATGGTTGACAGCTCCGTCAAAGATTAGTCCCCATTGGGAACCTGGTTCTGGCCCTTCACTGGGTAGCAGTTCATCGCAATCTTTCATTTTCAAATACATGACATCTTCGTCTGGGAAGTCAAACCCGATTGATTCTTGATTGTCAATCGGTTGATGAGCCAAATGATCGGCTAAAATACTCCCCTTAACGGCTTTTTAAGCATGGTACTCTGTCATATTCTGATAACAACATCTGCCAATGGGCAATCCTTCCCGTGAGAGCAGGCTTTTCAAATACATACTTGATTGGATCCATTTCGGATACCAACCAAGTAGTGTGACGAATCATGCACAACAAGTTTTCTCAAGCATAGTATACCGAGTCTCGCAGTCGGTGAATTTCTTGCTTAAATAGTAGATGGCAGTCTCTTTCCATTTGATTTCGTCTTGTTGGCCAAGTACACAGCCCATAGAGTCTTCCAAGACTGTTAGGTAGATGATCAGTGGTCTTCCTTCCGCTGGAGGTGATAGAATCGGTGGATTCAACAGGTATTCCTTGATACTGTCGAAGGTGGTTTGGCAATCTTCTGTCCAAACGCAGTCCTGGTTCTTTTTGAGTAATTTGAAAATCGGTGCACAGTTCGCGGTCATAAGGAATATGAATCTGGAGATGTAGTTCAAACGTCCCAAGAATCCTCTGACTTGTTTTTAAGTTTTCGGAGAAGGAATTTCTTAAATGGCCTTAACCTTGTCGGGATCAACCTCAATTCCTTTCTGGCTGACGATGAATCCTAAGAGTTTCCCTGAATGGACACCGAAGGTGCACTTGTTTGGATTCAAGCGGAGTTTGTACTTTCTCAACTGCTCGAATAGCTTTGATAGGCGGGTCATATGCTCCTCCTCTGTTTTAGATTTGGTAATCATGTCATCGACATATACCTCGATTTCCTGGTGTATCATGTCATGAAAAAGAGTAGTCATGGCCCTTTGATAGGTTGCCCCGGCATTCTTCAAACCGACCTTGTAACAAAAGGTACCCCATGGGGTAATGAACGAAGTTTTATCCATGTCTTTCGGCGCCATTTTGATCTGATTATAGCCCGAGAATCCATCCATGAAGGATAAAACCTTAAACTTTGCTATACTATCTACCAGCATGTCAATGTGTGGTAAAGGAAAGTCGTCCTTTGGACTAGCCTTATTTAGATCCCTGTAATCTACACACATTCGGACCTTGTCATCCTTTTTTGGAATGGGTACGATGTTGGCTAACCATTGAGGATATTCAGACGTAGCAAGGAAACCCGCATTAATATATTTCTGTACCTCCTCTTTGATTTTGATGGCCATGTCCGGGTGAGTCCGTCTCAACCTCTGTTTTACTAGCGGACATTCCGATTTCAACGGCAAGTGATGTTCGACGATGCTGGTATCCAACCCTGGCATGTCCTGATATGACCAAGCAAATACATTGGGAAATTCTTTGAGAAGCTTTGTCAAACTCTCTTTGGCAGTTGGACTGAGTAGTGCCCCAATCCTGACTTCTTTTCTCTCTTCCTCTGAGCCCAAGTTTACTGTTTCCAACGGCTCTTTGTGAGGTTCAATGGACCTTTCTATCATACCCCAAATTTTGACCACTAAGATTTCCCATTACTGTGCAAATCATCATCACAATATGGAGGAACCATTATATTTCATCAGTCTCCCCAAAGATGGGTGAGCATCCACTACAATCAAAATTAGGGTTTCAAGCCCTCTCAGAGCCTTAGGCAAAGGATCAATCAAGGAATGACATGATCTTCAACTTGTCTAACCTCTAAAACATCCACAATGGATCAAGAGGACTCCCACTTCAAGGATTAAGCACAAGGTTGCTCCCTTCTAGGTGGATCAAGTCTCAAGATTGACAATGTCACCAAATTAGGGTTTTGGTCGACCAGGGCCTCCAGATGGAAATTTTTCATCTGGGCACAAGCCAATGATCCAAAACCTAACCTAATATACTCCATGGAACCTCATGGACCCAATCATCAAGTCAATTTTGCCTCAGGGGATGCATTCATCAAAAATCAGGAATTAGGGTTTCTTGACCTAATTCACCCCTGTTGACTTTTAGGGCAAATAATGAGCCAAGACCTCAAAGGAGGGTTTGAGGGTATCTAATGAACTATATTGATCCATTTGCAACAATGGATTAATCCAAGAAGCTTGAGCAACAAGTGTCAATTTCATCTACACCACAGTTAGGGTTTTAAGGGAAAAGTCAACTGTAACTTTGACTTTTGACCAGGGCATGCTCCAAAGCCCTAAGACATGATTCAATATACCCTATGACACCCATGGAACATGTCCATCAAGTTTGATTTAGGTCAAGGACATGATTTCCTGAAGAATTGCACAGTTTGGAATTCATCTGATAAAAAGTCAACTGTGCACAAAAGTCAACTTTGACTTTTTGAGATTTTTCACCAAAATGGATTTTTAACCCTAAAATGATGTTAATGTATGATTTGAATCATCATTCATCAAGAAAAATCAAGAAAAGTTGGATAACTTGTAAAAGGGGTAACCATAAAAACTTAGAAAATTTTCTAAGTTAAAAATAAAGTGACAAGGGTACCAACTTTGGAGGATCATAACTCCTAAACCACAAAGCCATTTTTCCTCATCCAAAGATGGATTTGTAGCCCTCATTACCCTCTACAAAAACTTCAACTAGACCTAAGTCCAATTCATTAAGGATTTTGAGTTATGGAGTGATCAAAATGCCTGAAAAATGAAAATGTCACTTTTCCCAACACTTAGTGAAATTTTCACTAAGTCCAAATCTGTCTTCATTTTTTTCCAAATGTAGGGGGATTTTTCACTTGGATTCAAAAGAGATCAAAACCAAACATGTTCAAACAGTTGTTGTATCATGTAAGGGCTTTCCAAAATGGCCAAGAACATTGCCAAATTCCATTTGGGCTATGAGTTATGACATTGTCAAATATCCTTGTTGAAATCTGTCAAGGCAAGGCGGAATTTGCATTTTTGCTCGATTTGCCAAAATCATCCAAATACAAATGCTCCTATCCACTTGGACACATCAGAGGATTGAATCTAAAGGGGACAAGCACTGAGCCAAGCCTCCAAAGTCTTTGGAACAAGAAATAGCATGTTGAACCTAGAATAGCCAAAATAGGGACAAGACTCCAAATTTGGATTGGAGCATTCAATGGAAGCATCAAGGTGGCATGGACTGAGCCATTTTCATTTGAATTCAGTCAAGACTTATCCAATACCAAGGGAACCACAACCCTGTGCCCTAACCTCTAGTCAATGACTAGAGGAGACTTGGATTTCCATTGGCCAACATTGAACAAACACCTGCTGCAGTTGCCATTCACTGTGGATCCCAAAACAAACTTGCTCTACTATAAATGTAGCTCAATTATGATCAGTTTAAGTACACCAAAGGCCTACAACACTTGCCTTTCTCAAAATCTCTTTCTCTTGGTAAAAATGCCTTTCTTAGCATGGTAGCTATCGGGTTTTGAGCTAGAGGGCAATTCCACTCAAACAAATCACTCACACACCTCACATACATCACATGTGAGCTGATCAAACACTTAAACAACAACTGGAACACTGATTTCTCAGAATCACCAGTCAATTGCTCAAGGTTTTAACCAAAGTGCAGTTGAGATGCCATGAAGTGATCCAGCCAATTTCAATCAAGTCCAAGCGTTCAAACACACTCCATAGGGTGTAGGGAAGCTGTTCAGATCATCACCACTCATCTGTAACACCTCCAAATCAAAAATCACATTGCACTTGCTGTCACGGCCTAGAGGTAAGCATATACTTGGCCATCTCTCAATCTATGCATATTTCCTCGCACAATAATTTGGCCATATGTTCATAATCATGCATAGAATGTTTTCCCTCAATTAATTACATTGTTTGAATCGTGTATCAAAAATCCCAGCCTTCATGCAGAAATTAGGGTTCTTGAGGATTTTTCGTGATTTCTTGTTGCATGTTTAATTTAAATGAAATTAAATGCCATAGACATGATCGTGAGGTTGAAACGAGTTGATTGGTATGTGGATTGCATGATATAATCAAGTATTCAGTGAGATTGGATAGAAAATGCAAATCTGGCCAAACCCAGAACACGCGCGTGTTCTTGGTGTGTTCTTGGCGCCACTTCTTTCAAATTCAAATATTTGAATTTTGTGATTTTATTTAATTGATTCAAAAATTAATTTCTCTCTGAGTTTTAATGATTTTGAGTTGGTTCTTTTTTTAATAATTCACAAAAATGTTAAAATATTTTATTTTATCAAAAAATCCCAAAAATATTATTTATTTCATATAATTGATATTTTTGCAAAGAATTAATATTTTAATTGTTTTTGACATTTTAAATATTTTTTCCACATTGATTTTGCAACTTTTAATGCTTTCTAATTATTTTGTAGGTCAATACTTAATTTTTGAAGCATTAATCCAAGATCACAATTTGTTTTTCATATGTTAAACAATTTTGATCATTTTAATTGAATTTTTATTCAATTAAATACATTTTTGAAAACAAATTAGGGTTTTTTGGATTAATTCAACCCTCATAAATCATTTTCAAAACATTTTGGGCATCTATTAGAGTGTAAGACCCAATCCCCTTTTAACCAAAACCTTTTGGGCCTCACTTATTGTATAAGTCCCTCTGTGTTAAAAGAAAACCTCGGCGCGATCGCCATTTTAAACGGAAAAATCAAATGGGCCTACCCTCGTGTTATAAGCCCCACTCTTTTTCTTTAAACCTTTTGGGCCTCTTGAGAGAGTGTAAGACCCATCCCTTTGTACAGAAAATATTTTTGGGCCATAGTCACTTGTATAAGTCCCTCTGTACAAATTCAAACAGTGCGCTCACTGATAAAACCCTGGGCCTCTCCTTGAGCTGTAAGCCCCAAATCTTTCTTTTTCAAAGCACTTTCTCCTTTGATTTTGAATATACTGTTATTTTCAATCTTTCTTTGTTGAACAACTAACCAAACAGCATGGAAGCTCTACAACCGAGTAAGTGTTTATACGCTTTCATTTACCGCTTTCATATACATATAACTGTATTGTGGGGCGGTTTCACTGTAAGTCTTCTTTCATAAACTCATATCAACTGTGTAATAATAGTATAGATATTTCGAGTTTCCCTGGCAACTACGTCTAGAACTAGGTGACGTCGTTTCGTTTATTCGTAGAAATAGACAACTAGATCCCCAATAGGATCACCAGATACAGTCTTCTCTTCGACTGTCCTCATTAGGAATTGTCAAGAAACTCTACTCCCAGTGATGAATGTATTCTCCGTGAATGGCATCTTTGAGTTTCTTCCAAATTCTCGAACTTTCCTGGCTTGATCTATTCCTCGTGAATAGCCTGTCTTGAATTTCTCGGGGTTTGGGGACCCATCGGCTTATTAAAAGCATCGACCTCGTCTTGGGCATCGTACAAGGACCCACAGGCTTCCTAAAAGCAACCTAGCCTCCTCTTGGGCTTAGTATAAGGACCCTACGGCTTCTTAGAAGTATTCACAGCCTCCTCTTAGGCTTCGTATAATGATCTCTTCTTCCGGGAATGATAGCCTTCTCTTGGGCTTTGTACAAGGACCGATCAGCTTCTTAAAAGTTTCCAGACTCCTCTGGGGCTTCGTACAAATTGTCCCGACGACCTCCTAGAGGTATAGGAACAGAACTTAGTCAGCTTCATAGAGCAGTCCTTTCATAGAGTCTACTACTGTTTCTCAAAGCATAGTACAAAAGATGACACTCTAGACTTGGACAGTCTAATCTCCTTGAGTCTCAAAGACATTCTCAAGCACCCTTCAAAAATAGTAAGGAAACCCGTAGACTCGGACAATCTCAATACCCTTCGGATTTCCCACTTCCTTAAAGAACAGGAATAACCCGGATCCTCGAATCAAATCCTCGAGTACAGTGTTGCTCATATAAGAACTGATTTTCTCTTTAAAAATCAGTCTACTAAACCTGTCACTCAACTGAAACAGTAACCATAGCCTCCTCTTAGGCTTTGTATAATGATCCTTCTCCAGTGAAGTTAGCCTCTCTCTCGGGCTTTGTACGAGACACATAAGAGACTCCTTCGTTGAGTCAATTACCCCTTTCGCCTCCATCTCGGGCTTTATACGAGATACAAAAAGGTTCTTATTGAGCCAAACAAACCTTCAGCCTCCATCTCGGACTTCGTACGAGATACAAAAAACTCTCTGGTTGAGTCAAATAGCCTTCCTCTCGGGCTTCGTACGAGATACCAAAAGACTCCCTCGTTGAGTCAAAAACCTTTTAGCCTCTCTCTCGTGCTTTGTACGAGACACATAATAGCCTCCTCTTAGGCTTTATATAAGAAAACAACTGGTTAATCCCATTAACCTTTTAGCATCAAAGTTGTGCCTCGTTCACAGTACACAAACATCAACAACTCCTTCCCTTTCATCTAATCGCTGTAAGCGGCAAGCCTCTGGATCATCTACATCCATGCCACTGTCCCTCTTTTAGCATGAGAAATTCCTAAGGAAAGATAGCATTGCTCTACACTGAGTTAAAGTCTTCTCCTTCAGTTTAAAATCCCCTATAAAGGAAATTATGGCATTGCCGGATTCACAAATCCCGGTTAAAGTAATTCTCCTTTATAAACAGTTGTGACATACAACCCCCTCTTTAGAGATGACAAATTCTCTCTAAAGTCAACACCTTTAGCTTCATATCTTGGGCTTTGAACAAGATACAAACAGACTTTTCAGCTTCATATCTTGGGCTTTAAACAAGATACAGATCACCTTTTTCGCTTCACGTCTTGGGCTTTGAACAAGACACCAAATACCATTTCCTCCCATAGAATAGGAGGAACTACGAACACTCTGATTTCCCTGTTTTGGTAAACGGGAATACGTAGGCATAAGATTGAAAGAAAAATCTTAGCGAGCACACTAAACAAAAACCCAAAATCCCATACTCTCATGTATCTATCAAAAGCATCAGTCCTAACATCTTAAATCCTTGTTCCCCGCTATAAAGTCCTAGAAAGAGAAAAGAAACCGTATTGGCGAAAATACAAATAACCAGTACAAAGGCCCCCCCACATTGATAGCATTCGCAACCTAACAGACCGCTGTTTAAACTCAGTATGCAAAGCAGGGTTAATTGGAGACATTTATTTCCCTTCCTTCCTCAGCTTTAATAGGATAAAAAATGAATCGACCTGTAGTAAACTCAACTATAGAGAGCGACCAGCGCTTAAGAACTGAGTCCAAAATCGCTCGCTACAGAAAAATAGCGCCCACCGTGGGGCCTACTTCTATCTTTTCATCTCTTGTGTGAATACCACAGATTGGGGCTTCCGCCGGGGAACCCATTTTCTGTCAGGAACTTAGGATTCATAGCTTTAAAGGTCTAGGATGTTTAGGACAAATATATATACTGCTTTTCCTAATTGCTATACGTGTTTATTTTTCTGCTAATGGGAATGCGTGTGATGGCGCATGTGGAAAGATCGAGTATACACTTAAGATAAGTGATGGCGACGAGGTCGACCATCAACCTCAGTGGAGGCTGACCAATGCAACCCATTCTCTCACCTAGACAATGGGTCGATTGTTAAGTCTGAGAAGCTGAGGAGCCAAACCCTTTTGTAGTGCGGAAACTATCGGGAATAGTTGTTACGCGATACTACCCTCATTTGAGGCTGGTGATCTATTGTCGGTGAATGGTACTTATTCTAAGATTGCTCTACAACTCGCTGGCGATCCGCTTGTTGTTTTGCTTTCCTGGGAGGAGCTGATGATAATGAGTACAGGTACAAAAATCACCCTAGTATAAACCTTTGGGGATGGGTAGAGCCTTGACTTCATGACAATGACCTTTTGACCCCATGTTTTTTCTATGTTTTTGTGTGCGGCATTCATGCATTCATTTAAAAAAACATTAAAACATTCAAAAAATTCTTCTCTTCTAGTCTCTCTGTTTTTCAAATTAAACTAAGACTGTGATTGCAAATATCAGAGAAAAGGATTGCAATAATGGATTTCGGTAGAAGGAGAACTCATAGTTATACCTTCAAGGTTCTAAAGCTAGAGGATTTAAGAAGGTTAGTGAGGATGATCACTAACCCTGAGGCTTTCAGAGCCAAGCACGGAGGTCTGCTACCACTATTAAGAGTCCATGTGATTCAGGGAATCATGGACGCACTCGTTCAATTCTATGATCCAGTTTATCATTGTTTCACATTCCCGGATTACCAGCTCGCACCAACGCTGGAGGAGTATTCTCATCTGATCGATCTACACATTACAGATCGAGCTCCATTTTTTGGACTGGAAGAAATTCCAAAGAATCAGACCATTGCAAGAGCAATTCATTTGGACGAGTCTGAGGTCAAGACTCACATGACCGCTAGGGGTGGCATTCAAGGTTTGCCAGCCCAGTTCTTGACAAAGAAGGCCCTGTATTTTGCCAGTATAGGAAACGTGACTGCTTTTGAAAGCATCTTTGTCTTGCTCGCCTATGGATTATTTTTGTTTCCCAACATCAATAATTTCGTCGATATCAACTCCATTAAGGTTTTTCTCATTGGAAATCCTGTGCCGACTTTGCTCGCAGATGCGTATCATTCTGTACACTTGGGAAATTTGTACAGCGGAGGGGAGATCACATGCTGTGTACCTCTGCTTTACAAATGGTTTATCTCTCACTTGCCCAAGTCTGCTGCCTTTTAGGATTGCAAGAGTGCCTTACGTTGGTCGCAGAAGATCATGTCTCTTACCAACTCTGATATAGATTGGTGTAGTAGGATCTATGATGGAATCAGAATCATTGACCGTTGTGGAAACTTCCCCAACATACCCCTTATAGGAATTAAAGGAGGAATCAACTACCATCCGGTATTAGTTCTTCGCCAATTTGGATACCCGATGAGACACGTCCCACGGGGTGTTCATCTGGAAGGTCTTTTCTTCAAGGAAGGAGAAAATGACAGAGCACTAAAGATAGAAATAGTGCACGCTTGGAAGCACGTTCATAAGAAAGGATGAGAGTCTCTAGGAAAACCGGACTGTATCTCGGTGGATCCTTATCTCCACTGGGTACAAACTAGAGCTCTCAAGCTAAAAATGCCTTATCCTCGTTACGGAATTCTTCCGCCAAGGAATCTGTCATGTACTTCATGACGAAAACTGAAAAGCTTCAGGTTACTCTCAATAAAGTTCAAAAGGAGAGAATGTCTTGGAAGAACAAGTACCGCACCCTCGACATAGAGTGCATCAAAATACAGCAACTGCTGAAACATAAGGATGCTCTGATTGAAATTTTGGAGCAACATGCTGTAGAGAATCAAGATGACCAAAGGAATTTGCTCGCTCCTTTCACTTGGCAAAGGAATGACAACCCGACAACGGCCCAAGAGCCCCGGTCAAAGAAAAGGAAGATACTAGAATCAGCACCCGATTTCTCTTCCGAGAGGACTCGGGACCCATTAGCTAAGGTTTCTGTTTCTGCACTTTTTAATCTACTGTATTTCCATTTCTGTAATCCTTTGAATTCAATAAAACGGGGTTTCCCCACTGTTTGATATTTGCAATCTAATTGTCGAAGTTTATTTTGATTAAACCAAAAAACAATTAATATAATCATTGCATTCATCATTCTCACATCGCGTATTCTTCTTACCTACGAATCTCACGTTTGTGTCTCGGTTCTAGAGTCAAACTATCTCATTCGTATAATACTCGGGACAATCGTCAGAGAAGGATGGATGATCTTGAGGAAGAAAACAGAGAGTTGAAAGAAGAGATCGACGCTCTGAGAGAGGATATGAGAAAGCTTTGTAACGACATGCAAGCCATGGCAGAAGCTCAACTACAAAGAACTGTGATCTCAAAGATCACCTCAACGCCCATAGTGGAGAAGTATGATCCTAGGTATCAGATGCCGAAAGATCGTCCTTGGGGCATGCCTGTTAACTATATCTCGGAAGGATATGTTTCGCCGATCACTAAAGATCAGGGAATCACAACAGAAGCCGCTGGGCCTGAAGGTTACAAACTTCGGGAAAGCGAAGATGCCAGGGGCATACTAAAGACTCCTGAAGGTTACAAACTTCGGGAGACCCCAAGATTTACTGCCGTAGTCACGGTACCACCCCCTGTGGTGCACACTGTCCCGGAAGGACAAATTCCGCAGATACCTTCTGGTAAGAAGGAAACTATGTTTGACATAATGGAGGAATTCCAGGAGCAGTTCTTGGAAATGCACAAGGAACTGCAAGCCATTCGCGGTTAGGATTTATTTGGAAAGGACGCCGCAGATCTCTGCTTGGTCCCCAATGTGAAAGTCCCGCACAAATTTCAAGTGCCCGACTTTGAAAAGTACAAGGGTAACTCTTGCCCTCAAAGCCATCTGGTGATGTACGCTCGGCGGATGTCAGCTCAGATGGAAAATCAGGACCTACTGATTCACTACTTTCAGGATAGTTTAACCGGTGCCGCATTAAAATGGTACATGGGTTTAAACCGTGCCACGATCAACACATTCAGAGATCTTGGCACTGCCTTCGTCCAACAATACAAATACAATTTGGACATGGCACCCGACAGAGATCAACTCAGATCAATGTCGCAAAAGGACAAGGAAACCTTTAAGAAGTATGCTCAAAGGTGGCGTGAAATTGCCGCTCAGATTTGTCCACCTCTTGAGGAAAAAGAGATGGCAAAGATCTTCTTAAAGACCTTAAGCTCATTTTACTACGAAAGAATGGTTGCCAGTTCACCCAGTGATTTCACCGAAATGGTTGGCATGGGCGTACGTCTTAAGGAAGCCTTCCGAGAAGGACGTTTGGTAAAAGACACTGGATCGACGAGCGGTACTAAAAAATACGGTAGTGCTCTCCCTAAGAAAAAAGAGCAAAATATTAGGAATATCTCTCTCGGAAAGCAAAGGCGACGTTATCAGTCGGTAGCAGCTGTGACTCCTACTATCAACCCTGCGTCTATTCCTACGTATCAACCTCAGGTTGCGCAGAGCCAGCCTGATCAACAAAGGACACGACAGCCTCTTCAGCAGGCTCGTCCTCCATACATTAACAACCGTACAACACAGCCACCGGGATTTGATCCTATACCCGTGTCGTACGCATAGCTGTTTCCATTACTACTGGCTAAGGGGCACATTCAGACTAAATCTCCTCTTACAGTACCGGAAAATCTGCCTTTTTGGTTTAAGGTGGATCAAACTTGCCCTTATCATCAAGGAGGTCCAGGGCATAACATAGAGACTTGTCTCAATTTCAAGTCCGACGTGCAAAAACTTGTTAGGAGCGGGGTCTTATCCTTCAAGGATACGAATCCTAATGTTCTCAAAAATCCGCTGCCTCAACATGAGAAGGCTGCAGTCAATTTGATAGAAGGAGAGACTAACGATGTCTATCAAATTCACGATGTACTCTTGTTGAAAACCAATTTGGTCAAGATGCATTGTAGACAGAGTGGATATGGCCATGTGCCACCTCATAACTATCACCAGTGTGGTATCTGCTCTAAAGACAACCAAGGATGTTCTGTGGTGCAAGCAGCATTACAGGAACAGATGGATCTTGGATGGATCCAAGAGCACCGAGTTCGTGGAGTTAACATGGTTTACACGAATTCTAACGTCATTCAGAACCACGATATCCGTACAATGAATGTCAACTTGGTGGCGATGCACTCAAGGCAAAGCCAGTATCATAATCTGCCGCGACACGATTACAGTTCTTGTCTGACTTGCTCGGTAAACAAACAGGGATGCTCTTTCATACAAGAGGCCCTCCAGCGTCAGATGGATCTTGGATGGATCCAAGACTACCATGATAGGAATCCCTATCAGATCAACATGGTTCAGATCTTCGATATTCGTGTGATGAATACCAACCTGGTAGGGTTACATGCTGAGCAAGTCCGACTCGGATTCTTAATATCACATGACTATCAAAGCTGTAAAGCAGGTTACGAAAATGATCGAGGTTGTACCCTTGTCCAGGAGGCACTTCAGCACTTGTTAAATCACTGGTGGATGCTAATTTATATGGATGAAGATACTCAGCAGATAAGTATCAGTAACATGAATCCTACTCGGCGTCAGAGTCAGGATGTCCGATCTGTGGAAGCTAATCTAGTGAGGTTACATTGTATTCAAAGTAGGCGTGGCCAGGTGCCACCACACAATTATGAACGTTGTGGCGTCTGTTCGGAAAGTAACCAAGGGTGTTACTTTGTGAGAGCAGCTCTTCAGGGTCAGGTGGATCGTGGAGAGATTCGTCCATATCCGGGTTCTGGACCCATCAACTGGACGCCGAACTACCTTGCCGAGCAAGTTGAGGACGTTGTCACGATCTCTGGTCATCACAGGACCAGGGATGTTTTTGCCATTATCCCTCTACTTGACGAATCTAAAGTTCCCAACCGGGAACGGATCGAGATTAATTATGATGGTCAGAAAAATCAGAAGGTTCCCATAGTCATCTATTTGCCGGGACCACTACCGTATGAATCAGCTAAGGCGATCCCTTACAAATACGGTGCAACGACAATTGAAAATGGAAAGGAAATTCCATTACCCTCCGTCGTGAATATTGCAGACATCAGTCGTGTAACACGGAGCGGTCGAATCTTCAACCGAGGAGTTGGAGAACCTAACAAAGAAAAGGAACTTCAGACGGAAGCTCCTGATCCACCAGTCGGTCAATCCAGTAATCCCGACCTTTCGAAAAATAATGATGAGATGCTGAAGCTCATCCAAAGGAGTGAATATAACATTGTCGATCAACTGTTGCAAACTCCTTCAAAGATCTCGGTATTATCACTGTTACTCAGTTCAGAAGCCCACAGGGAGGCTCTACAGAAAGTCTTGGAGCAAGCCTTTGTGGAACTGGATGTATCAATCAGACAATTTGATAGCATTGTTTCTAACATCACTTCCTGCAATAATTTGGGATTTAGTGATGAGGAATTACCCGAAGAGGGTCGCCGTCATAACATGGCGCTCAATATCACAGTTAACTTCCAGGATGATGCTTTAACCAGCGTAGTGGTAGACACAGGGTCAGCCCTGAATGTTATGCCGAAGTCCACTTTGACGCAATTATCATTCAAAGGCCCTCCGATGAGAATCAGCGAGGTCGTCGTCAAAGCGTTCAACGGATCCAGAAAAATAGTTATCGGCGAAGTTGATCTTCCAATAACTATCGGTCCTCACACTTTCCAAGTCACTTTCCAGGTCATGGATATCTGGGCAACGTACAGTTGTTTATTATGGAGACCTTGGATACATCAGGCTAGAGCGCTCACTTCGAACCTCCACCAAAAGCTAAAGTTCTTCAAGAACGATCAACTCATCACAATCTGTGGAGAACAGGCCTTGCTCGTAAGCAACTTATCATTGTCTGCTGGTATAGAACCCGAGGAGGTTATTGGAACTCAGTTCCAAGCACTGTCGGTAAGCAAGAACAATCAGTTCAAAGGAGGAACCTCGATTTCCTCATACAAAGATGCTATCAAAGCGGTCGAGAGTACCGATACGACAGGATGGGGACAGTTTGTCATTCATATTGACAATAAAACAAAGAAGGGTCTTGGTTTTTCTGCAACCTGTACCCGGACAGCTGCTAACGATGAAAGTCTTCATCCCATTCAGGATTTCTTCCACAGTGGAGGTTTTCTTCACCCAGTCCCTCAAGCAGTACATGCTATCAATGAGGAAGATCCCTCCGACACAGATGAAGAATGAAAGTCCTACCTTAACGAGGACGGTTATATGTCTCAGGAAGAGGTGCCTATGCCATTTTGCTATCCCGCACAGAGTCCGAGATTTATACCATGGTCAGATGTCGAAATGACATATGGAGATTGTGATCCGGAAGGATGCCGTGCTCCGCCAAATTCATTAGAGGAAGACACTCTGATGAAAGACAACTCTGACTACAACTACTATGGCCCAATGGATGGTCTACCAATGTGGCAGCCTTACCCAGGGAACTTGGGGCAAGAGAGTCAGCCGAACAATGAAAATCAGCTGACCGTTTTTGAACAGAATACCTGTGTCCCCACCATGTCATGGGATCAACACTCAGGTCATTCAGAAACTACTCAACATGAAGATAAATTCGCAACGTTTGCAAGACTTGAATTCATCAACTATGCTTTTCCCGAGGTCAACGTCATCGAGACAGATGACCCCTCTAGTCCCAAAGAAGTTTGGGACACCTTGGGACAACCGAGTGGAAAATACGACTATATGGTCAAGTACACCGCTCCCGAAAGCTCTCGTATCAGGCTCGAAGGCATCCAGCCAACTGGATGGGGAGATCTGCCTGAGAACACAAATACTATGCAAAATGCAACAGAGGAATCCTCCTACGACTCGGCCTGGGAGACAGATTCCAATGATCCTGCTCCACCAGAAATCAGCGTCATTTCTGAAGACAGATCAAGGAAGGTGCCAGACTTTGTGATTCACCGAGGTGTTCCCCGCCAATGGGTTGCTGTCGATGTTCCGAAGGTCGTTCACCAGTCAAAGTAATTGCCATCTTTTAACCTTTCACCCTGCCCAGGTGAAACAGATGTTTTGATAGGGCTCGCTTTCTGTAATTTTCCCTCTTCGCTTTGCCCAAAGCGAAAGAGTTTTGTTTGATAGGGTTGTAGTTTCAAGATTCGACTTGTTCATTAATAAAATAACGTCGTTCTGTAATTTCCGCATTAATTGCTGTTTTCTCTTTTTTCTTTTTCAGAAAATGGTAATCCTAAAAAACAATTCAATAACAAAAACAAGCAGTAAAATAAAACACTGCACACACTCGCATTTTCTCTATCTCTTATAAACACGAATCATCACGTCATGCAGATTGCTTGTTTTAAACCCAGTTGAAACATACGATCCAATGCCTTCTCCCAACTTTGAGCTCCCGGTATTCGAGGCTGAAGAAGAAAATGACGACAAAATTCCAGAAGAGATCTCCCGACTACTCAGACAAGAGGAAAGTTCCATCGAACCTCACAAAGAGCCGTTGGAAACGGTAAACTTGGGTTCAGAAAAAGAGAGAAAAGAAATCAGGATTGGGGCACTGCTCAGTCCAACTGCCAGAGAGAGTTTGATAAAGCTTCTCAAAGAATTCCCCGATGTATTCGCTTGGTCCTATCAGGACATGCCAGGGTTGGATACCAGCATCGTGGAACATCACTTACCGTTAAGAGCAGAATGTCCGCCAATAAAACAGAGGTTGAGACGTACTCATCCGGACATGGCCATCAAAATCAAAGAGGAGGTACAGAAACAGATTGACGCGGGTTTCCTCGCTACGTCTGAATATCCTCAATGGTTAGCCAACATCGTACCCGTTCCCAAAAAGGACGGAAAGGTCAGAATGTGTGTCGATTACAGGGATCTGAACAAGGCTAGTCCAAAGGACGACTTTCCTTTACCACACATTGACATGCTGGTAGACAGTACAGTAAAGTTCAAAGTTTTCTCCTTCATGGATGGATTCTCGGGCTATAACCAAATCAAAATGGCACCGAAAGACATGGAGAAAACTTCGTTCATCACCCTATGGGGTACCTTTTTTTACAAGGTAATGTCGTTCGGTTTGAAAAACGCCGGGGCAACCTATCAAAGGGCCATGACTACTCTGTTTCATGACATGATACACAAAGATATCGAGGTATATGTCGATGATATGATTGCAAAATCAAAAATAGAGAGTGAGCACGTTGAACATCTGTCAAAATTATTTGAACGTTTAAGAAAGTTCAAGCTCCGCTTGAATCCCAACAAGTGCACCTTCGGTGTCTGTTCAGGGAAACTACTAGGGTTCATCGTCAGCCAGAAAGGGATTGAGGTTGATCCTGACAAGGTCAAGGCCATTCAAGAAATGCCTTCTCCGAAAACTGAAAAACAAGTCAGAGGATTCCTGGGACGTTTGAACTACATCTCCAGATTCATATTCCTCATGACCGCGACATGTGCGCCGATTTTCAAGTTACTCAAAAAGAACCAGGATTGCGTTTGGTCAGAAGACTGCCAAACCGCCTTCGACAGTATCAAGGAATATCTGTTGAATCCTCCGATTCTATCACCTCCAGTGGAAGGAAGACCACTGATCATCTACCTCACAGTCTTGGAAGACTCAATGGGGTGTGTACTTGGCCAACAAGACGAAACCAAACGGAAAGAGTCTGCCATTTACTATTTGAGCAAGAAATTCACCGGCTGCGAAACTCGGTACACTATGCTTGAGAAAACTTGTTGTGCTTTGGCTTAGGCAGCCAAACATCTTCGCCAATACATGATTCTTCATACTACTTGGTTAATCTCAGAAATGGATCCAATCAAGTATGTCTTCGAAAGACCTGCTCTTACGGGAAGGATTGCCCGTTGGAAGATGCTATTATCAGAATATGACATAGAGTACCACGCTCAGAAAGCCGTTAAGGGAAGTATTTTAGCCGATCATTTGGCTCATCAACCGATTGACAATCAAGAATCAATCGGGTTTGACTTCCCAGACGAAGATGTCATGTATCTAAAAATGAAAGATTGTGAGGAACCGCTACCCAGTGAAGGGCCAGAACCAGGTTCCCAATGGATACTTGTCTTTGACGGAGCATTTAATCATTATGGAAACGAAATTGGGGCAATCATTGTTACCCCTCAGGGTACCCACATTCCTTTCACCGCCAGACTTACGTTCAAATGTACGAACAACGAGGCCGAATACGAAGCTTGTATTATGGGTCTCGAGGAAGCGATTGATTTAAGGATCAAAAACTTGGACTTATACGGCGACTCAGCCCTGGTTATCAATCAGATAAAAGGAGATTGGAACACATACCAATCAGGACTGATTCATTACAAAGACTACACGAGAAGGTTGCTACCCTTCTTCAACAGAGTTGAGTTTCATCATATCCCTCGTGAGGAGAATCACATGGCTGATGCATTAGCCACTCTCTCTTCCATTATTAGTGTAGGTCAATGGAACGACTTACCTAAAATCGACATAATGTGCCTTGAACGGTCCGCTTACATCTTCACGATCGAAGCAGTCATAGATGACAAACCTTGGTATCACGATATCAAATGCTTCCTTCAGAAACAAGAGTACCCACCTGGGGCATCCAGGAAAGACAGAAAAACCCTCAGAAGATTGGATGGAAACTTCTTCCTGAGCGGTGACACTCTCTATAAGAGAAATTCTGACATGGTCTTGCTCCGATGCGTCGACAGACCAGAAGCAGACATGCTTATGAAAGAAATTCATGAAGGATCCTTTGGCACTCATGCCAATGGACATGCAATGGCGAGAAAAATTTTAAGAGCAGGGTACTATTGGTTGACCATGGAATCCGACTGCTACAAGTACATGAGGAGGTGTCACAAGTGTCAGATATACTCCGACAAAATTCATGTACCGCCATCACATCTCAAAGTTGTCTCTTCCCCATGGCCTTTTTCCATATGGGGAATCGACATGATTGGCATGATTGAGCCTAAGGCTTCAAACGGACATCGGTTCATCCTAGTAGCCATTCACTACTTCACCAAGTGGATCGAAGCAGCGTCATTTGCCAATGTAACCCGACAAGTGGTGGTCCGATTTATAAAAAAAAATATCATCTGCCATTATGGTGTTCCAAGCGAGATCATTACTGATAATGGATCTAACTTGTACAACAAGATGATGAAAGAGTTGTGTACATTGTTCAAGATCGAACACCATAACTCATCTCCCTACCGACCCAAGATGAACGGAGCGGTAGAAGCGGCTAATAAGAACATCAAGAAGATCGTTCAAAAGATGGTTGTAACCTATAAAGATTGACACGAGATGCTACCCTTTGCTCTCCACGGTTATCGAACATCTGTCCGCACTTCAACAGGGGCAACCTCTTTCTCTCTAGTATATGGCATGGAAGCAGTGCTCCCCATAGAAGTAGAGGTCCCGTCAATCCGAGTATTGATGGAAGCTAAGTTCACCGAAGCTGAATGGTGTTAAAGCCGACACGACGAATTGAATTTGATCGAGGAGAAGCGAATCACGACACTATGCCATGGTCAATTGTATCAACAGAAAATGAGGAGGGCGTTTGACAAAAAGGTCCGACCTCGTGTCTTCAGAAAAGGAGACCTCGTGCTCAAGAAGATACAGTCATTTCTCACTGATTTGCGAGGTAAATGGACTCCGAATTACGATGGCCCCTATGTGGTCACGAAAGCTTTCTCAGGCGGCGCCTTGAGACTTGCAACCATGGACGGAGAGGAATTTGCCTACCCCACAAATGTTGATGTAGTCAAGAAATACTTTGCCTAAACTAAAAATAAAAAAACGTCTCGGTGGATTGAAAACCCGAAAGGTCGGTCCAGGCAAAAGTTAGAGACATAAAAAGAAAAATCATCCCGGTGGATTGGAAACATCAAAGTACAATCCAGGTAAAATTAGGGATAATGGCAAGTAACTATGTTCAACAGAGGCGAATCCCTCAGCAGCAGCAGTAATGCCATTCATCAGAAAACTCCAGTCAAGGTCATCTTCGACAGAAGCTTAGGATGTCCCGAATTCAAAGTTGGTAGAAGGATAGTGGTCGTTATGTTTCAACGTAGGCCTTTTCCCTGTAAATTACCATTTTCAAACTTTGTAGATACTCTTTGGAATCACGCGTTTGGCTGATCTCCATCTTATCAATAAAATTTGAGCCTTTGTGCTTTTGTTTGTAATTCGTACTTGTTTTAGCTTTACAGAACGACGTTGTTAACATGATTGACGATTCTTGAAATAAAACAAAAATGAATTTACTTGTTAAAACTTTTTCTGCTTTTTAATAAAGACGACAATTTCTTTTGACTGTTGAACATCAGAAGAACATCGGTCGCTTCTCCAGAAGTAATCGGACCTCAAAGTGCAGAATCAAAGTACTTCTTCTAACCCAGTACACCTGAATGAAGGGATCAACTGTGTCAGAGACCTTGTTTCGTCTGACACGTCTCGGCCAAGTTCTTATCTCCTAAGCCCGATCAACGGTATTCCCCACAGGGACTATCTCTCCTAAGCAAGGTGGAATTGCTATTCTGAACCAACGGTACTTCTACGCCCCGCGATGGCCGAGTATCCAGTCGTGTTCACCGGTCAGTTTGTATGTCGCGTCAGTTTTGTCAGCATAAACATACATGCATCATTGCATTATTGATTTGCATTCTCATTGCATATTGCATCACTATCACTCTAGTCGGTCTTATCCCCTAGTGATAACAGTCCTCTCAATCGAATCGTCGATTCTTTCCTTGTCAGGAAGTGTCGCGTCTGAACAATATCTCCTCCAGTTTATTTCTGGAAGAAAGTTGGCCCTTGACCACTTTGATAACTTGAACCTCTGAAAAGCCAGAGAAAACGTTCAACAAACATCACTCTTCGCCATTGAAGATGATATCCTTGCTTTCCCAGATTAAGGAAAATCCACAGAGAAAGCCTCGTAATCAGAGATTCGGCAGCATGCCAGTTTCTCTCCAAAAAACCCGCTGATGAGAAGGACATCGGCACCTCAAAATTGGACCCCATCATATGGCATTTCTCCGGGAAGATCCCGAGAAAAGTACGATGTGAGATCCCAAACGAATGCAGTCTCTCAAGGGACTCGCATTCCCCAAGTAGAGTCAACAAATGGCATCTCCAACAGAGAAGTTTGTACACCTCTACAACTCAGACGACTGGGTCCTCCCAGCAAGTCTGACATCAAAACTTTTTCCACTCAAATGGCATCTCCCCAGGAAAATTCGGCGAGAAGTTTGAAGGAAAACCGCTACAAATAGCGTCCCTTGTCAAGAAAGTTTATTGACAAAAGAAACTTAGACCAGTTCCTTGGTAGGAAACCAGGATTGAGGGGAAGTTTAAATCAGAAACTAAGACCAGTTCCTTGGTAGGAAACCAGGATTGAGGGGAGGTTTATTTCAAAAGAAACTGAGACCAGTTCCTTGGCTGAAGACCAGGATCGAGGGGAAGTTTTACCTTTTCTAAGCATCATCGCTTGGCTAAAGAAGATGAATGCGTAAGCTACCATTCATAACCACCATCAAAATTTTGGGTATTCCGATATTTAATCCTCTTGCACCCCGAATGCCCGAATACCTTCGTCATTCACACCTTCGGGTCCAAGAAGATTAAATAGGGACATCTGTCATACCCTAAATTTTGACCACTAAGATTTCCCATTACTGTGCAAATCATCATCACAATATGGAGGAACCATTATATTTCATCAGTCTCCCCAAAGATGGGTGAGCATCCACTATAATCAAAATTAGGGTTTCAAGCCCTCTCAGAGCCTTAGGAAAAGGATCAATCAAGGAATGACATGATATTCAACTTTTCTAACCTCTAAAACATCCACAATGGATCAAGAGGACTCCCACTTCAAGGATTAAGCACAAGGTTGCTCCCTTCTAGGTGGATCAAGTCTCAAGATCGACAGTGTCACCAAATTAGGGTTTTGGTCGACCAGGGCCTCCAGATGGAAATTTTTCATCTGGGCACAAGCCAATGATCCAAAACCTAACCTAATATACTCTATGGAACCTCATGGACCCAATCATCAAGTCAATTTTGCCTCAGGGGATGCATTAATCAAAAATCAGGAATTAGGATTTCTTGACCTAATTCACCCCTAAGTTGACTTTTAGGGCATATCATGAGCCAAGACCTCAAAGGAGGGTCTGAGGGTCTCTAATGAACTATATTGATCCATTTGCAACAATGGATTAATCCAAGATGCTTGAGCAACAAGTCTCAATTTCATCTGCACCACAGTTAGGGTTTTAAGGGAAAAGTCAATTGTAACTTTGACTTTTGACCAGGGCATGCTCCCAAGCCCTAAGACATGATTCAATATACCCTATGACACCCATGGAACATGTCCATCAAGTTTGATTTAGGTCAAGGACATGATTTCCTGAAGAATTGCACAGTTTGGAATTCATCTGATAAAAAGTCAACTGTGCACAAAAGTCAACTTTGACTTTTTGAGATTTTTCACCAAAATGGATTTTTAACCCTAAAATGATGTTGATGTATGATTTGAATCATCATTAATCAAGAAAAATCAAGAAAATTTGGATAACTTGTAAAAGGGGTAACCATAAAAACTTAGAAAATTTTCTAAGGTAAAAATAAAGTGACAAGGGTACCAACTTTGGAGGATCATAACTCCTAAACCACAAAGCCATTTTTCCTCATCCAAAGATGGATTTGTAGCCCTCATTACCCTCTACAAAAACTTCAACTAGACCTAAGTCCAATTCATTAAGGATTTTGAGTTATGGAGTGATCAAAATGGCTGAAAAATGAAAATGTCACTTTTTCCAACACTTAGTGAAATTTTCACTAAGTCCAAATCTGTCTTCATTTTTTTCCAAATGTAGGGGGATTTTTCACTTGGATTCAAAAGAGATCAAAACCAAACATGTTCAAACAGTTGTTGTATCATGTAAGGGCTTTCCAAAATGGCCAAGAACATTGCCAAATTCCATTTGGGCTATGAGTTATGACATTGTCAAATTGCCTTGTTGAAATCTGTCAAGGCAAGGCAGAATTTGCATTTTTGCTCGATTTGCCAAAATCAGCCAAATCCAAATGCTCCTATCCACTTGGACACATCAGAGGATTGAATCTAAAGGGGACAAGCACTGAGCCAAGCCTCCAAAATAGGGACAAGACTCCAAATTTGGATTGGAGCATTCAATGGAAGCATCAAGGTGGCATGGACTGAGCCATTTTCATTTGAATTCAGTCAAGACTTATCCAAGACCAAGGGAACCACAGTCCTGTGCCCTAACCTCTAGTCAATGGCTAGAGGAGACTTGGATTTCCATTGGCCAACATTGAACAAACACCTGCTGCAGTTGCCATTCACTGTGGATCCCAAAACAAACTTGCTCTACTATAAATAGAGCTCAATTGTGATCAGTTTAAGTACACCAAAGGCCTACAACACTTGCCTTTCTCAAAATCTCTTTCTCTTGGCAAAAATGTCTTTCTTAGCAAGGTAGCTATCGGGTTTTGAGCTAGAGGGCAATTCCACTCAAACCAATCACTCACACACCTCACATACATCACATGTGAGCTGATCAAACACTTAAACAACAACTGGAACACTGATTTCTCAGAATCATCAGTCAATTGCTCAAGGTTTTAACCAAAGTGCAGTTGAGATGCCATGAAGTGATCCAGCCAATTTCAATCAAGTCCAAGCGTTCAAACACACTCCATAGGGTGTAGGGAAGCTGTTCAGATCATCACCACTCATCTGTAACACCTCCAAATTAAAAATCACATTGCACTTGCTGTCACGGCCTAGAGGTAAGCATATACTTGGTCATCTCTCAATCTATGCATATTTCCTCGCACAATAATTTGGCCATATATTCATAATCATGCATAGAATGTTTCCCCTCAATTAATTACATTGTTTGAATCGTGTATCAAAAATCCCAGCCTTCATGCAGAAATTAGGGTTCTTGAGGATTTTTCGTGATTTCTTGTTGTATGTTTAATTTAAATGAAATTAAATGCCATAGACATGATCGTGAGGTTGAAACGAGTTGATTGGTATGCGGATTGCATGATATAACCAAGTATTCAGTGAGATTGGATAGAAAATGCAAATCTGGCCAAACCTAGAACACGCGCGTGTTCTTGGTGTGTTCTTGGCGCCATTTCTTTCAAATTCAAATATTTGAATTTTGTGATTTTATTTAACTGATTCAAAAATTAATTTCTCTCTGAGTTTTAATGATTTTGAGTTGGTTCTTTTTTTAATAATTCACAAAAATGTTAAAATATTTTATTTTATCAAAAAATCCCAAAAATATTATTTATTTCATATAATTGATATTTTTGCAAAGAATTAATATTTTAATTGTTTTTGACATTTTAAATATTTTTTCCACATTGATTTTGCAACTTTTAATGCTTTCTAATTATTTTGTAGGTCAATACTTAATTTTTGAAGCATTAATCCAAGATCACAATTTGTTTTTCATATGTTAAACAATTTTGATCATTTTAATTGAATCTTTATTCAATTAAATACATTTTTGAAAACAAATTAGGGTTTTTGGATTAATTCAACCCTCATAAATCATTTTCAAAACATTTTGGGCCTCTAATAGAGTGTAAGACCCAATCCTTTTATGACCAAACCATTTTTGGGCCTCAGTACATTGTATAAGTCCCGATACTGTCAAAAACAAACGACGTGATCGTCGCCTTTTGAAAAATAACCTTTTGGGCCTCTCCTTGAGCTGTAAGCCCCAAATCTTTCTTTTTCAAAGCACTTTCTCCTTTGATTTTGAATATAATGTTATTTTCAATCTTTCTTTGTTGAACAACTAACCAAACAGCATGGAAGCTCTACAACCGAGTAAGTGTTTATACGCTTTCATTTACCGCTTTCATATACATATAACTGTATTGTGGGGCTATTTCACTGTAAGTCTTCTTTCATAAACTCATATCAACTGTGTAATAATAGTATAGATATTTCGAGTTTCCCCGGCAACTACGTCTAGAACTAGGTGACGTCGTTTCGTTTATTCGTAGAAATAGACAACTAGATCCCCAATAGGATCACCAGATACAGTCTTCTCTTCGGCTGTCCTCATTAGGAATTATCAAGAAACTCTACTCCCAGAGATGAATGTATTCTCCGTGAATGGCATCTTTGAGTTTCTTCCAAATTCTCAAACTTTCCTGGCTTGATCTATTCCTCGTGAATAGATTGTCATGAATTTCTCGGGGTTTGGGGACCCATCGGCTTCTTAAAAGCATCAGCCTCCTCTTGGGCATCGTACAAGGACCCACAGGCTTCCTAAAAGCAACCTAGCCTCCTCTTGGGCTTAGTACAAGGACCCTACGGCTTCTTAGAAGTATTCACAGCCTCCTCTTAGGCTTCGTATAATGATCTCTTCCTCCGGGAATGATAGCCTTCTCTTGGGCTTTGTACAAGGACCGATCGGCTTCTTAAAAGTTTCCAGCCTCCTCTTGGGCTTCGTACAAATTGTCCCGACGACCTCCTAGAGGTATAGGAACAGAACTTAGTCAGCTTCATAGAGCAGTCCTTTCATAGAGTCTACTACTGTTTCTCAAAGCATAATACAAAAGATGACACTCTAGACTTGGACAGTCTAATCTCCTTGAGTCTCAAAGACATTCTCAAGCACCCTTCAAAAATAGGAAGGAAACCCGTAGACTCGGACAATCTCAATACCCTTCGGATTTCCCACTTCCTTAAAGAACAGGAATAACCTGGATCCTCGAATCAAATCCTCGAGTACAGTGTTGCTCATATAAGAACTGATTTTCTCTTTAAAAATCAGTCTACTAAACCTGTCACTCAACTGAAACAGTAACCATAGCCTCCTCTTAGGCTTTGTATAATGATCCTTCTCCAGTGAAGTTAGCGTCTCTCTCGGGCTTTGTACGAGACACATAAGAGACTCCCTCGTTGAGTCAATTACCCCTTTCGCCTCCATCTCGGGCTTTATACGAGATACAAAAAGGTTCTTATTGAGCCAAACAAACCTTCAGCCTCCATCTCGGACTTCGTACGAGATACAAAAAACTCTCTGGTTGAGTCAAATAGCCTTCCTCTCGGGCTTCGTACGAGATACCAAAAGACTCCCTCGTTGAGTCAAAAACCTTTTAGCCTCTCGCTCGGGCTTTGTACGAGACACATAATAGCCTCCTCTTAGGCTTTATATAAGAAAACCACTGGTTAATCCAATTAACCTTTTAGCATCAAAGTTGTGCCTCGTTCACAGTACACAAACATCAATAACTCCTTCCCTTTCATCTAATCGCTGTAAGCGGCAAGCCTCTGGATCATCTACATCCATGCCACTGTCCCTCTTTTGGCATGAGAAATTCCTAAGGAAAGATATCATTGCTCTACACTGAGTTAAAGTCTTCTCCTTCAGTTTTAAATCCCCTATAAAGGAAATTATGGCATTGCCGGATTCACAAATCCCGGTTAAAGTAATTCTCCTTTATAAACAGTTGTGACATACAGCTCCCTCTTTAGAGATGACAAATTCTCTCTAAAGTCAACACCTTTAGCTTCATATCTTGGGCTTTGAACAAGATACAAACAGACTTTTCAGCTTCATATCTTGGGCTTTAAACAAGATACATATCACCTTTTTCGCTTCACGTCTTGGGCTTTGAACAAGACACCAAATACCATTTCCTCCCATAGAATAGAAGGAACTACGAACGCTCTGATTTCCCTGTTTTGGTAAACGGGAATACGTAGGCATAAGATTGAAAGAAAAATCTTAGCGAGCACACTAAACAAAAACCCAAAATCCCATACTCTCATGTATCTATCAAAATCATTAGTCCTAACATCCTAAATCCTTGTTCCCCGCTATAAAGTCCTAGAAAGAGAAAAGAATCTGTATTGGTGAAAATACAAATAACCA
The DNA here is from genome assembly GCA_022829125.1 of Lathyrus tuberosus. Taxonomy (NCBI): domain Eukaryota; kingdom Viridiplantae; phylum Streptophyta; class Magnoliopsida; order Fabales; family Fabaceae; genus Lathyrus; species Lathyrus tuberosus. The sequence goes on along the minus strand of JALAZF010000107.1, from coordinate 10,177,424 downwards.
GTACAAAGGCCCCCCCCCCCCACATTGATAGCATTCGCAACCTAACAGACCGCTGTTTAAACTCAGTATGCAAAGCAGGGTTAATAGGAGACATCTATTTCCCTTCCTTCATCAGCTTTAATAGGATAAAAAATGAATCGACCTGTAGTAAACTCAACCGCAGAGAGAAACCAATGCTTAAGAACCGCGTCCAAAATCGCTCGCTACACTTTCCTCTTGTCTGAGTAATCGGGAGATCTCTTCTGGAATTTCGTTGTCAACTTCTTCTTCAGCCCCAAATTCTGGGAACTAAAAGTCGGGAGAAGGCATCGGATCGTATGTTTCAACGGGGTTTAAAACAAGCAATCTGCATGACGTGATGATTGTTTTTAGAAGAGATAGAGAAAATGCAAGTGTGTACAGTGTCTTTTTTTTTCAAAAACTGCTTGTTTTTATTATTGAGTTGTTTTTAAGGATTACCATTTTCTGAAAAAGCGAAAAGAGAAAACAACAATTAATGCGGAAATTACAGAACGACGTTATTTTATTAATGAACAAGTTGATTCTTGAAACTACATCCCTATAAAACAAAACTCTATCGCTTTGGGAGAAGCGAAGAGGGAAATTTACAGAAAGCTAGCCCTATCAAAACATCCGTTTCACCAGGGCAGGGTGAAAGGTTAAAGATGGAAATTACTTTGACTTATGAACAATCTTTGGAACATCGACAACAACCCATTGGTGGCGAACTCCTCGGTGAATCACAAAGTCTGGTACTTTCCTTGATTTCTCTTCAGAAATAACGCTGATTTCGGGTGGAGCAGGATCATTGGAATCTGTCTCCCAGACAGAGTTGTCGTAGGAGGATTCCTCTGTTGCATTTTGCAGAGTATTTGTGCTCTCGGGAAAATCTCCCCATCCAGTTGGCTGGATGTCTTCGAGCCTGATACAAGAGCTTTCAGGAGCGGTGTACTTGACCATATAGTCGTATTTACCACTCGGTTGTCCCAAGGTGTCCCACACTTCTGTGGAACTGGAGGAGTCATCTCTCTCGATGACGTTGACCTCAGGAAAAGCGTAGTTGATGAATTCTAGTCCGGCAAGCTTTGCCAATTCATCGTCGTACTGGATATTTTCGGAATGTCCTGAGTAATGATCACATGACATGGTGGGGACACAGGTATTCTGTTCAATGACGCTCAGCCGATTTTCATTGTTCGGCTGATTTTCTTGCCCCAAGTTTCCTGGGTACGGCTGCCAAATAGGCAGGCCATCCATCGGACCATAATAGTTTGGTCAAAGTTGTCTTTCATCAGAGTGTCCTCCTCTAATGAGTTTGGTGGAGCACGAGATCCTTCCGGATCACAATCTCCATATATCATTTCGACGTCTGACCTGGTGTTGCACCCCAAAATTTGCCCTCCTTACTTTTTACTAACTGGCTTATGTTTCATTTCATTATCATGTATGCATATCATTAGCATGGGGTCAAGGTGCCTGAGGCAATCCAGGAAGGTCATATCTGGTCCATCACATCATCAAGGGTTCACAGGTGGCAAGGGATCTCAAGTGGATTACTCCCTCCTAACCAGTGCACAAATTAGGGTTTTGAGATTCTTCGGTTTATTGCTCCAATGGCAAGCTCTTTGGGTTTTTATCATCAACAAATGGCATATCTTATCTTTGTTGGAGAGGATACACATCATATTCAGAGGAATTTGAATTTGGAGACTGTGCTATTTCCTCCTAGACTAAGGGTACCAAAACTAGGGTTTGCTATAAAGTCAGTTTATTTCTGATTTTTTGGGCAAGACTTGATTCCATGGTTGTCCTTGGGTCCCTGAGTACCTAGGAGTGGAAGATTGGCCATCAGTTTGATTCAGGAGAAGTTCAATTGGCCAATGGATTGAGAATCAGTTAACTTGGTCAAAAAGTCAACTGTGGTCAACACAAAGTTAAACCTCAAGATTTTTGGTCAACATCAAGATTATGGGGTGAAATTCATCATTTTATCAAGGGTTGATCACAATTCATCATGGAACCCTCAGAATCATCAAGAATCAGGAGTTACTAAATTAGGGTTTTTGTAGGAAAAGTCAACTATACTTTGACCAGGCCTAACTTCCACACACTTCATCAAAAATTCCTCGACCAAAGCCCATCTTGAAGGAAATTTAATTACCTACAACTTTGTGTCTCACAAGCCAAGGCCAGAAATTCTTCATTTGGGAGATATGAGCCAAGACATTATAGGTCATTTTGAAAGTCAACAAAAGTCAACCTTCTTCAAAAGCTCATAACTTGAACATGGAAGATCAAATTGACATGGGACCAAAAGGGTTGGTTAGAGGACATCTTGAGGTTTCTAAAAAGTATTATTTTGAATTAAGAAGCTAAAAATTGGAGGAGTTATGCTTAGTCAAAGTTGGGAAATTTTGAGGAGGTGCACAAAGCAAACTATGCCTAAAATCCAAATTTTGACAAATGGGCCATAAGTTTCTTAAACCAAACATAAACATAAGGCCATGCACGACCCAAAGAGCATATATTTGATTTTTCCTCATTTTATTTTATTTTTATTGGATTTAATTAGTTAAAATTCAATATTAAATGAAATAATTCAAAAATAATTAAATAATGGATTATCCAAGCCCAACTCATCATCAGAAGAATAACCCTAAGTATTTAAAACCCATTCATGCATTGGTTAGGGTTCATACACACGTACAATTGGAAGAACTCTCAAAAACCCTAAAAAGGGATTCCTCACAAAAACTCACGATCCACAAGGAAATTCTTCAAACTTCTTCCGCAAAGCTTCTCTTGGTAACCTATAGAGTGCATATCAACCTCCATTTACAGCAGAAAGCAAGAAATTAGACTGTGCCATCTCAGGTTATCCATTTTTTGCATGATCACGAAACTCTCTTTTTTGATATGCATAAGATTGTGTGACTCCCACTGATCATTCTGATATAATTATTTTTAATTATGGATGCATGTATGGCTTGCTATGATCATGTAAAGTTTCGTACCCTAACTTTTCTCTCTTCGTATTTCACCATGTGTTAGTTTTTTGTTGTTTTTGATGGCATAATCGTGATCCTCGTGAAAATCTGGGTGGGATAGTGTGCTCGTGCATGTATTTTGGTGCCATTTTGTTACAGGTTGCCGGAGAAGGAGGCAGAGCCCTAGCTCCGGTGGTGGTGGCCGGCGAACCAGTCCGGCAGGGGCTTGGGGGAGGAAGACGACACCACAACCGTCCGATCCCTGAATCCAACGCTTCAGATTGCGCCATGTGGTTTTTTGTTTATTTTTTTTCTGATTTTTATTTTGCAATCCCATGTTTATTCACCCACGAGTATTACCATGCTCCTCCAATTAGATTTTGTATTTTGTTTACTTTTCATTCTTGTTGACCAAACATGAGCCGCATGATGCATCAGACGAACAGCCGCCTGCCAACGAATTAAAATATCACGCGCCTTGCACGTGGTAGGAGCATGGTGGACTCTTTTTTCTATTTTTGTTTTTCTGATTGGTTTAATGGGCTGGGGTGCTATACGCACCCCCCACCCCTTCAGCCCAATGCCATTTTCAACGCGTTTCTATACTCTCTACACCCCCCAGTTTTTTTATTTTTCATTTTTGGCTGACGGATTTATATGTGGGCTTGCTATACGCACCCCCATCTCCAGCCCAATTCCCTTTTCCTCCATGTTTTCGTTACTGTTCACACCCCCACACTATTTTTCTATTTTATTTTATTTTACTCATAACATTTTCATATTTAACTTTTAGAAATAGTTTTCTGCATAAAAAAAAAATCCATAAAGATTCATGCATAATTTTTATTACCTTATAAAATTTTTACAAATTTTAGTTTTTATTTTAATTTTATTTTTATCATTTAAATTAATTGTTTAATTCAACTCTTTTTGCATTACACATCTCATGCATGCATAAATTTATTTATTTTCATTCTCTTCACCTATAAAATATTTTTCACTCGTTCTTTTTGCATTCATTCATTAACATATTAAATTGCATAAAAATATTTTTCTTTCATTTTTAAATATTTTTCATGTGGCATTTAGGTCCTTCTCTTTGGCATAATTGAAACCTATCCCTTACTTGAATTTGTATGATTATTTGAATGGCTAACATTTTGGATTTTTGCAGGGACCTTTTATATGTTGTTTGCCTCTGGTTGAGGAACTTTTAGGATTAATTTGAGAATTTTAGGAATCATTTTTCTAATTATTGGGTTTGTTTTCAATTGAGATTTTCTTGCAGGTGCACCTTTGACTTTGTATAATTACCTTGTTTGAAAGGCACTTGTGCCATTTGCTTTGGGGCTGTTCTTTGTTTATTTGATTCATGTTTGGATTATTATCATTGTTATTTGCCATTGCTTGATTTTCATTCACCTCATTGCTCTTATTCACGTCCGTTTCCCACTAACCTTTTATGCAGGATTAAGGTAAGTTCTTTAAGGGTATGGATAAATATCCATGGTCACCCTTACCTTCTCCTCCCCTATCTTCCTTTAGGGTTTAGGTTGAACCTCACTAACCGTAGGTCACCCATGCATGATAACTTTAGGGTTCATAGTCTCCCTTAGAGTTACCCTTGTGTCTTCTCTCTCCTCATCTCAAATTTCTTTAAAACACTTAATAATAATAAGGTGTATTGCGCACGAGCCTTAAGTATGGGGAATGAGAAATGAGGGGCTTCCTCTCATCTTTCTAGAGTGCTTAGCGAGCGTCCTGTCTTGGGACGATGCGTTAAGTATTCGTCCTTATGCCCTAGACTTTGGTACAATGCAGCTTAGGAACTAACTTAAGCCACTTCTGTCCTAAAAAACACAAACCAACTTCAAACCTTTTTGTCCTTAGGGACCTTCAACTTAAAGACTATTTTCAAAAAGGGTACGTTACCCTCCGTCTGAGACGCAAACAGGCATCGACCCTAACTGCCGGACGCGAGCTTAACATCGCTCATAAAAAACACAAAAAGAACTTGGTCCGAACTACGTTGACTCTGAATTCCCCATTGCACAAAGGGGGTACGTAGGCCTAGGATGTTGACGTCCTACCGAGTCGGTCAGTGTCTTTCCCTTCCCGTTTTAGTATAGCCTTAGATAATAGTATAACTCACCCTTAGAATAGACAACAAGCGTGGATCCCATCGAGTACGATGAACGCGTGGGGTGCTAGCACCTTTCCCTCGCGTAACCGACTCCCGAACCCAGGCTATGGTTGCGATGACCATTCCTTTCCCTCTTCCTAAGGTTTATGCAGTGTTCCCTTTCCCTCTCTCGGGATAAATTTACACGACTGGCGACTCTGTTTTTCCGCGCCACTCTCGCGTTTGTACCTGGATGAAAATCTCGGGGAGCGACACCTGGGTATAAATCTCGGACTCTGTGCGGGATAGCAAAATGGCGTAGGCACCTCTTCCTGGGACATATAATCATCCTTGTTAAGATAGGACTTCCATTCCTCATCCATATCGGAGGAATCCTCCTCGTTGATAGTATGGACTGTTTGAGGCACTGGGTGAAGGAAACCTCCACTGTGGAAGAAGTCCTGAATGGGATGAAGACTTTCATCGTTAGCAGCTGTCTGGGTGTAGGTTGCAGAAAAATCAAGACCCTTCTTTGTTTTGTTATCGGTAGGAATGACAAGCTGTCCCCATCTTTTTGTATTGTTATTTTTTATCACTTCAAGAGAACTTTGTACGAGGAAATCGAGGTTCCTTTCTCCGATTGATTCTCATTGCTCACCGAAAGTGCTTGGAACTGAGTTCCAACAACCTCCTCGGGTTCTACACAAGTAGACGATGACAAGTTACTCACGAGCAAGGCTTGCTCTCCACAGACCGTGACAAGTTGATCGTTCTTGACGAACTTCAGTTTTTGGTGTAGCGTCGAAGTGACTGCCCCAGCCTGGTGTATCCAAGGTCTTCCTAATAAACAGTTGTACGCTGCCCGGACGTCCATGACCTGGAAAGTGATTAGGAAAGTGTGAGGACCGATAGTTATGGGAAGGTCGACTTCGCCGATAACTGCTTTCCGAGACCCGTTAAAGGATTTGACGATGACCTCACTGCCCCTCATCGGGGGTCCTTTGAATGATAATCGCATTAGCGTGGACTTCGGCATAACGTTGATGGCCGATCTTGTGTCTACCAGTACGCTGGCTAAAGCATCGTCCTGACAGTTAACTGTGATATTGAGCGCCATGTTGTGACTTTTGCCTCCCTCTGGCAAGTCCTCATCACTGAATCCTAAGTTGTTGCAGGAAGTGATGTTAGAGATGATGCTATCGAACTGTTGTATTGACACATCCTGTTCCACAAAGGCCTGCTCTAAGACTTTCTGTAGAGGCTCCCTATGGGCTTCAGAACTGAGTAAAAATGATAGCACTGAGATCTTTGAAGGAGTCTGTAACAGCTGATCAATGTTGTATTCACTCTTTTGGATGAGCTTCAGCATCTCATCGTTGTTTTTTGAAAGGTCGAGATTATTGGATTGACCGACTGGTGGATTATGAGCTTCTGTCAGAAGTTCCTTTTCCTTGTTAGGTTCTCCAACTCCTCAGTTGAAGATTCGACCGCTCCGGGTCACTCGAATGATGTCTGCAATATTCACGACGGAGGGTAATAGACTTTCCTTTCCATTCTCAATTATTGTTGCACTGTATCTGTAAGGGATTGCCTTATCTAATTCATACGGTAATGGTCCCGGTAGATAGATGACTACAGGAGCCTTCTGATTTTTCTGACTTTGTCGTAAGTAACTTCAATCAGTTCCTGGCTAAGAACTTTTGATTCGTCCAGTAGAGGGATGACGGTACAAACATCCTTGTTCCTCTCAGGGTCAGAGATTGCAACCAAGTCTCTGATCTGATCAGCGAAGTAGTCCGGCGTCCAGTCAATGGACCCCGAAGCAAGGTTTGGGTGAATCTTTTTCCGATCCAACTGACCTTAGAGAGCTGCTCGCACGAGGTAGCATCCTTGGTTATTCTCCGAGCAGACTCTACAACGTCCATAGTTGTGTGGTGGCACCTAGCCACGCCAGCTTTGAATGCAGTGCAACCTTACCAGGTTTGTTTCCATAGATCGGACATCTCGATTTTGACGCTGGGTAGGGTTTCCATTAAGCACACTGATTTGTTGCGTGTCTTCATCCAGATAGATTGGAAGCCACCAGTGGTTTAATAAATGTTGTAAAGTTCTCTAAACGAGAATGCACCCTTGGTTACACTTACAACATCCTTTACAGTTCTGATAATTATGCGAAGTGAGAAAACCGAGCTGGACCTGCCTGGCGTGTAACTCCACCAAGCTGGTATTCATCAGACGAATATCAAAGATTTGAATCATGTTGATCTGATAAAGATTTTTATCATGATAGTCATGGATCCACCCAAGATCCATCTGACGCTGGAGGGTCTCTTGTACAAAAAAGCATCCCTGTTTGTTTACCAAGCAAGTCAGACATGAATTATAATCGTGCTGCGGCAGATTATGATACTGGCTTTGCCTTGAGTGCATCGCCACCAAGTTGACATTCATTACGCGGATGTCGTGATTCTGAATGATGTGGGAATTTGCATAGGTCATGTTGACTCCACGAACTTGATGCTCTTGGATCCATCCGAGATCCAATTGTTCCTGTAGAGCTTATTGCACCACATAACATCCTTGATTGTTCTTAGAACAAATATCACACTGCTGATAATTATGAGGTGGCACATGGCCATATCCACTATTTCTACAATGCATCTTTACCAGATTGTTCCTCAATAAGAGTACATCATGAATTTGATAGGTGTTTTTAGACTCTCCCTCTATCAAATTGACTGCAGCTTTCTCATGTTAAGGCAACGGATTTGTGAGAACATTAGGATTCGTATCTTTGAAAGATAGACCCCGCTCCTAACAAGCGTTTGTACGTCAGATTTGAAACTGAGACAATTTTCTATGTTATTCCCTGGTCCTCCTTGATGGTAAGGGCAAGTTTGATCCGCTTTGAACCAGAAAGGCAAATTTTCCGGTACTGTAAGAGGAGCCCGGGTTTAGACATGCCCCTTGACCAGTAGTAACGGAAATAGCTCTGCGTACAACACAGGTATAGGGTCAAACCCTGGTGGTCGCGTTGAAGAGGCTGTTGTGTCCTTTGTTGAAGTTGTTGTTGATTAGGTTGGCTCTGTGCAACCTGAGGTTGATACGTAGGAATAGGCGCGGGGTTAATAGCAGGAGTTACAACTGCTACTGGTTGATAACGTCGCCTTTGCTTTCTGAGAGAGATATTCCCAATATCCTGCTCTTTTTTCTTAGGGAGAGCACTACTGTATCGTTTTGTACTACTTGATGATCCAACATCTTTAACTAAACGTCCTTCTCGGACGGCTTCCTCAAGACGAACTCCCATGCCCACCATCTCGGTGAAATCACTGGGCGCACTGACAATCATTCTGTCGTAGTAAAATGAGCTTAAGGTCTTTAAGAAGATCTTTGTCATCTCTTTTTCCTCAAGAGGTGGACAAATCTGGGCGGCGATTTCACGCCATCTCTGAGCGTACTCCTTAAAGGTTTCCTTTTCCTTTTGTGACATCGATCTGAGTTGATCTCTGTCCGGTGCCATGTCCAAATTATATTTATAATGTTGAATGAAGGCAGCGCCAAGATCTCTGAATGTGCTGATCGTGGCGCGGTTTAACCCCATGTACCATTTTAATGCGGCACCGGTTAAACTATCCTGAAAGTAGTGAATGAGCAGCTCCTGATTCTTTGTCTGAGAGGACATTCGCCGAGTGTACATCACCAAATGGCTCTGAGGGCAAGAGTTACCCTTGTACTTTTCAAAATCGGGCACTTGGAACTTGTGCGGGACTTTCACATTGGGGACCAAGCAGAGGTCCGCGGCATTCTTTCCAAATAAACCCTGATCGCGAATGGCTTGCAGTTCCTTCTGCATTTCCAGGAATTGTTCCTGGAACTCATTCATTCTGTCGAACATGCTGTCGTTTCCACCAGAATGTATATGTGGAATCTGTCCTTCCGGGACAGTGTGTACCACGGGTAGTGGTATAGTCATTATGGCCGAGACTCTTGGTGCCTCCTGAAGTTTGTAACCTTCAAGAGTTGCTGTCATGCCCCCGACATCTTCGTTTTCCCGAAGTTTGCAACCTTCAGGCCCAACGGTTCCTGCTGCGGTTCCCTGATCCTCATTGATCGGTGGAACATATCCTTCCGTGATATAGTTAATAGGCATGCCCCAGGGACGATCTTTCGACATTTTGTACCTAGGATCGGACTTCTCCACTATGGGCGTCGATGTGATCTCTGAGATCACAGTCCTTTATTGTTGTATCTGAGCTTCTACTAGAGCTTGCATGTCGTTATGAAGGTTTCTCAGATCCTCTTTCAGAGTGTCGATCTCTTCTCTCAACTCTCTGTTCTCTTCCTCGAGATCATCCATCTTTTTCTGACGATTGGCCCGAGTATTGTACGAATTAGATAGTTTGACTCTAGAACCGAGACGCAAACGTGAGATTCGTAGGTAAGAAGAATGCGTTATGCGAGAATGATGAATGCAATGATTATTAATTATTTTTGTTTATTCAAAGTAAACTTCGACAATTAGATTGCAAATATCAAACAGTGGGGAAACCCCGTTTTATTGAATTCAAAGGATGGAAATACACTAGATTACAAAGTGTTGGAAAAGGAAACCTAAACTAATGGATCCTGAGTCCTCTCTGAGGAGAGCTCAAGTGTTGGTTATGGTGCTTTCCTCTTCTTTGACCGGGGCTCTTAGGCCGTTGTCGGGTTGTCATTCCTTTGCCAAGTGAAAGGCGTGAGCAAACTCCTTTGGTCATCCTGATTCTCTACAACATGTTGCTCTAAAATCTCAATCAGAGCATCCTTTTCTTTTAATAGCTGTTGTATTTTCTTACATTCCACATTGAGAATACGATACTTGTTCCTCCAAGACCTCTTCTCCTGTTGAACTTTGCTGAGAGTAACTTGAAGTTTTTCCGTCTCAGACATGAAATAAAGGGCAGAGGCCCTTAATGGAAGAACTTCCTGACGAGGGTAAGGCAACCTCAGCTTGAGAGCTCTAGTTTGTACCCAGTGGAGATAAGGCTCCACCGAGACATAGTCTGGTTTTCCTAGAGACTCTTGTCCTTTCCTATGAACGTGTTTCCAAGCGTGCACTATTTTCGTCTTTAGTGCCCTGTCATTTTCTCCATCTTTGAAGAACAGACCTTCTAGATGAGCACTGCACGGGATATGCCTCATCGGGTATCCAAATTGACGACGAACTAACACCGGATGACAGTTGATTCCTCCCTTAGTTCCTATAAGGGGTACATTTGGGAAATTTCCACAACGGTCAATGATTCTGATCCCTTCGTAGATTTGATTGTACCAATCGATGTCCGAGTTGGTAAGAGACATGACTCTCTGCAACCAACGTAAAGTATTCTTTTGATCCCAAAATGCAGCAGACTTGGGCAAATGGAAAGTGAACCATTTGTAAAGCAAGGGTACACAGCACGCGATCATTCCTCCGCTGTATAAATTCCTTAAGTGTACCGAATGATACGTATCTGCGAGTAAGGTCGGTACGGGGTTTCCAATCAGGAAAATCTTAATGGCGTTGATATCTACGAAGTTATCAATGTTGGGAAACAAAAATAACCCGTAGGTGAGCAAAACAAAGATACTCTCGAAAGCGACCACGTTCCCTATACTAGCAAAGTATAGAGCCTTCTTTGTTAAGAACTGGGCTGGCAAACCCTGGATGCCACCGTTAGTGGTCATGTGAGTCCTGACTTCTGAGTCGTCCAAATAAATTGCTCTTGCAATGGTTTGATCCTTTGGAATTTCTTCCAGTCCAGAAAAAGGAGCCTGATCAGTGATATGTAAATCAGTCAAGTGAGAATACTCCTCCAGCGTTGGTGCAAGCTGATAATCCGGGAATGTGAAACAGTGATAGACCGGATCGTAGAACTAGATTAGTGTGGACAGGATTCCTTCGATTACATGGACCCTTAAATTCTCGCCAAACCTCTTAAATCCTGGTTGGTGATCATCCTCGCCAAACCTCTTAAATCCTCTAACTTTGGAACCTTGAAGGTGTACTTATGAGTTTTCCTTCAGCCAAAACCCATTAGCGCAATCTCCTTTGTCTGATATTTGTAATCATTGTCTCAGTTTAATTTGAAAAAGAGAGACTAGAAGAGAAGATTTTCTTTGTTTTAATGTTTTTTAAATGAATGTATGAATGCAGCACACCAAAACATAGAAAAAACATGGGGTCAAAGGGTCGGTGTCATGAAGTTAAGGCTCTACCCCCCCCCCCCCAAAGGTTTATACTGGTGATTTTTTGTACCTGTCCGCAAAATCATTGACCCCTCTGGGATAACGACAACAAGCGGATCGCCAGCGAGCTGATGTATCCTAGAGTGATCTCAAATGAGGGTAGTATCGCGTGACAACTATTTCCGATAGCTTCTGCACTACAAAATGGCTTAAGTCTGCTAAAAACCTCAGCTTCTCAGATAACCCAGTCGACCACACTACTTTCAACAACCGAAGTCGTATAAGCAATGTATCTGCAAAGGGAGTCTCCACTGAGTTTGATGGTCGATCGAGGGCTCTTAACTGGAATTCACTCCCAGTAAGATTACCCGCATTGCCATCACCTATCTTAGGTGTATACTCAATCTTTCCACATGCGGCATCACACGCATTCCCATTAGCAAAAAAATAAACACAGATATCATTTAGGAAAAGTAGTATATATATATATATATATATATATATATATTTGTTTTAATCATCTTAGACCTCAAGTCTTATGATCCTATACAGACAATGACTCCCCAACATAGTCGTCATTTCTGTGACATGAATTTAGAGTTTTAACCAGAGAGATAAGAGGGACAAAATGCCCTGCAGTACCCCACGGTGGGCGCCATTTTTCTGTAGCGAGCGATTTTGGACGTGGTTCTTAAGCACTATCGCTCTGGGGTACTACAGGTCGATTCATTTTTAATCCTATTGAAGCTGATAAAGGAAGGGAAATAGATGTCTCCAATTAACCCTGCTTGCATACTGAGGTTAAACAGTCAAAACTGTTGGTTTACATATGCGGTTTAGATTGTGGGCCTCTCTCTGCTTATTTTGCTAAGAACACAGTATGACGGGATTATGCTGTTGGTATGATGTTAGGACTGATGCTTTTCGATTGGTGTGTGAAGGTATGGGATTTTGGGTTTTTGATTAGTATGCTCACTAAGATTTTATAATCTTATGCCTACGTATTCCCGTTTGACAAAACAGGGAAATCAGAGCGATCGTAGTTCCTCCTATACTATGGGAGGAAAAAGTTTGTTTTTGGTGTCTTGTTCAAAGCCCAATATGTGAAGCTAAAGGTGGTTTGTATCTTGTTCAAAGCCCAAGATGTGAAGCTGAAGGGTCTATTTGTATCTTGTTCGAAGCCCAAGATATGAAGCTAAAGGGTTTTGTCTTTAGAGAGAATTTGTCATCTCTAAAGGGGAGTTGTTGATGTTTGTATGCTATGAAAAAGGCACATCTTTGATGCTAAAAGGTTTATTGACTCACCCGGGGTTTTTTTTTATACAAAGCCTAAGAGGAGGCTATTGACCCAACAAGAGGGTGCTTTTATGTGCCTTGTAGGAAGCCCGAGAGAGAGGCTAAAAGGGATTGACTCAACAAGAGAGTCTTTTTGCATGTGTCTAGTACGAAGCCCAAGACGGAGGCTAAAAGGGATTGACTCAACAAGAGAGTCTTTTATACTCAACAAGAGAGTGATTTAGTATCTCGTATGAAGCCTGAGATAGAGGCTATTGGGAGATTGACTAAACAAGAGAGTCTTTTATACTCAACAAGAGAGTGTTTTAGTATCTCGTACGAAGCCCGAGATAGAAGCTAAAAGGTGTGACTCAATAAGAGAGTCCTTTATACTCAACAAGAGAGTGTTTTAGTATGTGTCTTGTACGAAGCCCAAGACGGAGGCTAAAAGGTGATTGACTCAACAAGATATTCTTTTATACTCAACAAGAGAGTGTTTTGGTATGTGTCTTGTACTAAGCCCAAGACGGAGGCTAAAAGGTGATTGACTCAACATGAGAGTCTTTTATACTCAAGAAGAGAGTGTTTTGGTATCTCGTACAAAACCCGAGATGGAGGCTAAAAGGTGTGACCCAACAAGAGAGTCTGAAAAAGTTAGCTCCCTTTAGGAGAATCATTGTACAAAGCCCAAGAGGAGGCTATTGTGCTGGTGACTGTTTCAGTTTAGTGACAGGTCCAATATGTTGGATAAAAGAGAAAATCATTTCTTATATGGGTAATGTTGTACCTTGGGATTGATCAGAGGATCAGGGATATTTCTTGTTCTTTAAGGAAATGGGAAATCCAAAGGGTATTGAGACTGTCAAAGTCTACGGGTGTTTTGAGAAATCGATTCTCAGGTAGTGAATAATCTTTGTATAATGCCCAAGAGAAGGCTGGTATGTTAAGGGATGAAGGTCAACCCATTAACAGGTCTGATACTTGACTCAGAAAGACAGCTCTAGCAAATTGATGACTAGGTTTTGTTCCTATACCTGTAGAGGTCTCTGGGTCCTTGTACTAAGCCCAAGAGGAGGCATGAGATCCTTTAAGAAGCCGAAGGTTCCTTGTACAATGCCCAAGAGGAGGCGGGGATGCTTTTAAGAAGCCTGTGGGTCCCCAAACCCTGAGAAGTTCAAGGCATGCCATTCACCGAGAATAGATCAAGCCAGGAAAGTTTGAGAATTTGGAAGAAACTCAAGAGATGCCATTCACGGAGAAAATATCATTACTGGGGAGTTAGAGTTTTTTTGACAATTTCTAAGGGTGACAGTCTGAGAAAGGGTTCACAGAGAATCTGCCTTTCACGTCTCCATATTTTTTAACCCCAAGAGGTGGGAAGACTGTGTCTGGTAATCCTATGGGGATCTAGTTTTGTTTGTATTTAAGAGTGACCAACAGGGCTTTACCTAGTGCTAGACGTAGTTGCTGGGGAAAACTCTAAATAACTATACTAGTATTACACAGTGGATATTGGATAGGTATATAAAAGTTTGTTAAAGAAGACTTACAGTGAGCAGCCCCACAATACAGTTATATATATATATATGAAAGCGGATAAAGAAAGCTGGTAAACACTTACTCGGTTGTAGAGCTTCCATGTTGTTTGGTTAGTTGTTCAACAAAGAAAGCTTTGATAACAATATTATATTCAAAATCAAAGGAGAAAGTGCTTTGAAAAGATTGTTGGGGCTTACAGCTCAAGGAGAGGCCCAAAGGTTAACGATGATTGCACCGTTGTTTTGAAATTGTACAGGGACTTATACAAGTGACTGAGGCCCAAAAAGGTTCTCTGTACAAAGGGATGGGTCTTACGCTCTCTCAAGAGGCCCAAAGGTTTATTTTTATACAAGTGGTAGGGCTTACACCTCAAGGAGAGGCCCAAGGTTTTATTTTGAAATGTCGATCGCGCCGAGATTTTCTTTTAACGCAGAGGGACTTATACAATTTTTGAGGCCCAAAAGGTTTAGGTTAAAAGGGGATTGGGTCTTACACTCTATTAGAGGCCCAATGATTGATTTTTGTACAAATGATGGGGCTTACAGCTCAAGGAGAGGCCCAAAGGTGTTTTATTTTTGTTAAAAAGGCGACGATCACGCTGTTTGTTTTTTTTTTTAAATACAGTGGGTCTTATACAATGACTGAGGCCCAAAGAGGTTATGTATTTACAAAGGGGGATGGGTCTTATACTCTAGTAGAGGCCTAAGGTTCCTGTTAAAAAAGGCGACGATCGCGCCGAACTTTTTGATGGTATCGGGACTTATACAATACACTGAGACCCAAATCATTTT